>JAITYT010001990.1:291733-310084 GCA_025433975.1 Liostenogaster flavolineata | reverse complement strand
CTCTCTCTCTCTCTCTCTCTCTCTCTCGATTTCTATTAACATATAATCGCGTAGGATAAGTTAGAAATTGAAGTAGAACTAAGGCATCGTAATATAAGTTTAGATGTAAGAAATGTGTAAGAAGAACGTAGAAATTTGTAAAAGATATTTGCAACTGTTGGGACAGCAGTGAATAAATATCTATCTACCTAATCGACCAATACTTTACAAAACAACACCCTTTGTTTGGGCAGATGAGTTAAGACCATCATTCGTTTCGATTAAATTAAACTAAAGTTCGTCCATGATGAACGGAAGGGAAACATTCTACACGGTAATACGAACAATTAACACGAGGATTTTCACCCCGCGACAGGCTGGAACGTATCAATCCCGTTGGAATCGCTTAAAACAATAAAGATTCGACGAAGAGATTCCAATGAGTTCATCCGACCCGATCCGATTCCGTGGGATTCATCATGGGACCGACACCGGCTGCCGGCGGGCGTCGATACGCCCGGATTTTCATGCTCGAACGCGCATCGTGCTGCCCAGTGAAAATAACTGTCCTACGGCAGCCCCTACTTTCCTCGCTGCTTGCTGCTGGTTCCCCGCGATGCGCAAATACGGGTGAGCGTATTTCTGCATGCGATCACGGTAAGGGGTCGCTTAATAACGTCGAAACACGAGAGTCGATCGTGTCGCGTCTGTATCGGCGCTTTCCCAAAATGTAGATTGATTCGTCGCGGGACGAGACGGATTCCCGTCAATATCGAGCGATTGGCAAACTGCAAGCAACGGCAGGTAGCGCTTGTTCTGCTTCTGATGCTGGGAAAGAGGGAGAGAGACAGAGAGAGGAGGTAAGGAAAGGTGCGGTACAGTCTGGACCGAGAGATTCGAATCAACTTGCTGTTTTTAGGGCTGCTTATTGCTGTCACGAATATCAACAATTATTTGTTTTGACTCTGAAATCCTTTTTGATCTTTTCAAGTTTTTTCATCATTTGAAGTAAAAGGTCGAATTGCAACGCGTCAAACAGCTTTCTAATTCATCACAATATTATAGAACCATTCCTAAATCGAAAAACGTGATTCTTAGTCTTCCAACCTATCGGCTTCAAAACTGCGTAGTTGTTTTTTACTACGTACTTATGGCACTTTAAATAGACGAAGGTTTCAGTTTGGTTGTTAATTGTATGTAATTCCCCTACGCCAATTAAGGCTAGTGGTTGGCAAACTTCTAGTCAATAGAGCCAATTTTTTTTAAATAAACAAGTATGGTAAACTCCGTTTTGAATTAATACCTTTCTTTTTTCCGACCCCTGCCCTAGGGAGATCCAACAGACTATCGTAGAATTTTGATATCAAAATCAATTTCCTTAAATGTTGCATTCCAATGCAAGTTGGACAAATCTATTATTACGTTTAAGCGAACCGATTTTCTTAGAAATTTAGGATCTTGCAAAGAGGTCGATCGCACGAAGCAAAAAATGGCGCGTGTTCTCTGCACCTTCCGAATAAAATTCGTGGAAGTGATTAATGGAGATCGTTGGTCGTCTTGCTAAGGATACCGAGGAGGACGTTGACTGCGAATCCTTGAAAGGCTACGTTGCGAGTTTTTCTTTCCTTCGCGAACCTTCGAATCAACGTCTTCCGTCGGCGTTGAAAGAGAAACGCCAAGAGGGACAGGTAGAGCGTGACGATAGAAAAGCGTTTCGTCGCTTTTTCACGGAGTATCGGAGGAGAGAATGAACTGCTTCTATGACTTCCTCAGCTTTAATAGATTTATTTGTCGTAGATACATGATATTGTTCAGAAACTAACACGAACTGAACAAAAATTCTGTTGGTAAAAAATCGAATGAATCTATTCGTTACAATATCTTACTTCTTTCGTGCGTTATTAAGAAATACGCTTATCCGTTGATTCTATTAATTTTTTTATCTTTGCATTAAAGAGTCGTCTTAATAATGTTGAGAATTCATACATGCGTAGAAATATTTGTTCCAACGATCGCCTAGTACCTGACGATACTAGAGCGTCGCTTTAATTTTAACTATTGCATTTTACTTCTGCATTATCGAAAATTGGATAGAACACGACGAATATAGATGAAGTCGATGCTGAATTATATTCTTGTTATGAATGGGCAGACAATAGGATTTATGAGAAGGTAGACATCCATAGGGAACGGGACAGTACTTCGACTGAAAATTATATTTAATCGATAGACTCTTTACAAATATGTACAATAGAAGAAAGAGAAAGGGAAGAACGATGAGAAGACTAAGACGAAGAAAGGATGAAGGAAGTCAGAAACGAGAGAAAGTTCTTAGATGATACTAGATTAAAGTACAAACGAACGCAACGACTTCACTGACAGACTGGCACGTTTGCTCGCAAGGACGATTAACATAACACGCTGATGCGTCGTCGTGATTCACCAGTTCCAATGATGACGAGGTCTTCATCAGAAAGCGCCCATAGTTCGTTTCTGAGAAATCTTCTCCTTCTACCACGCAAAGTGGGGTAATTCTCTTCCGAAGCACGTCTCGAATCGCATTATCAAACGGAAACGTCGTAACTCGTTCGAAAAATCGCTTCTCTTCATCCACGTTGACAACATCGACTGTTAACAGAGCCTAATGGAGTCTAACTTTGGACGTTGTTCGACTCGATTCGTACACGAGCCGCTGTATTCGTATTGGTCTGACCTGACGGATTAATAGGAAAAATATGGACATTTTTTCTAGTTACTACACGAATTAAATCGTTGGTGGTGCGCACCGCCTGATGGGATATCTAAGTGTGAACCACCGATAGTACATGCCGGCGTAAATGTATTAAGGAGCTAAAAGAAATTCGTTCTAATCGTAAAGGATAAAAAATAATTCGACAATCCCCTTGCACTCTAGGTAACTAGGCACTAAGTTAATTCGTCAAAATAAAAGCCAATCTTTCAAAATAATTTTATGTCGACCGAGGCTACAATCGTCCATTCGAATAAAATCGACCTCGTCGATCGTCAAACCGAGAGTGTCGTCGACCTTCGATGAAAACGGCGGCGCGATGCATTCAGCTCGATCAGTTACGAAAGAATCGACCAAAAGGGATGATAAAAGGAGGAATAACCACGTCGGTGAAAGTTCACGAAAGATCAAATCGATGCTAGGTCTATTTTCAACAATATCGTGTGAAATCCTAACTTCGCGTAGCTCGAAATTATCCTGTCGTAGCGATTGTTAAAGTTGATCGAACGAGATTGGTACCGATAGACGCTTTGATCCTTGAACTTGGCATTTTCCGCGCCTCCTCTCCGTGCCCACTCGAAAGGATTCGATAACAAAAAATGGAATCCCAAAAGGCAAGTTCGTAGGTGCACGAAATGGAGATCATCGAACTGGTGGAACGACGATAACAACAGGAACAACGATGACGACGTCTAGTAGGCGCGCAACCTGACCTCCATCTCTGGGTCCTGTCGATGAGTCAGGTGCGGGTCGAGGCCGGTGGTCGTGCCTGCGCTGGGCCCGCTCACGTGATGCCCGTGTGGAGCATGATGATGATGGTGATGGTGATGATGGTGATTAAAATGGGGCGGCTGTGCGGCGCTGCTTCTGTGGCTCCTCGACTTCTCGTTGTACTCCCGGTATCTCTCATTGTAGCGCTCCAGTTGATCGCGCAGAAGGGCCTCCTCGATAGCCGCTCGTTCCTCGTTGTACTCGAGACAACCGACCCCGTCCAGCCTCTCCAGGTCGATCCAACCCCGCCATCTCACGGAGACGCCGTTCATTATCAGCTCGGATCTCAAATGTACCTGGAAATAGATCGTGACGGATTGTTACATCGTGGTGCGTGTGGGTGTTGTCTCTAAAATGGTGCATCGTTGATACGCTTTTGCCATTCGCTTTCTTTTTTAATACAAGAACTCTACCGACGTTTGACGTATTCTTTCTTCTACAAAGATTCAGGATGATTTGTTTACGAAAAAATATGCTATAAATTATATTATAAAAGTCTTATCAAAGTTCAGCAAATAAAATGTCTTAAAAACCAGTCATGACTACAGGAAATGACGATCAAGTTATTTCGACCTTCCTCGTAGTTCCAATGTTAATCAAGATTCCTTCGGGTGGATATGACTTCTTGATCGATTAGGACGAGAGGTACTATATCAAATTTTTAATACTTTTTGCCGTGTCGAAGAGGAAAAATGTAAAATTATTTTGGTCGACATTGTTCCGACCGTCGATTATCGAAATCGATGCGATTTCTGTTCACCCACCCTAGACTCTGTCCAAGAAGGAGATTTCGCGGTTAAGATCGTAAGGGTGGGAGAAGAAGGAAAGCCATTACGGCATCATAGCCTGCATTTGCCGGTTTCAATCGCGTCTTCCTCCCTGGATACTCCATCTTTCTCCTCGTTGTTCTTCCCTATCCGTCTATCTCTCTCTTCCTTCCATCATATATCTCGGCGCACCGCAAACGGTTCTTATTTCGAGAGAACGATTACGCAGATTGGAAGGTACGGCAACCTACGGCCTACCTTTGGAAGCCGGTACAAGACGAGATGAAATTGCGAGCTCGTACGTGCCAATCTTGACTCGGAGAGAGGCTAAACGACGACTACTACGATTACCACTACTACGACGGCGATGGCGACTACGAAAACGACTCTTTTAGCGAACGTTTACTGAACAAGCAACGTCAGATTATAGAAAAAGATACGAAGATATCGGAGACGTAATTGGCGTCTCGAAATACTGGCAAAGCGATGACATCTCGTTTTCCAGAAGACGAGACGGACGAATATAATCATTCGGCAAAATTAAATTCGAGCGACATGAGCGTAAAATCGTTAAATTGTATAAGCGTGATCCAGAGAAATTTAAATTATCCAAGATACCATACAATTTGTATTGTTACAATCTGGACAGTATCTTTAAGCTATCTACTTGTCTTAAGCTTAGACTAATCTAGAAGCAGGTTTAAATTCTCGCTTAAAGACAATTCCAGAAACTCTAGAAAAGTGGAAATGACATAGCGAGCTCTGGATTAATCGGAAATGTTGAGAATTCAAGAAACTCGAGAAACAAAGGATGAACACGGCTCACGACATAAATGACAATACACCAAGCTATTAATACGCGTATATACGTATACGATAAATATCTAAGAACTCATTAACTTTCGCTTCTTTGCACTCTGGTTTTCCCGGACTCAGGCGTCGGTCAAAAACGTATGTCGAAGTAGCTGTACGAAATCCGAATATTTATTTAAAGTCAGCCATTACTCTTCTCTGTCAAAACAAAGCTAAAACCCCCGATAAATAATACCAGCAGTTGCTTCAAACGCGCTCTCGTCTCGTAAAACGGCAAAAACCTCATCCACATTCGAGAATCGAATGCTACGCTCTCGCCTCGATCTTTCCTCGATCCTGTTCTTCTTCCACGAGAAACGAGCACATTAATCACGCGCGTTATCTATTAGTGTCTAGGTCAGCACGAAAGAATCTACCGCAAACTGATGCTTCATCGTAAAAAATTCGAAGCTGAACAATTCGAGCGTAACAAAACAAGCAAATTAATCAACGACGAATTGACAAATGAACTTTTCGCGTCCGCAACAACAAAAACAAATCGATATCATCTCAAAAAAACGATTTACCCATTTTTCCATTCGATGAATCATTTCTTCTTCAAGATTTCGTGTGAAAACGCTACGTGTCCCCTCCCTCCTTTCCTTCTCGCAGAGAAATCCGAAACTGAACGAGAGCACGAAGTCGAAGCGTCACTTGGGAAGAACGAAGGGCCTAAAAGTTCGTCGAAACCGGGCAATTATCTCGGCACGGTCGAAGAGGGTTATTTTATTTTCTGGCAAATGGCCCCGTTTCCGGTCGAGTCGGCGCTGCCTCCCACGAGGCCGTTGCGCAATCGGACGGGAAAAACCGAGTTGGAGTTTGAAGTCGTCGCGGATCGAAATCCAGTCTTTGATCTTCCTTCTTGTCGGATAGACGACAGGAGAGGAACCGAACGAAGGAGAAAGAGGGAAAAGGCTAACGACTGCTTCGATATTGTCCTTAGCGCGAGAATTAACGACGAAATGATCAAACGAACGTCTCTCTTCGACTCAATTTTCTCGAGACGGCTGTCGTAATTCACGATTAAATAGCTAGTTTCCCTTATGTATTATTTATTTTTTCTCGAGAAAAAAAAGAAGAAGACCGCTTGCACGTATTAGCTTCTCATTTTTCACGATCTCTTTCCGTTTCCTAGTTTTCGATTTTTGCGAGACGAGGACCCTCCAATGAAATCGTTCCTACTTTTTCGGGAAGGAAAAAGACGACGCGTTTCCGGTTGTCGCGTAGAAGGAAGAAACGTGCTTCTCGGCAGACGCGTTTCGAAAGAAGATCTAGGAAAAGTCGATTGGTTCCAGGAAAGATCTAGACGTCGTTTTATTTCGTCTTGACTGGAAGAAATGATCGAACGGACGAACTTTTCTTATCGGGCTTTTCTTTTAGACGTAAAAAGATTTGACGTAACTCAGGAAGGTTATTTCAAGTGAATCTCAATCATACGAAAGGATTTGTAACAGCAATTATATTCGCGCGTACGACAGGAAACCTTTTGGGAGCCAACAAATACCACGAAAACAACGTTTGTACTCGTTAAAAACAACGTCGAATATCGAAACGAATCTTGAAAAAGTTCGATAATTTGTTTGCCCTTCAATGAAAGAGCACGAACGGTTCCCTTACTGCTCGAACGTTCGCCCTTTTTCTTCCTCTCCTCGTTGCCCCCCTGGAATCGATTTGCCTTCTTTCCCACTCGTCTCATTAAAAGGTGAAAAAAGAGAAAAACGCGTCCGAAATCGCTTCGTTCTTTCGCCAATGCGTCGAAAGTTACAGCTGGTTGGCAACGTCAGGCGCGAACAATGCAATCGCCCCGTGGGACGCTCTTTATAGAATTATAATTGAGACACGGAACAGCCGACGACGGCTCCATTTTGATCGGTTCGATCGCTCGTCGTCCTCCGTAGAACTCGTCCGCAATTTACGAATTGACGATGCGCCAATTTTCGCAACAACTCGCACCTTCGCTTTCCCCTTGCCTTGTACGTTTTGAGCACGACGTTATGCCCAATTCGAAGTTTTTTACGACAAAGATCTTCGACAGTTCGTCGAACTGGAGGATGAATCATTAAATTATGAAACAGCCAATGCAATCGTGAATCGCTATTCGAAAGATATCGTAATTTTAGACGCAAAGTCGATTGGTCATGTTTTGTTTTTTCTCGCTAAAAATAAGCACGCGAGGAATTGTTTTTACAATATTAGATTTTTTAACGCGTTTACTACGAAGAGACTAGCACGGATCTTAATCGTTTTCCTTATTTCTTTCAGATAAAAACTAAACGTAACTTTATATAATAATTTCGAGAGATCTTCGAGCCGACGGGTTTCGACGCCTCAACAATTTACAAAAATTCGTAACGAAATTTCGAGTTTCTCTCGAAGTAAATTATCAAACTATCGAAATAATCGAACGATTCGTTGAATCACGACGGTTCTGACACTACGCTCGCGTGCGTCCTACTTTCGTTTAACAACGCTAAACAAATTAGAAAAGTATAAAAAGAAGGTAGAAAACTATTGAACATTAGGGTCCATAAATCGGTAACTACGTGGCTGCATGTAGATAAAAAGTCATGCGATCTAAACGGCGAGAAGAGGCCGGATTATACGAACGTATCTATCCGAAGTATTCGTTATGATCCGAACTGTGGCTCTTACTCGTAAACACCTTTTGTTGACAAAGTGCAAATGAAAGGCAACGATAGAAGGACATAGGGTAACGAATCGAATCACGGAAGTATAAGAGTAATACGTTTAAAGTTATACAAAAAGAAGCTAAATAAATTTTAAATTTAATTTCTTAACAAGAAAAAATAGTAGGCTCGTACAAGAGACTGGCGAGAAGCGAAAATTTGCGGTAATCCTTCGAGGATGTCGCCCACGTGCTCAAGACTGACGCAACGACGACGGACACGTAAACATCGGGAAAATACGTCGGACGTGGAGCGTATCGAAGGACGAGGCGCGTCGCGCGTTCATCTCATTTCCATGCACGCAAAACGTTTCCACTTGAGACCGCGCGTCACGATTACGCGTAAATTACAATTAAACGCGTCTCCTCTTCCCCTCGTTCCTTCCGTCATCGTCGTCGTGTTTCTCGAGTCGTTCCGACGCTTTCGCGACCCGCGATTATAAACGTGTCGGTCGAATGAGCAAACGGAGCGAATCGCACACGAGAAAGAATTTAAAAACGATCTAATACGCGGCGTTACTCGTATGGAACGTCTCATTACGCATTTTTTGGGAACCAAAGGTTCTTGACTGAGCGTTTCTCAGGAGCGAGACGATTAAAATCGCTGTGGGAAATCGTCGAAGCTGAAAGATGATTAACTACTGCGACTGACTAATCCTGCGATTTTTAAACGTTCTCGTCAATCTTATTTTACGATCTCAGGTTTTCCCTTCAAATTTAGTCTTGTGTACTTACAGATGTTTCGTATAGGTATCGTAAACGCAATTTTGTTCATCGCACGTTGGTATCAACAAGTTAAACACCGTATTAAAATCGTGACAAGGTATTAAAATAGAATGTTACCAAACAGTGGCTTGGATCGATAATTTTAAAATAAAAAATAAGGAAATCGAATTGGAAAGAACGTCACGCTCGAAAGGAAAGCAAGAACGCTTTAGTGAAACGAGTGCAAAATCAATCGCGTCTTAAAAACGCAAAATCTCTTAAAAACTATATTTAAATTCTTCCATCTGAAATACTCAACCCTTGGATACAGTATCGATTGGAAACGATAGGAATTTCACGGTCGCGCATTGACACGAGGTACGATATAAACTGCGAGAGAAGGAGAGAAAAACGAAAAGAACGAAAAAACGGCCGTTCGTCCGCGCGTACCAAACGGATCGTTCTCACGAGGCGAGACTTTTTCCCTCTTTCCTCCGTTCTCTTTTTTTTTTTTTCTTTACGTTCTTTTCCTTCGGTTCTCTCGGCATGGGCGTGACCCATTAACGCGTCTAAATAATAGTCAACGATATTTAAACCGTAACGCTTGGTCGCGGAACGTCGCGCGCACCTCGCGTGCAACCCTTTTGCCATTTGATTTGCATCGGCTCGACGTGGAAAAAGCGAAGGGGTTAAATAGTCGAAAGGGGGTCGCGAGACCGCGCGAGGAGAAGGGTGCAGAGCAGGAACGAACGATCCGTCGCGGACTGCGCGATGGTGAAGCGTTCTGAGACAAACGACCGGCTATTTCGACGGTTCCTTTTGTTTTTCGGTAGGCGTTACCGCGTTGCCTTTTTGCGCGTGGTCCACTTTCCACTTACAAAAGGCCCGTACATTCGTCAACGACGATGCCGAGGCCCCTGGTCCACCTAAAGCGAGGACATCACCGGTGTTGGGCTGGAAACGACGATGCCAATCCCCTAGTCCAACCAAAGCGAAGACAGCACCGGTGTTAGGCTGACTGTCGACGATCATTCCAAACCCCTGGTCAACCTAAAGCGAGGACATCACCGATGTTGGGCTGGAAACGACGATTCCAACTCCCTAGTCCATCCAAAGCGAAGACACTACCAGTGTTAGGCTGACTGTCGACGATCATGCCAAGCCTTTGGTCAACTTAGATCGAAGAAATCACCGATGCAGGGCTGCCTGATTGGCAACGAACACCAAGAAGCGATCGACCATCGTCTCGTCGATTTTTATCTTTCGTTTGAAGACCGAACTATTTCGATCTCGTTCTTAATCGTAGAAAAACCGGCTGTACTTACGGCTGAAAGCGGCGAATATGAGGATAGATAGGCGTAGCTACGCTTCGTTTGGTCTTTCACCAACGAGGCCACGACGACGCGTGTTTTGTGTGTCGATAAATCGATCAGGAAAGATCGAGTGGTCTTCGGTGTATTATTATTTCACACGTTTTCTACGTTGATGTCGAGTTTGTAGGAAATTGAACCTGGTTGGTCCTTTTCTTTTCTTTTTTTTTTCGTTTTTTTAGATGATACATAGACATTGAGGTTCGTAGCAGAAGAGGCGTCGATACACCAAGCGCAATTACGAATAATTTTATCCTAGAGTTATCTCGTAATGGCCGATAAATCGATGTTCAATACTTGCTTTTTCTCTTGAACTTACTCCGGTGTAAAGCTAATAGAGACACGTAAGATTTCAGATCGACCGTAGTAATAGAGGCAAGAAAGTGCAACTCTGTTTCTCTTGCAAACCGTCCGGTGGCTAAATTCGTTCTCCGTTTAACGGTCAGCAGGACTTTTTATGTTTGCCTCTCGGAACTTTCGAATTTTACGATTCTCAGAGGCAGCCACGATAGAATCCTTCTTCTCACCTGACGGCAACAGTCCTTTGGGCGCTATATTTAGAACAGCGAATGGACTACCGAGGGATAATGCGATTAACTCCTCCTTTTGGAGAAGAGCAATCGTATAAATCAGTCCGTCGGTCGGGCTAGCGCAACTTTCTTTCGTCTTTTCTACGAAAGCATCCTTCGTTATACGTAAGAACCAAGTTTGTGCGTGTGTGCGCGCGGTGCTTGACTTGACTAGACCAATAAGTTCATCGAAGCGAACAGAGTTAATCTCGAAGGACAGAATTTACTCTTTACGTATTTCTACTCCTGACGATTCTAGAGTTCCGTTTCATCCAAGGTTGGAAATGAAGAGTGAAAAATGCACAATCGTTAGTACTATTAATCGTTAAACTCGAGTAAACGAAAACGAGACGAAGGAGGGAAAACGTTCGGAGGGAATCGTTAACCTACCACGAGAGCTTCGTCCTGATGCCGACAACGACGCTTATGAAGGATCTCCGTAATAATTATCACGGCTCCGCGGGGCATAGGACAAAGACAATGCGAAGGGACACGTGCGCAACGTGCGCCACCCTTTATGCGCGTCTTCCGGCTCTCTCGCTCTCTTCTCCTGCGCTCATTGTCGATTAAAACAAAACGCGGAGCATGGGTCGCCGATTGCCCCGTCATAAACAAAGTTTACTCGTTCTCCTTTCGTTTGTCGCGGCACAGCGTGAACAACGACAATCGGCGCTACCTCGATGGCTCCTTCCTTTCGTCGGCGCAGCACGAAGCCGACGTTTATGAAAGTACGACGTTTTATGGAAGTTCGCGACGGAAGGTTCATCTATGTCGTCGACAAATTTCGATCGGTGCTAAATTCGCGTTTTTTTCCACGTTGTATTTTATCGTCGATTGGTCGTTTATTTTATTTCTCTCTGCAATATTGTTTCAAGGTCACAGAGAAAAACCGACGATCCCTATTACTCGATGTATGGTTGTTTCCTTGGTGGATTTCTTCAACTTATGTCGATTTTAGATTCCAATAAATCCTTCGTACAAAGAAAAACTTTCCTCTCTTGAAAAATGTCCCGAAGGAAACGAAGACCCGGCGTGTTTTCACTATTACGACACGGGGATCCCAAATTTATCGTCGAAAATCACGTTGCGGCTAATAAGAGGAGAAAGAATCCTAAAGGGATCAAGTCTATACATAAAATTGGGCGGATTGCGTAGAGTCGTCTGGATTCGACAAGGGTCGTAATTTTACGAAAAAGGAGACGTAAGTACCGAAGGTCGAAACCGATCACGAATTTGGGATCACGGCAAGTTGGTTCGTCGAGACTTTAGGACGGACGTCCTTGCAAAGAAGCGTTGGTCGTACCCTCCCGAAGAATCCAATGAAAGGAAGAAACTGAAAGTGAGTGTGAGTGCCTGCGAGAGACAGAGAGAAAGAAAGAGAGAAATAGAGATTTATGAGCCACTATGTACCGGGCGACTGTTAAAAGGCCTCCGGGCATCTGGCGCGAACGCGTTCAACGGATTTGGAAGGAGCTAATTGCTCCTGGTAGCTTCTAATGGCGCTGTCGGATCGCCACGTTTCGAAGTCCTGAAAAATTGCCCAGAGAGGGAGAGGAAGATCGGCATTTTGCAGACCGTAGGCTGTATTTCATTCATTTCGATTCAATCGATAAGCAATCACTTGAATCTTCATCGAATCAAATGGAATTAAACTATTCAAGATTATTTTCAAGCCTGTACAACAGGCTAGCCTATGTCGATTTAAAGAATTTTAAGATCGATTGAAGCTAATTACCATAAATATGGTAATTGAATTTTCTACAATTAAACTCCCTTATTTCACGTTAACCTGAACACGGTTGACAGCCCACCGCCGCCCGATTGCCTCTACTATCCGAAAGTACAGGTGTAAACGATACAGAAGAAGGGAGCGTCGCCGTTTAACTTAATACTATACGTTTGCGAGGTGTCACTGAAAAGGGTATACTAACGATCGCGTGTATCTTCTAATAGCAATCGAGTTCTATTCTTCATTCTTTAATTTGTATTTATTTAGCCAAAGTAATTTTTTGTCTGTGATAAAATATCTATAATTGTAACAACTTCGTATCACCTGCTATTGTATAAAATTCGCCATTAAGAACAATTAAAGAAAACGGGAAACGAATAGAATTAGTTTCGATTACATTTTTAAATATGGCACGAGTCACACAGAGAAGTAAAAATGTACATAGACAAAGACAAAGGGGAAGAAGCGTAACACATATTTACTTGTACAATTACGAGGCATTCAAACTATAAAATTTCATCTGCGACCTCGAAAAAGTTAACCCGCTTGCATACAACCAACCTGAACTGCGTTAAATTTAAGCACAACGTTGTTGGATTGTAGAACAACATCGAATAATTGATACTTTAGCGTCGACGGAACGACGACGCTCAAATATTGGCGCTCAAGATTATCCTCTTTCTTGCTTTCCAAATAAATAACAAACTTATATTTCCATTTAAACGGAAAATCGGTTAGATATCGGATATTTACTTCTCGTTGTGTCCCATTGAACTGCCATTGTTTCGTTATTGAAACAAAGTTAAAATAAATGGAAATCGCAAGGACTAAGATAAAGTTAACGACGTGTCGATGTGATACAAGGTCCGCTGGTTGGTAGATAAAGGTTATGAGGGGATAAGAGAGCGAGAGAGAGTAAAATGGCGGTCCACGGAGTGGGTATCGATCGCAATGGCGTCGGGCGTCGGCCGCGCCGGCGTGGACATGTTAAAAGGGCGCTCTCGAAAGGACGAGCAACGCGTTGTGAAACAATGATATTAAATAAATATATACCGCACCCGAGAGCCTTTGGTTACAGCTGGTAAACGTCTTAGTTCACCGTCTCAAGTGACGTCGACTGACAAATTCACAAAAGTTAAGAAAAGTAGATCCGAACAATATTCTTAAAACGGTATTCCAAAAATACAATTTTAACGTAGCGTGCGAGGAACAACGAAATTACGAAAATCCGCATGAAAAAAAAAAAAAACTTTAACTTAGTTCTGTATACAAGAAGTGAAATTCAGTTCTATGCAACGGTCATGCGACAAACGAGCCAGTCACGGGAGACATTTTCCAGACAATCAAGGATTCTAGGAAGTTTTCTTTGAATGGCTCCATTGATGCGTTTTTCCACTTAACGCGGCACGAAATAGCCACCATTAACGGTGGAAAAGGAAAAAGCGAAGAAATAGGAGACGGACAGTGGCAAAAGAGCGAGTCTGTTCGCAAATTGTTGTCGAGATTCGAGCAGATACGAGAAAAGCTATGTACAACGACGAAGTCATGGACCCCCCGTCGAGGACCGAAAGGTTCGGGGACCGGATGCGTCGATGATGGCGCGACATGGTGACGGCATTGTTAGGAGCAAGAGAGAAAGAGAGTGAGAAATAACTGTTAAATTGTTCAGGGGAGATTCTGAAGCAAGGGAGGAAAAACAGGGCCGGACAAACGTCGTTAGAACTCTAGTTCTGGGCTAACGGTCTCTAATTTGGCGGGTCCTACGACCCAATTATACGTTCGGTCGTCCAGAAAGTCGAAAAGGTAGGGTGCAAGGAGTCAAGGATTTCTGTGGATCCCTGTTGTCGCGTCGATCAAACATTTGTCAACGTAGACTGATCGTCGTTGAAGGTAAAAGTGTCTCCCAGATTTCCTCTTGTTAATGACGAATAGGTTTGGCTATTGACCATTGGCAATTGGTTAGAGTTTTGGGTGTAAGACGAACAAAAACATTTACAGTGGCGCGTACGCGTTCACGTCGTATATGGATATCAACGGCTTTGAACATAACAATGGTCGAACTGTGTGTTGGGTGTACGAGCAGAAAGCGACGAGTCCACCCAAGACTCGAATGAAATCTTACGCGACCCACCGAAAATTCAGATGACGTCGGAACAAAGAATAAGTATCAGTTTACCTTGCCACGTTCCTTGTCGAAATCGCAGTTGTTTGGATCGACTGTGTAGTTACCGGACGAGTTGTTAAAAACGAGCTGAAGATTGGTTCCGGTCGCAGCGAATGCAATATCCAAACTACCTTCACGACAAGCGTTTTGAAAACGTACTTGACGTTCCTCGATTGGCCTGTCCCGATATCCGGTGTATCTGACCTGCAATGCAAGGTAAGTAGAACAGTTAAAAAATGTGTTTGTTGCCTCTTCGTTTAATCTCCTTTTTTTCTTCCCTTTCCTTTTTTTTTGCTCGATAATCGCATTAAAAAGTTACGACGAAGCTGAGGGGCAATCGTAATCAACTTTACAATAATATAAATCTATATTTATAATTACGATTCACAAGTAAATGCGGTCAAATGATCGAAAGATACTCATTGTCAGTGTTGTTTTCGATTTAGTCAATTTCGAACGGTTAGGAAAAGCCAGTCTGTCGTGGTTCGTTTAGTGCAATAATGAATTATTTGCATGCTTGTGCGATCAAACCTGGTATATTAACAAAAAAAAAGGAAGAAAACATCGATGACAAAAGTAAGAATATCATCACTGATAATAAAATAATCACAACGAAACAAAATATACATATGTAGAGTAACACAAAAATGATCAATAAAACTTGATCACAACAAAACCGAGCGACGTGATATGACCTTGTGAGGTCTATCATGTAAGTACGACGAAAACTTTCTAAACACTTGTGTACCACATTTACTTTAAATTTATTCTTGAACTCTTCGTCGCTTTCCGACACGAAGATTGGATAACTTTTCAATAATAACAAAAATATTACACTGCTTGTATGTTTAACATGTTGTGGCAAAATTATGCCATCTTGATCGACCTCATCGATCCGTTTGTATCAATCGATAGATATCAAGGTTGTAATCGAAAGTGGCATCGCGTGAGTGATTCGTCGTGGGAAGTTAGTCAAATGGTTTCTCCGTGTACATACGTAAATTCGAGGAATCGACGACATTCCTACGGTATGAATTCACAGTTAGCTCGATCGAAACTCCTATAGATGGAATACCTTTGCATCCGACAGCGAAAGATCTCACGATTTTGAAAACAAGCTAAACGTTCCGTTCTTTTCAGGATCGTAACGACAAAAAAATTGCTGTGGAATTCGTCAAAAACTAACACCAAAGAATCATGATTGCCAAGCTTCTTCATAATCTTCCGTCACGAAAAATTGCAAAACCATCGACAGGCCTATCCACGACTCTCGACTCAATTGCGAAATTGCTATCGAAACAATCAACCCTAAAACCATTCCTGCAATGCGCTAAGTCGATCAACTCGGTCGAGACATTAAAGAAGAGCAAAGGAAAGAAAGAAGACAGGAAAGAAGCAAAAAAAAGATGATTACCTCGCTTTCGCGGCTAAGCCTTCTAAAGAGCTCGTCGCTTTCAAACTTAGCCTTCTGATCGGGCACGACACGCGGCATCTTGAAAATATAACGTGGTCGGGGTTGTTCGTAAATGCCCATGCCGTCGAAGGGTAAAACGCCGACACCCAAGCCGCTGGCCGCACCAGTGTGGTCGGTTATCGCGTGCATCATCTTCAGGCCTGTAGATCTAACCAGCACCCAGAAAAAAACTCCTCCACCTTCTCCACGCGAGACACGCTGCTGTGTTCAGGCGAACCTCCTCGAGTTCTTGTTTATTTCTCAACCCTTTGAGTTACAACGCGATACTTCGCGATTGGTGGCGCTTTCGCGCCCTGTGAACAACTGAAGCGAGTTTGCCCTGGTCGAAAGGAAAACCCCTTATCCAATAAAACCAACAACACCGACGATGGTGACGACGAGTTGATCTCTATTCTAGTTGGAGTTCTTCGCCTCTTCCAGTTGAAGCACGATCGATTACCTTGCCGCGCAACGTAACACACACTCTGTCGGAGATCCAAACGCCTCTGCGTTTCAGTGGAAACTAACATCATCCGATAGCCTTTTCCCCTGATGTCCCGATGGATCTGAAACATAGGCCACGCCTACGGCCCGCCCACCTAGCCCCCACTACCTCGCAACGGACAAACCCACTGAACTGACAGAGATAGTGTGGAAGTGACGAAAAGAAAGGGAGATCGTGTGTGCATCTGTGTAAGAAGGAGAGAAATATACGAAGGGTCGTGAGCCCCGCTAGCTCCAGAAGGCAACTAGCGCGAAGGTAAACTCGAGATGGAACGAATTTTGAAGTCGATGGTCTCTTATAAATCAACGATCTTTTGGATTTGACAGGGATTTTATTCTCTTCAAGTGCAGAAATTTACACGGTGAAGGAAAAGGCAAGATTGATTTTAAACGAATTCGAGAACTCTATCACAACTGGATGGACGTTGACGATTCAATTCGATATATTATTTGAGAATGTACATCCTAAAGTGACTTTTAACAGAACTAATGAATCACGAGTAAACAAACGTGGCAATTAGGCATACACGTAATGAAGGTAATCGGAGCCGTTCATTTCGAAAATGGCCCAAGTCTATTTATGTTAAAATCGAGATATTTAGAAGTTTGCGTTTTAATAAATTTAAAAATATTGGTAACTGATAACACAGTAATATAATATTTATGGGTTTCTAAGTATGTATAATTTATCGATCAAATTAGCATAATTAACATTATTTAAAAAATAATGTTTTTGATTGCTATGAATGGACTTTCTCCATATCCATTTGAAACTTTCAAAATAGAATTTCGGTCATATTCAAAATAAACATTTTTATCATGTCAAAGATAACGTAAAAAGTAATTAAAATAGCTAGCTTTATTTTTTTTTGGAAAATGGACTCGAGTCATTTTCAAAATAAACGCCTTAACTCTCGTTTAAGATACTGAACCGTGTCACAATGAAAGACTTACGATTCGATAACGAAAGTCGTACTCGAAACGAATAGAATATCTCGTCACCTCTCTTAATTCGAGCCAAGCGAAATCCTCGTCAATTTCTAGCTCGAATCTAGAAGCACGACCAATAAAAACATCGCCATTATCCATTTTTAATTTTTTACGGCGTAGAAATCACGAGCGAGAAGTTCGTAAGTTTGCAATGGCGTAAAGTCGAATCGAAAGGACGAGGCGCGTTTCGAGGATAATATGATATACTTATCCTAGCGGGAAGATCAAAAAGCGTCGCGATTGGCCAACGAGACCCCCGGTAGACGCGGGAATAGAAGCGAGTCGTGGGGTCCCTTTCTCGCCCCATGGACCTCCTGTTTAGGTATAACATCGTGTATCCCCTCGAGGGAAGAGAGATCTTCATCGTATCTCGAGTGCCGAGGGCTCATCCATTTGAGAGGATCATTGTTAAGGATCGACGCGATTAGGATCAACGACCCTTTGCACGATACGCGTTACCTACCACCACGCGTCTGCACCTTTTTCCTTTTCTTTCTCTTTTTTCTTTTCCTCTCGTCGCTTCTCCGTTCTTCGTTCGTTTCCGTTTTCGCGTCAATGCTCCTAGCGTCCCGTTTCACCTACCAAAAGCGAACGTCCTCGTGCATTTTCTCCAACGCGCTATCTTACACCGATTCATCATCGTCCAGACGATGAACTGAATCATTGAGATGTCTTTGCTTTGTAAATATTTTTTATACGCTTAGAAGCTTCAAACTCCATAGACCTTCACGTAGAACCTCTTTCTATTGACATTGTCGGTAGCTTGAATGAGGTAGAGGAACAGGGATTTGCTCGTTTTTGCGAGTTCAATAATTTCTCAAGGACTCGTCAATGAGATTTAATTCCGAAAAATGTTTACGATAGTAACCACGTTTGTTTATGACTGTAGGTAGACGATGTTGTAAATCAATATTTATCCTAATAAGTTGGTAGCATACAAATACAACAAAGGAGATTTTCTTACGCCAAGTAATGATACATTGGTAATAAACCAATATCTCCGTTGTCGAGTATCGTTTTATAGTCGTACTTTTGTAATTTTGTCACGACGCCTTATCCATTT
>JAITYT010001990.1:263513-286643 GCA_025433975.1 Liostenogaster flavolineata | reverse complement strand
CCGATTTTTTTTTTTTTTTTTTTATAAATAGCTTTATGGAAGATTCGTTGGAAAAGTATGCACGCACTTCTCTTTAAAATAGTAAAATATGAAATATAGTAAGCACGTTTAGCTCGCAATGTACGCACGTATTTTATAAAAGGAAAAATATTCTACCTATAAGCTAATTAGTTCGATCGGAACAATCACGATCGATGTTAATCGACGAGTATCGTTTCAAACGAGCATTGTAACACGATGTGATGCCTTTTGTATCTACGTAAATAAAAAATAATTCATCGTCCAAAAAATTGATTTTCCACCGTAACGAACCTAAACCTGCCTCTACATTTGTAACTTTTACAATTGATTTAAAATCGATACTAGCTAACGTCACGCGATACATCGACGATGTATCGTTGCGAAACCTGACAAACGTCGGACACGGTCAGCCGTTGATAAATTGTCTATTTAAAAAACTGTTTAAATAAAGAACTGGAGGAACGGTCGCTTAAATCGTCGTAATTTAGATCCACGAAGTGCAAAACTGGATCGAGACCGATCAAGAGCGACGTTCGCAGGATGAACGAGGAAAAATTCGTCGAAGACGATGACTTGGAAGAGGAGGGCGAGGAAGTGGACGAAACCACGACCGAATCGTCGATCGGCAGCGACACGTGCATGCTGACGCACGACGAGGCCTGCAAGTGCCTGCACACCTTGGGTAAATGCGATTCGGGTCACAAGTACGCCTATTTGGGCCTGGACGCCTCGAACAGGCGTCTGACCGACGTGAGCGTGATATCCAGCTTCAAACACGTCGTCTTCGTGAACGTCTCCAACAATCGACTTACCATCGAGGCACTCCGAGTGCTCACGGCTATGACGTATTTGCTCATGCTGCAGGCCGATCGAAATGAGATCGACTCCGCAGTGATGGAGCCCATGAGATACCTTCAGGTTAGCCCAGGACTGAATTATTTGCTTTACTTTGTACTCTATCTCGATTAGCCCCGACGCGTGCCGATTTTCCAATAATTTTCATTGGTCGAACGCTGCACGCGTTGAATGTACGAACAAGGCCACCCCTTTGTAGACGAGATAACGCATTCCTCGTTGGTATATTAATTCTGTCCGTAATAATTTGGGATATGAGTTTATGAGCCGTTGGAGAACTAGATACGTATCAGTAATTGTGTTAGTAAAGTAAGTAAAGTAAATAGGAGATCAATGGAAGATATCGAGTCTGTTACGAGATTATCCGTTCGTACAAGGTGTAAAAAATGTTAGGTCCTAGTTGTCATGGGCGTATTCTACATCTTCGGATCGGTGAAAGTTAGCACTACTAGTCTCATTATCAGTACCATTTATTATTTTAAAAATCATTCACATTTCTAATAAAGCAAATAAATACCGCTACTATTTGGCGGACGTCTTGAACTTCTTGTCGATCTTCTATTCTATTTTCGAAGACGTAGACTACGCCTATGACAGTCAGGATCAAACACTTGTTTACACCCTGTACGTAAAAGTCGAAAACGCGATGTCATAGATTAACGTGGGTTCGTGAATACTTCAGGTCTTAACATTAAACAAAAACAATTTGACCGACACAGCGGGCATCGAGCACAAGCTATTGGTGTGTTTGGAGCTGAATTACAATAAAATTAGCGCAGTGACACTAAATCCATTCATTCTGGAGAACCTAAAGACTCTCGAGATGAGGGGCAACTCCCTCACCAGCACCAGCGGAATATTCTTTCCTGAACTGACGCGTCTCTATCTCGCCGAGAATAAAATCGATACGATCGAGGGTTTACAGACCTTGATCAACTTAAAAATACTGCATCTACGAGACAATAGGCTGTCAAATTTGGATGGATTCGACTCGAAGTGTGCCAAATTAAATTACGTGAATTTTCGAGGGAACAGGATCGGCAGGATCTCCGAATTGGAGAAGCTGAGCTGCCTACCTGCGCTGGAGACTCTAGTTGTTTTGGAGAACCCGATCGTTGATAAGGAGGAGGACGAGGAGGAAGAACCGTTTTATAGGCGATTGGCACTCGTGATGTTACCGAATCTTAAGAAACTTGACAAGGATCCCGTTCTTCGAGACGAGATGGAGGAAGCCAGAGATTTTCGCCAACAGATGATCGATAATAATCAGAGTTTTAGGGATTTTGATTATAACATAGAAGAGAAGTGATGATATTTATATCCTTTGTATCGCTTTGATTTACGTTAAGTGCGGTGATTCTTATTGGAGAGGTTTTCTGTCCCGTCGTGTTGAATAACTATCTGTACAATGGAGCCTCTTTGTACACGATGATACAATCTTTTCTTTGGAAGGAACAGCAGCTATCTACGTCGACTTTTTTCGGACAATAGACGCGAACAATAAACATAATCTTATCGTCTTGGAGTATCCTTGAGTATTTTTATTTACTGCGTCGAGCTCAACTAAAAGTCTATTTATAGATTTGCAAACCACTTCTCAGTGGTTTGCAGTAGTCTATGAACGGCACAATTGGTTTGCAATATTCTCGCGGTTTCTTGCGGACTGCATGCGCAGCGTATGTATGTATAGGTCAGCCTAGTCGCGCTCGGACCACTGGCGGTACCTTGCGGAAGAGATGCGAATTAGTTATAATCGAATTGAATAAGTACCGCCATCTTCCGGTGTCGGAATATACTAGTATTTTCCCGCGTAATACACGATATTTCGTAATTCACCAAACTTTGTTGTACATCGTTTTAGTTTTTTAAACTTACATGGATAAACCTTTTCTGTTTATTAATTGTTATTTCATTGTTAAATTGTTCTCTATGTTTATATTGTCACGATTTATCATTTTGTCTTGTAGTTATTAAGAATATCCCCAATCTCGATATCGTGGTCGCTCGATATCGTACTTAGACAATTTCTATTATTTTTATTGTTTTAAAAGACGCAAAGTTGTTAATCTCGCGTCTAAACTCCTATTAGTTGCCTTTTACGATAACCAGCAGACACTGTGGGTTTATTTTACTTCCCACCCACAGGGAGGTTAAGTATAATAAGTTATTATGAACTGCAACATTATCGCGTATTATTATTATATAATGTGTAATATAACTTTCTTTACGAAACTCATCTTGTACACACGTAACTTTCGATACTTTCGAAATACAATTTGCGATGATTTAAATGTACATAATTTATAATTAATTGTATAAATGTTAACGTTGTAATTCACATATTTGCAAATAATTTCATCTCTTATTAATTTCATATACCTATCTTCAATAAATATAAAAAAATAAGATCTATCGCATAAATAATCGTATTACTTACATTTTATAACCGTAAAGATTAGGATCGGAGATGTAAATTTACTTCACTAAATTTTTGAATGTTTGCACGTTTTAACGACCATTTTTTAGAATGGTAGCGTCATCTGTACGGTAGTCTAGAAATTACGGTCCATTCTGCTGATATGATATAACAGTAAGCTCCATTCCTCGCAGTAGTTCGGGATCCTTCCTTCTGGTCTGAGGAACTTTGCAGTACCGCTCTGATTTCGTTGTTAGTTGACTCGTACCGTTGTTCTCGAAAGTACAGTTTCGCATTTTCTTCATAACAGAATAAGAATGTCCGACAAGCTGCCGTTCAAAATCGGTAAGTGATAATTAAACTTCGATTACGATTGGAGCAATATTCGTAACGTCATAGTTGAGCACGTGCTCGAAGCTGAATTTCACTGACTTCTGGTTTTTTTGATATTCTTGAATATAAAAATAAAAAAAAACGAAAGAACGCTGAACATTTATACGATGAACAATGTCAATTTTCATTTCACAGACGAATCTATTTTTAACGCTAATCTTGCAAGTATTTTCTAAATATTCTCACATTGCTCCATTATACACATTCTGAATAAACTGCGATAAACAAAGATTCTGAATTTTGTAATTTACAAGAGTAATTTTTTTTGGAACGTATCAGTCTAACTTCCGATTTCTATGTCATTATTTCGTTGACAGTTATTATTTGGAATTTAGGGATTATTCGCTGAAATATATTCCATTGACTTTATTTTCAACGCATTAATTTATTATTTCGTTCGTAGCTGACCCGTCTCTGGCAGAATGGGGTCGAAAAGAAATAACGCTGGCAGAGAACGAAATGCCAGGTCTCATGGCGATAAGGAAGAAGTACGGTCCGTCGAAAGTTCTAAGCGGAGCACGCATTGCTGGTTGCCTTCATATGACAGTACAAACTGCTGTACTCATTGAGACGTTGGTTGAACTGGGAGCAGAGGTAAGTTATTTTTGATCAAACAGTGGCTGTCATTACCATAAATGGTCATGTATTACAGTTACCACAATAGATACTCTTTCAAAACACCCACGGTGAAGTATACGATGACTTGTTAGTTTTGACCTTTTATTATCACACATAAATAAGAATATATAATCGGTGTTTATGAAATAACTTACATCGAATTTCGCAATTATTATCATTGCGAAAACAGCATGATCTCTAAAGAAAGGAAATCCATCCACACCCGGACGAGTTATCATCTTCTATGTTCGCTTTTCATAAAACTACGAATTTAACGTAGAATGGATTTCTTGGAATCGTTCCAAGGAAGCACCACAAAATACCGATATTTATGTCCACGAGTCTTGACTCATCCTAGCTCATAGCGACGCGAAAGTTAGACCCAATCGTAAAGTTT
Organism: Liostenogaster flavolineata; assembly: GCA_025433975.1. Lineage (NCBI taxonomy): Eukaryota > Metazoa > Arthropoda > Insecta > Hymenoptera > Vespidae > Liostenogaster > Liostenogaster flavolineata. The sequence continues at coordinate 281,943 of JAITYT010001990.1, read as the reverse complement.
TCCAATTACATTCGAAGGTACAATGGTCGTCGTGCAATATCTTTAGCACTCAGGATCACGCAGCCGCAGCTATTGCCGCGACTGGCGTACCCGTTTATGCGTGGAAAGGTGAAACGGAGGTGGAATATCTCTGGTGCATCCAACAGACCCTAGTCTTCAAAGATGGCAAGCCTTTGAATCTCATATTAGACGACGGAGGTGATCTTACGAATTTCGTGCACACCAAGTTCCCCGAATATCTAAAAGACTGTCGTGGTTTATCGGAGGAAACGACGACCGGCGTTCATAATCTCTATCGTATGTTGAAGGAGGGAACCCTCAAAGTCCCAGCTATAAACGTCAATGATTCAGTGACGAAGGTTCGTCAAGCGTATTCGCTTAGCTTTTTTGACCAAATACGATGCTCGTAACAGCGCGTATTTCAACTCTTTCCGATCTTAGTCAGAGGTATATTTGGTAATAGTCGAGCGTCAAAATATTACGTATACGTGATACCGATAGGTCGACCAAAGTCGGCACCACAATGGCGTAAAAGTCTAAAATAAAAGAATATAATTTTAGTACGACAAATTTTTACTTTTTTAGACGATGATTGAGATAGTTTCAAGCAGGGAATTTTCATGGTAGCAACTGTTACGATCGGAAAGAGTTAAATGTAATTCAACCATGGCTATCTTACAAGATATAATATTCTCTATTCTCTAATACGGATATTAAACATATTGGTTGTTGTCTAAAATGACAATGAAAATATTTATTCTTTTTTTACGATTTTATAACGTAAGATTATCTTTCAAAGATGCTAAACGATAATGTTTAGAATCCCGGTGGAGTAACATACGTTTTGTTTTTAAAAAATGATTAGTCGGTTAGATATAATTATGTGAAAATAATGGGTTTAGAATTCATGATCTTGTATCATTTCTGTCAAATAGAGCAAATTTGATAATCTGTACGGATGTAGAGAATCACTGATCGATGGTATTAAACGTGCAACCGACGTCATGATCGCTGGAAAGGTTTGCGTAGTGGCTGGATACGGCGATGTCGGCAAGGGATGCGCACAAAGTCTTAGAGCTTTAGGTGGCCGCGTTATTATTACAGAAATAGATCCGATAAATGCGCTTCAAGCAGCTATGGAAGGATACGAGGTAGATATCAAAGATATATACCTAAAATACGATCCGAAACTGAACTATAAAGATGTTTAAGATGCTTAGGTAAGCACAAATTTGACCTTAACTGTAGTAGCTCTAGAGACGATTATTTACTTAGGTAACTACTATGGAAGAAGCATCGAAAAAGGGGCAAATATATGTCACCTCGACCGGATGTAAAGATATTATCATGGGTCAACATTTTTTAAGTATGCCCAACGATGCTATTGTTTGCAATATCGGACACTTCGATTGCGAGATAGATGTAAATTGGCTCGAGAAGAACACGACGGAAAAAGTCAATATCAAACCACAAGTAGACAGATACCAATTAAGTAATAGCAGGTGCGGAAACAGAAACGATATTTTTCGTTTTATATTATTGGTTAAAATCTTACCACAAACGTATATGGCTGTGAAAATGTAAATTATGAATATTATTGCTATGCCATATTGTGTTTAAGTACATCGTTTGGCTTACAGACACATCATTCTGCTAGCGGAGGGTCGCTTAGTTAATCTGGGATGTGCCACTGGACATTCGAGTTTTGTTATGAGTAATTCTTTCACGAATCAAGTATTGGCACAGATTTCATTGTGGACAGAGTCGCATAAATATCCGATAGGCGTTCACATGTTACCAAAGAAGTTGGACGAGGAAGTAGCAGCATTGCATTTGGATCATCTTGGTGTTAAATTAACCAAATTAACAGTAGAACAGTCTAAATATCTCGATATCCCTGTGGATGGTCCATACAAACCTAATCACTATAGATATTAATTTTATAGATTAAAATCTGAATTTATGCATTTCCTTTAAAACAATAAACTGAAAGACTGGATCTTTTACAAACGTTAAGAAGTTGTGGTTTTTCATTCTATTATCGACAATATTTTTAGTTCTTTTGTTTCGTGCGTGGTCGCGATCGTAAAACAATTGAACGGGCTTCAAACAAATTTTGATGTTTATAGATCGAAGATTGAAAGCTATCATTGCTACTGTCATTATAATATACGAAATGAGTAGAACCTATAAAATCGTTTATTTGCCTTACGAAATCAGTCCGCTAATAAAGGTAATTATTAATTATTGGCTGTGTTACCTTTAAGTAAAAATCTATGCTCGTAGTTGGCTAGGTGGACTTTATTAGTTGCTGGCGTAATTTATGGATTTCGTAAACGTAGAGAATATTCAGTGATAGAGGCAGAATTACGAGAAGAAGAAGAGAAAGTGCGACCTATAAGAGAAGCACATCTCGCTCGAGTAAAAGCAATTCGTAACGAGGGTAAATACCTTTGCCATTTATAAGTAAACGTTCATATTCTAAACTCATTTTATTCTTACGTCACAGCCGAGTTAAAAGAATTAACAGAAATATTTCTTGGTTCTTCGCTTTCCATGGAAGAGAAAAATAGTTTGACGAATGAAAGTTTAAACAATGATAATTTTAACACACAAGATACCAATGACTCTCCTAAATTACCACGTAATTTAGGAAACAAAGATTCTTCACAATTACAATGCGAAGACAATACAATGGAGTGTAATCAGTAAAAATGCTAATGTAACTATAATATTTAAACATTTTTATAGCGTAAAGTAAATATAAACATTTTATTTTCTCATATTAATAATTATTACCTGTGAGAGTTATATACAATTTTTCCTAGTCTATTTACACCTTCAAAAGTACAGAACTTTCCTGTAAGCAATAACATCCACAACCTGCTGGGCAAACAGACTCATTAATAAACCATGCGGCTAGATGTTGAGTATGACCACCATGCCCACAAAGAATACAAAAATTACTCGGACCTAAATAACACAAATAGAATAACGAAGAGATCTGATTAATAGGTAGAAAGTCTTTATAATATAATTTAATAAATTAATAAATTTAGACAAACCTCTGACCGAAATATGACAGATAACACACTGGAATGCCAGTTGTTTGCAATTTAAACATTGAGGACCTCTGCTAACCTTACCGCACACTTGACACTCGCTATAAAATTCAACACCTTTATGCGTATCGAGTGGTGTTGTGCTTACGTGTTTTAATACTTGTGCTCTTGCATCTAATAATCGCCATCTGTGCAACACTTCTGCGTATGCTTTCTTGTAACCATCGTAAAGTGCTGTATATTTCTCATCGAGCAATCTATAAAAATTTCTCGTATTTTATTATTTCTACACATTAATGAAAAACATTAAATAGAAACACTTGCCTAATATTTTTAACGGAATCACCAAAAGTGTCTTGTATAACTTTCAAGTCATCTAATGATTCAGACCACGAATTGGAACGATGTTGTTTTAAATTCGGGAAATTCCATCCCTCCGACATCGTATCTGCTAGATGAATCGTATGATAGGGTGAACCACCGGGCTAAAAAATGACATAAATAACTTATAAATTCGTATAAATTAGACATATTTTTGAACACAAAATACACACGTACAAAACTTCATGATAAGCATTGGAATAATTTTTATTAGAAACAAATATAAGTTTTTATCAATTTTTGTAATAAAGCATTTTGACTTTCTATTTAAAGAGAGTACTCATATTTCGCAGAATAATTAGATATTTTACACGTGAAATGCCATTTACAGGCCATACCTGTATTATCTTTACATTATGACACTTCTACTCCGAATAAAGATACAAATAACAGATATCATGACAGAGAACCCTTAGAACCAGTACACGTAAAGTACACACAATGATTTTACAAAATTTAGAAATTATACCTTACCTTTAATTTCCATTTTCCTGTGGAAAGCCTCTATAACAAAGATAATTTTTTTTATGAACATATAGATACTTGTATAACGATTATACACGTACGAGTGCATATATGCACATACACTGCAGAAGACAAAATAGCTTTACGTCGGTACAGTATCGCTAAATTTTATAAGGTTCTTGGGATCTTCGGTCACTGTTCCGACAAATAAGCAAAGAATTTATTGGATTACATTTTCAAAATGTCACGTGTATATCATAGTATTAAATTTGTTTTATACTATACCGTCGTATTACGAAAACATGAATTAATAAGATATTGGCATACATGCTTTAAAAAGAATTCATGCCAAACTATGAAAAATATTGCAATATCATTGTGCTTGCCACACACGGTGTAGAAGTGTCTATAATTATTCAAAGTTCTAATACAAACTAAACTTCATCAAAATATTAGAAGGATGGCTTTGATCAACTTTTCACGTATTTCATACTTTTTCCATATTAACGATAATAGTAACAGTATCAAAAAGTAGTGCATGTGTCAGGCCATACTAAGAATAATTAAAAAGTATTATTATATATTTGTGCTTAAATTTCCTTGAAAAAAAAAATACTTACACTCACGTTCACAGATTTGCTAACTAACCGAGTTTGTGAAACATCTGTATTTTCGGACCGATAACTAAATGCACAGCTTAACATACCAGCCATTTGTATATCGGACTGCTTAGCATAATGCTGTATTCTAAACGATAAAATAATACCGATATAGTTATTTTCTCTCTCTTTCTCTCATCATACGTTATTTATGTGACACTTACAAGGAATGAATTAGATTTTGTCCGAAAGGATGTAACGCCCATGGTGCATCAATATCGGGAATTTGACACGAATTTTGTCCTAAATTCGAAGGAGGTTGTGATATAACAAGTGCAGCTAGGCACCATGCTTGTACTAAATCAGACCGTTCCAATGACGCAGCAACATTCGCATTGTATTGACACATTGCTGGAATGTCGGTAATGTTGATGCTAAAGAGAAGTAATTGTTACACTTAAATTAATAATTTTAACGTGACGTTACGAAGTTACACATCGATACATTGTACTTACACGTATTTCTCAGCAAGTTCTTTATTAACAAAAAATAACGAGGAAGCATCATAAATTACAACAACCGAACGATAATTTTTACAACAGGATCTATCGTGCATTCTGTTTGTACCATGTAAACCACGCCGTATGCTTTTCTGTTAGCATCATTACGATCATTATAAATAACAAATACGAAAGATGTAATTAGATTAAATATCTTAACTTACACGATCTTGAAAATAAAAAGAGCTAATGGAAATACTGTCGTTGGACTGTACATAGGAACTTGGATAAATATGCATAAAATGTTCTCCATTGCTAATTCCATTTCCTAAAGCAGACAGTGCTCTAGGCGTTGAACCTTCGGGTTTCACAGACGATCTTCTTGCATAGGAAGAACGACCGAAGCAAACAAGTATACCTATAAAACGATTGAAATTAATATAGAACGTTATAATTACATGGATTCGCGTAATATATTTACAGACCTACGCAACAAAACTTAGCACCGGAAGTCCTTGGGAATGGAATATAAGTATCTTGGTAATTTGTGCAAATATTAGTAGAATTCAAGAAGTTTGCATTATGTTGCATATGATAACCCATATGACTAGATTCGTTCTCATTTTTACATGTCTGCAGTATCAACGAAAGACAAATAGTTATAATTTATTCGTTATTTATATGTGTATATATATGTGTATTTATACGTGTATATACATATATATATACGATTTCTAAAGTAATTCGTTTACTTGCTCCAAAGTTATAATAAGTTGTCTTAGGCAAGGTTCCAAGCAAGAGCGATTTTTTCTAACACGTTGTTGAGCCGTTTGTTTCAGGACTTTTAATATTTTTGTCATCGTTCCATTGTCAATGTTCGTTCCAGGACAAAATTGAAAAGCAGGTTGCGCGCTATAGGGATAATTTCCAGGGAAATTTACTTTAAGTACCACATTATAATTCTTATTGCACGCTGTCACGGTACAACTTCGTTCAATCGCGTCCATAGCATTGACCTGAAATAAAAAAAAGTTTCTTCTCACTGATTCTTCACTAGATTTTTATACATCTTATATAACGATTTTACCTCGATATTAGGTATGTTCATATTAATTAACGAAAATTCTTGTTGCAGCGTCTTCGGTTGCGTAGGAGACGATACTTCTTTTGCATTATCCGAATGTGTATTAAATTCATTATTTAGTATCGATTCGTCTGATTTCGTTGCTATACAGTTTCTCTCACGATCGCTTTGCGTATCGCTAATCTGTAGCTGTTGAACAGATTGTAGGGATCCTAAAAGATTCTTCTCGTTAGCATTTAAAATATGTTGTAAAATACACTCCAACGCGAATACATACGTAAATTGTTTTCTTCCGAATACTGCGTATAAACCGAAGTACCATCGTCTATATCTTGTCCACACAACTGAAAAAATAAGCAATATTTTATGTAAATGTTATAAACGAGAGCCGTGTCGTTAGATTACCTTTTTCAAGAAAGGATCGATTTTAAATATTCTCAAACATTGATCCTTTGACCATGTAATCAACTCGTAATCACAATTTTCTGAAAAAAGTAATTCGATATAAATTGACATTGTTTTTCTATCATTACGAAGAAATATTGAATAGAACCTAATTTCTGATGACGCCATTGAAATTCCAAAACAACATCCGTATGTCCCACAAAGGTGTATATCGGTGCACTAAAATTCGAGGTATTCCATAATAATAAACTATTTTCTCCGCGTCGTAATTGCGGTACTACTATCGTTACCAGTCCTTCTCCAAAAGGCTACGTGAATATAAAATTCGTAAGAAAGAAAATATTTATGGATAAATCCTCAAATACGTTAAAAAATAATTACCGTGTATCTCGCTCTCCAAACCGGAGAACTCGTGGTTAAAATACTTTCCGCTCTTCGTGGATTACCAATGTCAAAAATTTTTACCGTACAATCCTGACTAGAAGTAGCTAATTGATTTTGTTGAAAAGGACACCAATCCAAACCATGTATCTGCAATCAGTTATATCGTTGCGAATTTGCACTTAGAACTGTTTATCTAACTGTATATTTATCGTACAATACGTACTTTTGTTAAATGTGCAGTTATATATTGTACAGGGCTATTTCCCTTACGTTGATCCCATATCTTAATGTCTCCATCGTGCGCAGTAGCCAAAGTATGAGGAAATAAACCGTTCCATCGTACTTGGGACGATCCAGCTACAAACACAATTCGTACATTTTATTTTCTTTCGAAGGCACGTTAATTTACTTCTGTCGCTTACCAACTGCGGATAGAGACAAACAAGGCCTCCTCTGATCTCTTATGTCCCAAATGTGTATGAATGTATCGATGCTACACGACGCTACTATATCGGGCTCTTTCGGATGCCAATTTAAATCGCTGACTACTCGTGTGTGAGCTTTAAGGCTATGCGTAGTTTGCAGCTCGCATCCACCACCTCCGTTCAAACTTAATATTTCAACGCGAGTGTTACTCTGAAACGAAGGAATACCGAGGAGTTTCAACGATTATGAATATCGATACAATATGAAAACTACGTCGAAACAGTTCCCTTTACCGATATCGCGCACAAATGACAATTCTGCGAGGTGGGATTCCACTCCGCAGAGCCAACCTCGTACTTGCTCTGCCTTTGAAACTTCCTCAACGATTCGGTTCCTTCGACTAACTGCTTCACTGCAAAATACCTGCGGCTAAAACAAACAAGTATCGCAGTGACATAACGAAATCGAGCAAATGGACGTCACCTGATAAAAGACAACTTACCCAGCTAATAAAACATAGCCACCGGTTGCATCCACGGCCATGGTATTAGCCTGTAAGTAAATAAAAGTTTTGGTAAACAGAAAACTCTATATGGGTAAAGGTGAACATTGTTCCAAATTGACAAATAAACAAAGACAATCGTTCGTTACGTATTCTACGTACCTGTAAATCGCGATGCTCCGTAACCACATAGTCGCTACTCCAACGTTTTGACATTTTACGAGTCAACATGAATTTCTGTCACATTCTGTTGTGAGGTTAGTTTTCGACCGAAAGTCGTAAGGTACAGTCACATCGAAGAACCGACTGAACGACATGCGCACTGCAGATTCCGATTGCATAATCGTGATTGGCTGGTTTCCATAACTCTTCATTATCAAAGATAAATGGCGGGAAAGACAAACAAAGGAAGACAGTCCATCGCTCACTCGACATGTCCGTAAATCGCAGGTGCTCCGTAACCACATAATTGCTACTCGAACGTTTTAACATTTTAAAATTTTAACATTTTGACAGATAACGAAAATTTCTATCGTATTCTGCTCGAAGTTAGTCTTCGTGCGAAAATCACGAGATAAATTCAAATCAAGGAGCCTTGGATATCAGTCGTATTGCATCGTACGAAAACAGAGAGAAAACGATTGCACCTGGGTAATCGTGATTAGCTGGTTTCTATAGCCCCCCCCCCTCTGCATCAAGTAGAAACGGCGGGAAAAACAAATAAAAAAGACAGTCCATCTCTCACTCGACATATCTGTAAATCACGAGTGCCTCGCAACCACATAGTTACTAGAAAATGTTAACATTTTGACGGTCGATTTGACGCGAATTTTTGTCGCATCTACTCGGTTCGTCTTCGTGCGAAAATTCGAATGAAAGAGCATTGCAGTCGTATTGCGTCGTACACAAAGATCGCGTGAGGTTAACCGTGATTGGAGGGAGCCGCTGGCGCGTCGCGTATCCCTCCTATGAAGGATAAATGGCGGGAAGGAGTGCGGCGTAAAAAAACAGTGAACGACGCTAAAGACATGAAGGAACTGTATGGGACGCGGAGGGGGGTTGGGGGGCGTCGAATTGGTAGCGCGGATAAGAGAAGGAAAGGGGGAAGGAGAAAAAGAGAGGTGCGAGAGAGACGGTAGATTCAAGACGCTTCGTGTGCTATTTCTGTCACGTAAAACGCATATATTTGTTGTTGTGTCGAATGCAAGCGTACTGACATCGAATCGCAAATAATAGGTAAACCGCGATAGATAGACGTTACGAGGAGAGTAGTAAGGTACGGCTACCTGAAAATAGATCGTTCTTTCGAGCTGGTAGTGATATTATATTCGATAGTGACCGTGATAATCGAACGTAGTGACAACAATGCCCGTGATTATGGATTGTTTTCGCCAATAGCGGACGCACAAAGGTTCTCGTTGCTTCGTTAAAGGTGACTCGTGATCGTCTGACTTATTGTTATTATCCCTATTTTCGAGGCTTGCTTTGTGTTTTGCGATAACGTTCGAGTTTGGAAAAGATATCTGCGAGGGCCCGTCACTCGGCGAAGGATCTCTCGTTCTTCGAAAAGTTGCTCGTACGGCGATTACTTCCAAATTCCCTCTTATCTACGGTGGTAATCCGTGTGACATCTCGCCTGACTTTTTTTATTCGGAGAAGAATCTCTCCGTACGAGGACTCCGCACGAACGTAGATTCGTCAGGTAATCTCTAATCAGTGATTTGTGATGTACAAGTTCGGCGCCGGAAGGAAAATCATAACGTCCACGATTAATTTCGTACACTCGAAAAGGAAAGGAATTTTCATACACATAAGAAAGATGTACATAAATTTGATAAGCCCTCGAAATAATAGAAGCTTCTTAACGTTTCGCTTGTACTGAACGCCTTGACCGAGTCATTGGGAATCAGGTCAAGTTTGACAAGATACAGAGTCGTAGCAACAAAGGAATGAAGTGCTAACGACACCGGAGTGTTTTATCGAGAGATGCACCAAGGATCTCTAGTACAAAGCCGCTGTTTTTACATAACGCAAGGGAAGCCACTAACGACGCAATGAAATTGCTGGAGAGTACACGCTTTGAAGCTATAAACAGTGCCTTGTTCATCAAGACTGGCGATAGCAAGATAATTGGGAGGTAAAGTAAGGAAGGCTAGCCGATCGGTCGATGCGCCTTGAACCTTTTTGTTACGATAGATGCAAATTTTTCTTTGCAGGATCGAGAGTTATTCTTGTAAAATGGCTGGCAACGACAAACAGTTATACAAGAGATTCAATGCCGAGCAAGGAGTTACGCCGCATGACCTTCAAGCTTTGTCACCACCGCAGACTTCTTTAGGAACGTCCCCGGCTCAAGGATACTTCAGGTATTGAATTACATCGAATATACGTATACGAATGTACACGAGCATTGCGAAATATCAATGAAAGATCAATCTTTTAAAGCATCGACGATAATAATAATAACAAAAAATTATTCTTTTCTTTTTGATTCACAGTCGTAGTGTCTCCGGCGATGAAGACGGTCCACTGTGTGATACTATAAGCAGAAAAACATTATTTTATTTGATCGCAACATTGAATTCAGCGTTTCACCCAGACTATGATTTTTCCGATGCTAAAAGTCATGAATTTAGTAAGGAGCCAAGTTTACAATGGGTCATGAATGCAGTCGACAGTAATCTCAGCGCGACTGCCGGAGATCATTATCGTACTCTACGGTCTGCTCTATGGGCTGCTATCGATGACGAGATATCATTAAACGAATGTGATATTTATAGGTAAACTCACGGATTACCACGTATCTGACACTCGACACTCGATGAGCACAATTTCATATGGAAATACGCCTAAAAATTTCCCACGACATATTATTACGAATTGACGAAATACGTGTTAAATTTGGAAATATTTTAGTTACAATCCAGACTTCGCGTCAGATCCATTTGGCGAAGATGGATGCCTCTGGTCTTTTAATTATTTCTTCTACAATAAGAAGATGAAGCGTATCGTATTTTTCACTTGTAGAGCAATAAAGTAAGTACTTTTCTAGAATATATAGAAATGAGCATACGTTTTCAACTATAACGAATTAATTTTCATTCCCTATAGCCCTCTTTACGTGCTGGATTCTGGGGTAGGCAGTGATTTTGCTATGGACGAAGACGACGACGAGCGTTATTGAATTCACAATTTATCAGTTAAATCCCACCAGTAAATGTTTATCATACTGAATCATTCATATCGTTATATTTGCTCTCAAAGATACGTACATTTACCAATTTATCATCACGTTTTCGTTCGTTTGCAATTTTCGTGTACTAAGATTATTACCCAAGACAGTTATCTTTTAATTTCGTACTAACTTCGAGTTACACAAATTGTAATTTATTTATATAATCGCGATAACTTTAATAATTAAATTATTAAAGTTTATTAGATAAAATATCTATAGGTTTTTTGTATAGGTTAAAATATGTATGGCATTTTTAGAACTAATGTATAGTGTTGCTTTTTTGAAGCGTATTACCACATAGTGGTTTGATAAACGAAAGATTTAAATCTTTAAAAATATTTTTTTGTAAATCAATGCATTATCGTATAACTTCAGATCTTATCGATTTTCAAATTTTTCGAGGTAACATCTGTTAATTTTCTGGAGTAAGCTTTCAGAGAGCTAAATTTATTAATTTGTACTGTAACGATATTCTGCGTTATTCAAATGAATTTTTCAACTGTACGCAATTTTATGTATTTTAGCATAAGAAAACCAAGTTTTCTTATTATTTAGACATAAGCATATACAAATTATTTGCAAAATGCATAAAATTATATTTTATAAAAAATAATTAATATATTTCATGAAAAGAGAGTTTTTAATTTAATATCTTTAAAAGTAAAAAAGATAAAGAGAAATTTTAATATATATTTCTTTTGCAATAAAATTTCTTTTGTTTTCTGAACTTACAAACTTATTAGTTCGTTTAAGTTTAGTCTATGAATTAAACATAGTACACACGATTGTTTCAAAAGACAATTTGTTTTGAATTTTATTTTTACGCGCTCTTCATAATTTTGTTGTGCTTCATACACTTCATTACGATATAAGATTTGCCATGCAGTATTTAAAATAAATAGTTTCGTATAAATTGATTAGTAGATATACATTGTGCAATACTATACAATTTATAATGGTATAGAATATTTGTACAATGTACATGAATGCTTATTTTAGATCTTTTGTCGTAAACGTAAACAAGTAGCACAATCCATAGGATAAAAAACAGAGAACTTAAGAAGTACAGATTAAGTTATTGGCTTATTAAAAAAGAAGGTTATAAATTATTTTTTATTATACATTTGTTCTTAGTTTTCTTACAATTTCACAAAATTTTTGATAATTTGTCAAAGTTAAAAAATTACAAAATATTACTAAAATAAAAAATAATAATAAATACATGGAAATATGTATTACGAATATATCAGATTACTCGCTATAAAGATCAAAAAAGTTTATTATCATTTTGTTTGCATTATAAGTAGTAGATAATCCGTAAATTTCGCATTATCTTATTGATGAGAGTGACTGACGACTCTCTTTGTTTTACGTAACCTTGTTGAATAACAGTGACGTTAAGACAGTACTTATTTTTTTTCAAATTGGGCTCGATTTGTATATGTATTTTTTAGTATAAACGTGTATACATTTTTTTAATTTCTTTTGTTTGTTTTTTCCCTTCAGAGTAATTAAAAGTGTGGTTTTTGATTCAATTTAGTTGATCCTTGATATTCAAAAATCTACCGTATATTCTCTGTCGACTTAAAAATGATTTAATTACAAAACTGATACAATTAATTTTTCAAAAAGTATATAATTATAGATGAGTGTGATAATTTTGTAATCTTCTAAATATTACATGATACTTACATAATTAATAATCACCTATTTTTAATAAAGTATGGAGTTACAATATAATTCAAACTATATACAATACAGTTATTATTATAACTCTTAATATAGCACTTTTAATATTATCGCAATAAAGTTTAACAGTATGTATTATTGAAATAATTAGCTTAATAGATTTTTGTTATGATTCAATTTCTCTTTTGATGATGTTACACCAGAATTTAGTACTCATGTTTACGATCAGCTAATAAATGTAATCTCATAGAAGTCTTACATAGTTCGTACTTAAAGTGTTAAATAATTGAATTAAAAAAATGCAACCGAGTAGAATGATTAAAAAGTTTATTATTTTTATAGAGCAAATGTAATGTCATTTGACATACAATTTGTAAAAGATTTTAACAGGTTTCTCTTTAATAAAATTTTAATTTATTAAAATTTAACACACACATACACACAAAAATGACATTTATAAATCGCAATGAATTCAAATTTTAGTAAAATGTAAATTAATAAGTATATCAAAATCTAGATAATAGAGTCTATGTAATAAGTTCATTTATTAGTGATGTAATATTCAATGCACATCCAAGCCGAATATTAAAGAATTATTTTTTTTATGCTAAATAAATACACATACAAGATATTTGTCTTGCTCTTTTCTTGCATATTGTTTATTATTCGTAGTCTATAATATACAATTAACAAAACAAAAATAAAATACATTTTCAATTAATAGATATGGCATATAAGATAGTTTTCATTATTATAATATTTAATATTATTAATAGACGCAATTTCTATAAATTGCATAAATTCGATCAATTAACTTATAGTATAAAATTCAGGAAACTTGTAAATTATAATGTTATATTATCATGAATTAGATAAAAAGTACCCTTTCATTTCATGCACAAAAGGTAAGAAGACATGCTTATAAGTTTCAACGTGTGTCAAGTGTCTATGAATTAGTCTGGATTTTTACTAAGAATTACATATCGGTTTCTATCAATTTGTAACGATTTATAAATAATCGAACGCAGATGAGAAATTTTATTTACGTTGTTTTGTTTAAAGTTTGCAGATAGTTCTGTTCTAATCTTTAGATCATGTTTTATTTTATCTCTCGCGTCAATAATCTAATTTTTTTACATTATTTTACATTATGTTTAGTATATTTACTAAATTAAGAATTAACTTATCCAGTGACGATTATTTGTACATCATGACATCTAGTGATTGATACATACACATATATGCATCGCATAAAAGACGTTTTGCATGCTCTGGTAAGTGCCTATCGTCGGTTAATTTTGTTAAATAATTTCCTCCTGCTTCACTAAGCCAATACGGAAAACTAGGACACGGGACCATTTCTGGTATATTATAGCCATTTTGCTCTCCTAATAATAACAATTACATTCTTTGTAGAAAAACATATATTTAAAAATAATTTAAATTCAACTTTGTACCTTTTCTATCAGCCATGGAATCAAAGAAACACCATGGTGCTTCAGAACCGGACCCACATTTTACGAAAGACACATAATGTGAGGTTTCGATGCAAACGACTGCTGATAGTTCCAAATATAAACGTGGAACAGGGCAATGTTCTTGCAGGATCGTAAATTCCATAGGAACAGTAAGTTTCTTTGGTTTATGATTTGCTCTATGTTCATGACGATGTAACTGGAACAACGTTAATTTTAATCAATAATGTAATGGTGAATTGTTGTATAGACACATTATTGCTATTGGATAGACCTTACTAACAATTTCTAAGCACTTTAAACAGAAAGTAATGCTTTCAAGGCCTACGTCACGTTCTCCATAACATTCTTTACATTCAAATTCAGCTAGCTGACCGCATATAGTACATTGCCTAGGTGCTGAAAGTAATGTGTAGGAAATAACGTTAGTTAATAATTTATCGAAACATAAATAACAAAATTATTTTTCAATATAATACTTAACAATCTTCAATAATATCTGTTATGTCGAGTAAAAGAGTAGGTTGTATTTTTTGGTACATTTTGAATGACTTTCCAAATCGTGGCATTTGTATGATCAAACACGAAGGAACTTCTTTTAGTCTAATATTACTTGTAAGAAAGCTCTGTTCGAGTAACTGTTGAACAGTTGGTAAGTTAAGATGATCATCTTTTTCAACAAAAAGTTGATAATGATATGCATCCTGGCCAGAACTTAACTTTAGAAATGGTTCGGCATTTAAAATTTGAGCAACTAACGATGTTAAAAACTCTTCAGGATCTGCATCAAAGAAATAAATATGTAATATATTCTATAATTGTTAATCACACGCATATCTACTTTTGAATCATAAATGTAGACCTTTTTCTTCGCTAGTAAGGCCAGATACAGAGGATAACTTCTCAAGCAGTGTTCTAAGTTTCATAACACGATCTGCTCTAACAAACATATTTTTTCTTAATGGATTTACTATCTCTTCTCGTAATACTCGTTGAACTTCCTCATACTGAGAACAATCTTTTTCATTTGGTGGTCTGCAATACAAAGATCGTACCATGTGACTTTAATTTATTGTAATTATATTACTAGAACAAGTTTAAATAAGAGAAAAATTTACCTAAATAATAGGTTATCAAATACACTGGTGAATGCGAACATACTAAACAAAGTAGCATCTAAATAGCACGAATTATGATGACCCTGAATGCCACGATATTTTCCACAAATGCTCTCCAAGTTTCCTTCAACACAAATAGGTTTTACTATTCCCTCGATCACAGAACTCTCCATGCTTCCAAAATTATTAGTATTCGTACATACAAATTGCTCATCAGCTTCTGTTTGCTTAGAAAAAAATTTTTCTTTTGAAAAATGTAGTTACTTATTATTTTAAATAACGAAAATCACTAGCGTAATATTTACCATTATGGGATCATAGCGTGAGCATTGATCAATATCTATAAATATTGCTCTACAAGGCCTACAGTGAAAATATCTCACTTGATTATAAGTCCCATCAGTTCCTAATGGATGTCCATCATCCTAAATATACGTAAAAATTTCTTTACTTTTTTTGAAGAATACTTGAAATTTTAATTTAATATATATTTACCAGTTCTACCGCTGCCATTACTTTACCAGAAGTTATACCATGAGGTATACCAATCCAACGAATAATTCCAGATTGTATGTCTGAATCAAAACATACTTTTACGTTTGATCCCACGGTTAAATTTGAAGAAATTTCTCTTTCCTTTTGATCCTCACTTTTGTCCGACAAATTACCTAGAATTTAAAAGTTTTTAAAAATGTGTTGGCATTGTTCACCAGTACGAAATAAAGTACCGCGACTTATGAGAAATCGTAAAAGAAAACATTTTTAATAAAGATGTCTACGAATGTTGAATACAATTAAACAGTTTTACAAGAACATATATTTCTTTTAACTCACTGTACATATTTGATTCCACATCACTACTCCATTTATGTTCCAGTACAAAAATAGGAATGTTTTGTAATGTTGTCATTTTGTAATAAATAATAAATAAATTTACATTAATTCACAATATATTGTAAACTTGCTAGCAACTTTGAACAGGCTAAGTATGAAAGCTATTTTTAAGCACCTAAGTTATTATTAACTTCCTTTGCTGCATGAGAAAAGCAGAGTCAGGTAACCAAATTCTTAACTTTTAATGATGTTTCAAATAAAAAATTATATCTTAAAGAAAGCTTTAACATTTTTTTATTATATTTGTAATTGTATTTAAACATTGTGTAAATTTAAATCTATGATGAATTATTTCTTATTGACGTTAGCATTCTTTGTATTATTTTTTATTAATAAAGTCCACATAATAACAATATATATATGATTATTACACATACATATATATCTTGTTATATATGTATTTTGTTATATATTTAATTCTTTAGGCGAGAAAACTATTTTTACGTACATTTTTCTAAATTCCCAAGTACAGTTGAGTTTTCAGTTTTATATGGAAAAATATTACTAAAATTTGCTAATATTCCATTCAAATAAATAGCTTCAAAATATTCTTCACATAGTAACGCTGTTTTAGATGGTTCTTTATTTTCCTGTAATCATAAAACATGTATTTTTTATTTCAATGTTGCTTGCAACTCAAATTCTTTATCCTTGTTTTAGTATAATATTTTTTACAATAATCGATATTAAAACTATTACAGATTAGATAAATTTACCAACAAATCAAGGCCAAAATATAATCCTTGGCCAAGTTGTGAAACAGGCCCGATATATTTAACAATAGCAAGTGTCTTTTGGTCAGTAGAATCAAACTGATACCATACTTTATCATTTATACGTATGTTCTTTAATTCATCGCATAACAATTTATTATTAGCTAGTCGAACTCTGTCTTGTGGTACTGGAACTGCGAGGAGAAATTGCCAAACTTCCGGAGAGACAAGAATAAGATTGCTTTTATGACAACGCCATTCTGTGTTGCACCAGAGTTTTGATCCTGATGTATCGGTGACAGAAATTTTTACAGCTTCGTCTTTTAAATCTTCCAGGCTCTTTACAAGCATTCCTAATCGTAAGGTACCAAGATTCATGTCACACTGTCCTGACATGCGATTTAGATTACAGTTTTGCTTTGCAACATAGTATTGCAAGACTCTCTGATCCTCATTGCTATCCATGATTCTTTTTTCCATATTTAGTTGTATACAATCATGGTAAAAGAAATACAAATTTTAAGTAGTGTTTCAGATACTGAATAGTTTGTTACATTTACTCAAATAAGATAAATTTGATATCTTTTAATCTTAAAATGATATAAAAACGTAATATTGTGAATTCATCAGTTGTAAATAATTAAAGATAATTACTCTTAAAAAGCACTATTCTAAATAATATTTTTTCTATTATTCATATTATAGCGGTTCATATCTTGATTTATAAGAATTAAAATTGAACTTATTATCGCACTTAGTACGTGCTGCATTTAAAATAAACAAACTTTAGTTTTTAAACTAGTATTGTTATTATATATGAAAGATTGATTTTTATTTAACTTTGTAGCGAGCGTAATAATGTAAAATGAATGAGGTTTTCAGTAGTATTTAATCAAGAAAAATGCGACTTTTATGTAAATCGCTACTAATTTTATTAATATTTCTCTGTGTTTCAAAATATGTTCTTGTGTACGCTTTTGATTGTCAGCTTTTGTTGTAAATCAACCTTTTTTTCGCATAGCATTAAATCTCGTATAAATGTGTTTTAAATTTAATTACTTGACACACACACATTAAAGACTTATAATTTTATTTCGTACAAAACATAAATTTTATACTCTTAGATCTTCTCAGATAATCTTTCATAGAGATAATGAGTTTCAAAGATAGTGGATTTCGCAGTCTTCTACCAGAGCGGCGCAAGTGTCGAAGTTTGAAATTGCTCATTGTTGCCATTTTCTGTCTGGCACAACGATTCACAGAGTTAATGTCGGGATGAGACTTTAGTAGAGTCGCTTTAGGCTTAGAGCCACATAGATTATCGATTGGAGTTTAACCAATCGTTAAGTTCACCTGAATACTTCCAATTCCTCTCGTTCGATCACCGTTAGAAATGCAACGGGGACAATAAAGAAAGGATAATCGTATACAGATACAGAACTTGAGGTTAGAACATTGTATTTAATCAAAGCCACGTCTCCCACACGTCTCCCACAAA
>JAITYT010001990.1:247354-263305 GCA_025433975.1 Liostenogaster flavolineata | reverse complement strand
GCACGCTAGGGGTAACCTGGTGCGCGCCCAAGCGGTCGTTCTTACAATCTCTGACGACGTGCGCGCCACATAAACGAGATAGCAGCGCAATCTCGACTTTATAATAATTACTACCGTCGATAAGATAGCACGTGCAGAGCGTCCTAACCTTGTACGTGGATATTCACTGTGAACTTTTCTCTTTGTTTTAAGTGCTACCATCATGCAAGTATACAAGAAATAATACACTAGTATATAATTTATACTGTGTAATTCGAAGTATATATATGTAAATTGCAATTATATTTTTTATCTTTTTATACATATGAACAATATGATTCTCGTATTGATAAGAATTAGTTAACCTTACCCAAGGTGAATATTTTGAATGACACGTCGTTTTCTCGAATCTTAATTATCTTTAGTATTGGCAACAATTGCAACTACTCGCACTTCAGTCAAGTTTGATTGAAAAAATTTGTATCTTCTCTGACAAAGTTATTTCTGAGAGGTTCTGTGTTGAACAGTTTCATCTGTTTTACGTCAAGATGAATATTACATCAGCAGGTAATCTTTTTGTATAATGTTTTTATGAATTAGATTAATTACGAAAGTTAGACATAATTTTATAATAAGCCCATTTGTTTGGTAGCTTTTGTACATACAATGATTTGCATATTGCGGATTCCTTAACCTATATGTTTCTGTATTCTTTTATGTCTTTTCTTGTACCGGTTTATAAATGTGATCGTATATTTAATCATAGTTTTTAGTCGTTATAAGTACTTCTCACGTTTACACGATAATTGTCAATAATTTTTAAATATCGTGCTTTCTTTTTATAGCTGGTATCATATCGCTTCTCGAAGAACCGATGCCAGAGTTGAAGGTTTTTGCTCTGAAGAAATTGGATATGATAGTAGATGAATTTTGGCCTGAAATATCAGAAGCTATAGAAAAAATGTAGGTATTAAAATAATATAAAATTTGATATTGCGTTGCGTGAGATTTAATAATTACGTGATATTTCAGTGAAATTCTTCATGAAAACAAATCGTTCAATCACCATGAGCTTGCAGCATTGGTTGCGAGTAAAGTTTATTATCATTTAGGAAGTTTTGAAGATTCGCTTACTTATGCTCTTGGAGCTGGTGAACTTTTTGATGTCAACGCACGTAATGAATACGTTGACACAACCATAGGTACTGTTTCCATGATCGATAAGCTATTATATGTAAGATTTTTATTATACTTATCGATGTTTATTTTATTTATTTCATAGCAAAGTGTATTGATTTCTACACGCAACAACGTGTTTTGGAAGCCGAAGGAAAATTACCACCAGGTAGTAAAGGAATAGATCCTAGACTAGAAGGCATTGTGAACAGGATGTTTCAACGTTGTTTCGACGACAATCAGTATCGCCAAGCTTTAGGTCTTGCTCTTGAGACGCGAAGAATGGATGTTTTTGAAGCAGCAATTATGCAATCTGTATGTTTAATTAAAAGGATTATTTGAAAAACTGTAATTTTTAAACAGGCAAATATTCACCTACTTTCATTTATTTTAGGACGATGTAAGCGGTATGCTTTCTTATGCATTCCAAGTTGTCATGAGTCTTATCCAGAATCGGGGCTTCCGTAATACTGTACTTCGTTGCTTAGTAAATCTTTACCGTAATTTAGGAACTCCGGATTACGTGAATATGTGTCAATGTCTCATTTTTCTCGATGATCCATTAGCCGTTGCAGAACTTTTAGATAAACTTAGTAAAGGTTCACAAGACTGCGTCTTGATGGCCTATCAAATTGCCTTTGATTTATACGAATCTGCTACACAACAGTTTCTTGGCTGTGTTTTACAAGCATTGAGAGCTACGGCTCCTATACCTGGAGCTCTTATAGTAAAACCAATAGTTAAGCCTGCAGTAAAAGCATCAACTGAAATCAATTCTGATTCTACGAGTATGGATTCTGAAACAAGCGTGGTTGTTCCAGAAGAAACTAATCAGCGCAGTCTTGAGAGTTTAGTATGTGAATTTTTGCTATGCTATTTTTTAAAATATCAAGTGCCACACCGATTTAGCTTCACTTTCTACTATGATTGATGAGATAAATTTCTATGAATCAACGTAGCATAAAAAAAGAAGTTTAGTTTCGATCAACAGGGACTGGCATGGCACTTGATGTGGTGATATTCTTTTAACAATAATAATTGATTTTTTATTCTTCTTTTTGTAGAGCACTGAAGAACGAGAACAACAGGAACGCATAGATGCTTTATCTAGTATTTTAGGCGGAGAAATATCTATTGATTTACATTTACAGTTTTTGATTCGTAGTAATCACACTGATATGTTAATTCTTAAAAATACTAAAGATGCTATACGTGTATCTATTTGTCACACTGCCACTGTAATTGCTAATGCATTCATGCATTCAGGAACTACTAGCGATCAATTTTTAAGGTATTTTTGCATAAACATTTTTTTGCTATATTTACAATATAAGCATCGCCTTTAATAAAATATTTCTCGTTATATTTTAGAGATAATTTAGAGTGGTTAGCTCGTGCGACCAATTGGGCAAAATTAACTGCTACAGCTTCTTTAGGAGTAATTCATAGAGGTCACGAACAAGAAGCTTTGGCATTGATGCAATCTTATTTACCACGAGATACAGGAGCTGGAGCTGGAGCTGGATATTCAGAGGGTGGCGGTTTATATGCATTAGGTTTAATTCATGCTAATCATGGTGCAGTAATAACAGACTATTTACTTGGGCAGCTTAAAGATGCACAGAATGAGGTATTATTTCTGACATTTTTCCTTATTGTATAAATTAGTGTAATCAGTGTAATTAAAAGTGCAATCAAGAGTAAATTGTTGTCTTAGATGGTTCGTCATGGTGGCTGCTTAGGATTAGGATTAGCTGCAATGGGTTCTCATAGGCAAGATGTGTACGAACAGCTGAAATTTAATCTTTATCAAGATGATGCAGTTACGGGAGAAGCAGCTGGCATTGCTATGGGCATGGTTATGTTGGGTTCAAAGTCAACCCAGGCGATCGAAGATATGGTTGCGGTAAGTTTATAATAATGATATTTTTGTTTTAAATATTTTATATCTAATAATACGCACGTTGTATGTTCGTACATGACAAATGCTGTTTATATTTCTTATATTTCTGAAAAAATATGGCATATTCTCCCAAAATTAACTGGATTGTAATTGTAATTAAGGAAAGTTATTTTAATATTTAACGATTTTAGTAACTTTTTGCATGATATAAATATTGCTTCGAGAAACATATTTAAATTTGTTTAATCACACTATAGATGATAGTATTTTTTCAAAATAACAGTACAAATAGAATATAAACAAGAAGAAAGTAATCGAAGAATAATTTGCATTTAAAGCAATAATTTGCTATTTATATTTTAAATATCGGTATAAATTAAGGAAAATAATCATTTTATTACGTGAAGTCATGTATACAACAGGTTCATCTTGAAAATATAAACAAATTTAATAAGAGAGTATATGATAGGAAAATTTCTTAATAATAAATGTTCGTGTTTTATTTGGTTTATTATATTAAGTTATTCTTAAAAATATAAATGATTATATTTACAATGGTAACTATTTAATTGACAAAGTAAATAGTTGTGAAAAATAATACGTACAAGTGATTTGTTAAAAGTCAAATATGGTAGTAAATATTGCGTGTAACATGCTTTGTAAACGACTGGTTCTTTCAAGTCTAACGAGATAGGTTAATAATTTTTGCTATATTTATCAATGTTATTTCTTATCGATATGTGAACGAATGTTGATAATATCGATATTCATCCTAGTGCATATGGAGAATCTGCTGCAGTTTTGAGCGTATATTTTCCTCTAGCACTAATAAAAAGTATAAAGATATAGCCATGACATACAATTTAATAATATATGTTCAACTATTATATTTAAAATCGTGTAGCTTACTTAGAATCTAAAGAAGGACCACCCATATAAGCTTCGCCATCGGATTTGGTAAATGCTGTTATATAATTTTTGGTAGACGTAGCACGGAATCCATGTGAATTAATGATAGATTCGGCGAAATATTTATAGGATCGTGAATGGGAACATGTACCTAAAATATTTAATCAATATCGTTATTGTAAACGTGAATTGTAAAGGATGCCACACGAACTGCAAATAACATTGTTACAATTTTAATTCCATATTTAGTTGAACCTGAAGTACGAAATACGATGTTGTATAGAGGGTTATTTTTAGAATTCTTGATTTATTCAGAACCAAGAGAATTGTATGCAAATGAACTAGACAAATTTGGTTGGTTTTTTGAATGAAATGACATTTACTTTATACCTACTGACCAAGTCAGGTCTGAAAATTTAATGGAGGTTGACCCGCGAAGAATTTTTCAGACATTTTTCGAAGAATTATTCAATATCATTCGAGAGAACTAAAAAAAATATTTATTCGGTCTGATTATCTTGAAAGTGTATTTTATTACCAAAAACATCGGCTTCGCATCCAGGTTGCTTATGACCACCGTTGGGATAAAAATCCGAGTCGCCAACGTTTATCCTTAATCCTAATTTATTATCGGTGTGGATGATTTGAACATGATCAGCATCCGACGCATCGATTCTGTTACCTGGTTCGACTTTTACGAATCCAGGTCCAGCAGGATCGAGACCTGTCGTATGTAAAACGTATGGCATTTTATCGATAGAGAGGTGGACCATCTGACTCGTACCGATTGAGATATTACGCGTTCTACTTTGTTTTGGATTGATCCAAAACATGCCCTTTTTTCGCAAAAACGAGAAATTCGAACATGGAAAATCAATAATTTAATGTTGCGTTAGCCGACCTACCTACGACTTCTGGAATAATACTGGTTGTGTTGCGTGCGGCGAGTCCAGCGACATGAGCACCCAAGGAATGTCCAACGATTTTTATTTTGCGTGGATCGAGACTACCGTATTCTTCCATGAAGTCAATGAATCTGGATACCTGTTCGGCCACGATTGGCACGCTTTTTGCGACTTTGCCGTAGTTCAAGTTTTTGGCTATTTGCCTCCAATCGATGACGATGACATTGTAATTGTCCACGTATAAGTAAGCTACGAAGACGAGTAATCGTTCGTTGATTATCACCAGTAAATTATGGTAGCCAGTTAACGAAAGAATCGAACGATACCATCGCGAATATTCAAGCAAGAAGGCACTTCTCCGGAGCCTCTCCAGCCGTGCGTGACTAACTTCGTCGGGTATTTTGGGTCCCAATTAGATTGATTGATGCTAGCCACGTCATCGAGCTTTAGCTCCTGTCCCACGCGTGGATTTTCTCTGAAATGAAAGAGCACCGTTTTATCTTCCATGTTCGATCGTTTGGAATCACAAATTCAGTATACCGTATTTTTTGCACTGCAAGAAACACCTTGTTTTTCGATAATGAAAAATCGTTAACGAACACCTTGCATGTTTATGACTGTGTGTACCATTGGTGGTACAAACAGATTTACTCGCAGCTTTTTTTTTTGTTAATAAAATTAAAAAAAGAAATTTATTATATCGGACAATTAATACTATAAGGAATGTATCCGTTTTGCGATCGATTTTGAACTTTCGTTTGGGATTTACTATGTATAGTTGAAGAACTCGACGACTTAATTACGATCATGGTAAGAGTACCCGTTCGATAAAGAAACGCATTTAGGACTTGGTCGTTTGTAAAATCTGAACGAATACTATACATTTGTACCCGCGTAAAGAAATAAAATTGTAAATAAATGTACTAACTGTGTGTACAGCACGAACTGAATCGTATTTATGTCTACCCGCAGTTGATCGTTTTCCCTTTGGGTTAGGCTGTAGTCTTCCAAACTGATCAAGTGCGGTATTCCCTCCTCATCTGGAAAGATCATGTAATTTGGATCTTCGGCGAGGGCCAGGATCAGGACTGAATACACTGCAATTAAATAAGACGGATTATCGTTAATGATTTCGACGATCGTGGGATATTTCAATATCCTTGTTTGTTCTTGATCTATTTCGATACGAACGTATCATCAAAGTCGTTGGAGCAGCCATCGTGAATCCGATGCTGTTATCAATCAACTCTGCGCGGTGTTAAGTCCACGATCTTTCAAAATCGTTCCTTTTATACACATTACTGTTGTGATAATTATCTACTCGAGTACTTTATTGGATTATCATTCGATATCGACGAACGCGAAGGATTTATTCGTAACGTGCGACTTTAATCGAGTCATTTTGCAATGGCATTCTCCGTCATATCTGGGTAGTGCTATTTCTTATTCTCCTTTCGAATTGCCAGATCGACTTTTCAAGATATTTTTAGATATTCTTCATAGAATTTATTGTCAAACACGAATGACGAGTATACTCGTTAAGTCAGGTTGACGAGTTAAAAATGCGTAACGATAGATAACAATTATAATCGTTCTTTGTAGTTGGGTTCGAATTCACGATCTTATAGACAGTGTAGGTGGTACTTGTCTATCGGGGAGTGAGAAAAATGACGAAGTTCGAAACGTTTGTTTCAAGACTTTCGCGTTTTTACGTCTCGAGGGATCAGAGAGACTGCTGCAAAATCGACGACCAAACGATCAATGCCAAAGATAAATTTCAAATATCTTATGATCTACCTTGACTCGTTCAAGATTAATCTGATCTTCCAAATGTTTTATCGCGTTAAAACAACAAGGTCATTGAATTTATCTGAAGAATTTCTTGCGTTTTTTCTTTCTTCGTGTTTTTCTAAGCAGACGTATTTTAATGGAATCTTAACGTATCAGTTTATCGATATCTTCTTTGTTACCGTTTAAAACGTTCACGACGTGGCCCTAAATCGTGCGGATATTCTTATTATGATCGTAATTACAACTTCGAATTCTTCACCTGTACATGACAAATTTTAAACGAAAGTTTAAAATCGCTCGTTTAACAGGATATATTCCTTACAGTATCGATTGTTCAATCGATGAATTTCTTTTCCTAATTTTATTAACAAAAAAGAAGCTGCGATTAGATCCGTTTGTACCACTGGTGGTACATCCCATCGTGAATGTGATAAGCGTTTCGACATCTTCTATTTTATCATCGGGTTGTGTTAATATGTTCGTTCGGTTCGCAACGCTAACATAACTTTATGCAGAAGGAACAAAGAAAAGTAGGAGTGTGATAAGATTTTGAAGGCGAACTTATTTAAATGAAGTTAATTTTATACGAAACAGCATCCAGCGTTTGTTCGGTCGATATTAGTCGCAGCGTAACTTGTCGCTGGTTTTTCCAACTATCAGTCGAGTTATTATGGAAATCTGTATCGCGAAATCCATAAAGTGCATTAGAGTCTTAGGCGGAATATAAATGAAAACGGAGTGTCTTCTTATTTGATAAATTTCAAATCTCCATCACGTATATATATATTGAATTCCACGTGAAAATTGTTAACGTTGACTTGATCGAATAACGCGGTCTTCGTGTACTGTTTTCTTCTCTTTCTCATTAGGCAAATAAAAGTCCGATCTTACGATACCGAATTCTTTTTAAAGCAATGCCTGGATAAGAAATGATGTTCGAAAGCGAAATAAATATCGACGGCTCTTCGAAGGATCTCGATGAATTAATTTCGTGTCTTTTCATTAATGGTAATTTACGATTGCAGTGTTGCAGCGTAATTGAAAGAAAAGCACACTTTAAAATTATACATTTTCAGTAATACATGGAATCCATTCCCGTGACTTTCTTTCTCATTCATTTAAAACGTCTGGGAAAAGATAAATGATGTTTTCTGCGTAGCTCTCCGAGAGCAGCGCGACTAGGTCATGCGCGTCTTACGTTTAAATTATGTATCGCTTCGTACAATTTTTCATAAAAATACGATAGCATAGGTAGGGTCGTGATGTAGTGCGTTTTTCGATTTATCATTCAAACAGATATATCGATCGTTTAATTATTAATGCAAGAAAGTATCGGTGGATATTTACACGTTGATGTAGATCAAAATCAATCTTTTACTTATCTTTTTGATTTAAAAGAGGTTTCATTCAGATGGAATAACGAGTCTGATTCATGGTGCGTAATTCGATTCAAAAGTAGAAGCCACGAGTCTAACTCGTGATAACTTTATTCACACATTGTAACGAAATAACGAGTCTAACTCGTAGAGCTGAACTGTACGGACATCGACGTACGATTTACTGGCAAAAACTTGTAAAATGCTCTCAAGTTTATGTACAGATGTATGATAAATTTAAAAGTTGTTGGTTTTATAATTTTTTTTTTAGTAAATATTTACTGCTTCAAAAATAATAATACACTCTTTCAAAAAATAATAAAAAGTGAATGCTGCATTTTTGTCATGAATGTGTAACAAAATACTGTCTCATTGGGTTAAGAGCACGATCGACGATTTCCACTGCCGTGTAAAAATCTATTAAAAATGAGATCGTCTTACTTGCATTTTCTTATTTGGTAACACTCTTTTCCATGAACGCGGTCTTTCGTATTTTGCATTGCATTAAAAATCTTTCTTCGCTTAAACGCGCGAGGTTAAAAGTCCAATGCAGGATGAAAAATCTTTCGCATTATTCGTGGTGATGGAATCGTTCGAGTCTTTCGTTTTATCCGCGATGCGAGCTACAATAATAAAAAGATGAAAGCCAACGGTACACTGAGAGAGTTATTGAGAGTTATCATCGATTATTCGCTTTGGTTGCACGAATGCATCCTCACATTTTCAAAATAATAATTCTTTACTATTTTACTATGATATGCTTCCACGATAAAAAGATCTATTCGTATCGATCAATTTGATTTGTCCTATTTTCTTTATATATCTTTATTACCTTCGAACAAAATTAATTAAGATTTATTTAGCCTGGTTATGATAGATCCGTATTCGTGTCGTCATTAATATTCATTTAACTACTTACTTTTTCGAGGTGGGGTAGGTCCGCATTATTTCGCATAAAAGGAGCACGCGTACGTTTTGTCGCGTCATTAAAGCGATCTTTGTGAGTACAAATTTCATTTTAATTCGCGAGTGGCGATCTTTTCAATGGTATCGCAAACGAAGGAAGTGTCGCTGTAGAAGTCCTAGTATTTTTGTAAAATCGTGGAATTTTTAGGGATGAACGAACGAAATATTATGTCTTTAAATATATCGTTAAGAGTGTATGATACGTCCTAAGATTGGCAAGGAATATCCGAATGAAAATATTATATTTTTGCATTTCGTTTTCTTTATTTTGTTTGATCGCGTTGTATTTTTTAATTTGATGCAAATTCATGCGATTTATCTCGTATCAAACAATTCGCCATGTACACGAAGCTTCTTAGACTCGCAGATTGACGATACAGCGTATCGATTAATAAAATGATCGATCGTAATCCGCTTAAGATTATCAATCCGATCATGACCGCTGAATAATGAAAAGACGATTACGATGTATATACGGATTTGTACGTGAAAAATGAGGTATAAGTATCGCATTCGTTTCAACACTCAGTAATGAATCATAAAGATTCATTTTTCTTTTCGTGATAGAAAAACACCTAGGATGGAGCATCTACGATAATAATAATAAAAAGAACTTCAAAAAAATATAATATAAAATTGATCAACGAGAGAATTTTTCCTAGCAACGATTAGATAAATTTTTCATCGGCTTCATCGAACTTTCGTACGATTATAACGATCTATGCGTTACTTTATGCTTCTACTGCCAACAACGAGGTTTTAGGCATTTTTGCGATCTCGTGATTCGATCGAAGATTAATTCCCGCTATCTGCGAACCTGCTTTCGAGGCAATCGAGATAAACTGCATCCACTTATCTCTCAGGGAAGCAACAAATTAGTTATAATACCGTAGATAGAGAACAAGTCGATTGCGACACCAATTAAGAGTCAATCAATCGATATCCGACGAAGGCAAGACAAACGCAGAGTTCAAGACGACGAAAAATCTTTGTTTTTCTTTTCGATGTTATCTGTGGTTTCGTAACGATTTATCTATCAGTAGTTCTTCGATGACGACGACGACGACAACGACGTCATGATAAACTTGACACAGATTCAAATAACGAAACGATTCGAATATTAACCTGTTAACTGCTCATGTATATGCGTCATGTTGAAAAAATAAAAGAGAATAATATTTATATTTTATTTGAATTAATTGAGCACACGTGGAAGAGTGCTTTAAAAAAAACTAATCAGTTAACAGGTTACGATGATTTATACAATAATATTTCGCCTCGGGTGACGCATCGTCTTGTATAGGCTAGAGCAACAAAGGGTGTTCGATGCTTCCTTCGGCACCGCAGGGATTGTTTTTCTCAATCGATCTGTTAATCACATGATCCTTGACTTATGGCTGTGGTGCCTTTTCGGAAAATTTGAAAAAGAAAATTTTTTATTAGCATCGTTGGAACGACGACGCCAATTCGAGCGTCGAGTCGATATCGATACTTTAACCACGATGTTTCTTACCTACTTCGAGTGTTTTGCCGCGTCTTCGTCGACATCGTTGCTAAATCGGGACTTTCGAACTATATGGATAATATTAAGCTTTAGAGTAAAATCGACGGTGGTTCTTTCTTCGAGCCAAGTGGCTCGATACACTTGCCTTGTATAAAAAAAAAATAGCCTTCTCGCGAAATATGTATCGCAAGATACATTGTAGTAACGTGATGATGCGTCTCCGTAACGCCGTCGGCCGACGCATCAAATTTTCGAGGCAAAAAATATCGGTTGGTTTTTTCGCGGTGTTGCTTCAAAGTGGAGAGTATCTTTCTATCGTCGAGGAGAATACGTGTATGTTCATGGCATATACGTCCTGGTAAATACGCCTGTTTTCTTGGAAAATTCATAATAACGATCTACGTTCTGACCTACTTCATTTTTATAATATATTCCGTTCTTTCCTGATTCTCGATCCGTGTTGGGGATTCATCTTTCGTTTCAAAACCGAATCTTCGTTCGCGCAACGCATTGGAGCTAATTTGTGAAGCGACGAATATACTCGTCGTACTCGATTGGTGAATTATTATTCAGATTTTAAAAGAGGATTCTGAGGTTGGGAAACTATCAGGTTGTTCGGATAGTAATTTCGTTTTTTGTTCTTTTATGTTGTTTTTATGTTTATTTTGAAAACTGTTGGGAAAAAATGAAATTACTTTCCGGACGCTCTAATAAAAAAATGCAATAAACGCGTCGCATTAAATTGTCGAATTATTTTTAGACGATTTAACGCTGCTGGTAGAACGTGCATTCGATAATTCCTCGCTTGGGCGATTTAATCTTGGCACGCGCTGCTCTGCGCCACCCGAACATTATAATTCGATATAAATGTATATTTCGACGAAAGCTTTAATTCGACGGTTATCTTCGTTCACAGTACGCTCAAGAGACGCAACACGAGAAAATACTTCGAGGCTTGGCGGTTGGCATCGCTTTTACCATGTATGGTCGTCTCGAGGAAGCCGATCCTTTGGTGGCGTCGCTCTGCGCCGACAAGGATCCAATCCTGAGGAGAAGCGGCATGTACACCCTGGCCATGGCGTACTGCGGCACAGGAAACAATCAGGCGATAAGAAAACTCCTTCACGTTGCCGTGAGTAACGACTTTTCTGAATTATCTTCTCTTGATTCTCTCTTTATTTTTACCTTTCGACGTCTTATCTCTGAAGCTATATCAGTGAAAGATTCCATATAAATATCATTTAAAATTATTATTGTACGAGAAGCGACAATAATTTCACTTTAATAGATTCCGATGGAATTATTTTCGTGGCAATATGCAAACAACGTATCTATGAGTACTAGTTCTAACGTTTTTTGAGGTAATTAAATCGTTCTAATAGAGGAGGAAGGGGAGGAGGAGTAGTTTGAAAATGTTGTCTCTTTTGTTTATCGACTTTTCGTCACTTCGAACACCGATACATTCGTCGTCTACGTTTATGAACAGGTCTCCGATGTGAACGACGACGTTCGCCGTGCCGCTGTCACCGGATTAGGATTCCTCCTGTTCAGGTGAGTGGCTCTACAGATTACTTCGAGTCGTAAAAGCGACGTTGTAAGACACGAGAATGCGAATTTTCTCTCGATTCCTGGGGTAGTAGGGAACTTACTGTCGGCCGATCGCCTAGGAATTTCGAATGTCACGATAAAACTTGGATAAATTCATGGTTTTAATATTATCGATGGAAGCGGCATTTTTTTTATACGTTTCCATTTCGGTTTCCGAAAATCGAGAATATCGAACAATCGCGATTGCTACTTTTTGCTCTTTTTTTATCGGTTTTTTAAATTGAAATTCGAAGCGACCGTGAATAAAAAGGACCTCTCGAAGAATTATCAAGATTTGTCAAGCGACTGGTAACAACGATTGTTTATTGAAGTACTTTTACGCGAGGGAAACAGGAATGCAAAGGCCTCACTTGCGTTTTGGAGGATCCTCACGGTTTGGATCGAATTACGCGAAATTTTCTATGTTTGTGAAAATAGTGGATGCCGCTGTTACCCAATGTATGTCACTAGTTTCGAAAAAAATGCAAATTATGGAAACCACATCTTTTCTAAGTCTCTTGGGGAAGCGAATTTGTAAATATTTATAAATTATATATTTTTTTTGAGAGTGTCGTCAAAGTTAGTCGTAGCTCTTAAAAGATAGATCCATAAAAATTCATAGAATACACTCACCTTTTTCTTCTATGAAACGTTAATTTTCCGTTTTTTGCCTTAAAACGTATACGAATACTTTTGATCTTCGCTGTACGTTTAAATGTACGGACGAGTGAACTACGAGGCGATACCGACGACTTACGAAAGTTTCGCACATATGCGTGGCAAATAAACGAGCGTGTCGCGTGAAAGTATTCTTTTCGTCGAAGAGCTTCTACGAAGTTGGACGAATATTTTATGACGGTATCGCTCGAGAGATCGAACCCTTGAAAAGTGAATTATTCCACGGGTATGGGTTCGACGAATCGACGCGAATGCTCGATATTATTTCGCCGTTTGGAAGCTGTATCTTTTGTTCTTCGGAACACATTTGTACGGAAAGCAGTTCGTGGTCTGCCCTTGGTCGAATACATTATGAAAAGCTCCGAGCTTCGCAGGAGAAACGTAACGATTACCTCTCGTAACGTTAACAAATCTAAAATCGTGAAAACTTGAAGATACAAACTGAGGAAACAATGGGAGCATTTCGAGCATTTTACTTAATTAATCGATCATCAATTCGGTTTTGGTTTCTAATCGTGTATAAAAATGCACCAAATTTTTTCCTCGCCAACGTCGTGGTAAATGCAATTTGGATCCGACATTTGAAGAATTTAAAGGATGCGTGTCGTTAAAAAAGCGAAACCTTAATTTTTCATTTCTGATTGGATTCTGTAGTTTAGAATCCAGATTTTGTCACAACGTTAAATCGATGTGCTGGTGGACTTTCGGTAACAAACTTTTGCCCTTCTGTCGTCGCGATCGATGCCGCGTTTGCACGTAATTTCGCCTATTTCGCATGGCGGTCGTACTTGCCTCTGGGCTACGTTGAAAAACGAGCTGCCGGCGATGCAGCCGCATCCAGCCAACAACGCGAACACGGATACGGCGGATTCGGTGGATTTCAAGCGTCGATCGTACTGCGTTAATTAATCGGCCTTTTCGTTTCGCCTTAGTGTCTACCGTTTAAAATTTAATCGTGTTTGAGTCCGCGAATGTTTTTCCACGGAGTGCCAATCTATCGTCTTGAACGACCGCGAATCCGTAAATCTCATCGAAATCCATCGATGCGTTAGGTAATTGCGATTCGAAGAATCATCGATACTCGTCGTTCCTCGACGTCTCTTCGATAAACTTGACGCTTTGATAGATCGATCGAGGTCCATGAAATTTTCGGTGGACGCGTGGCTGATCCACGTACCGATCTAACTTTCATATCGACGATAAGTTTAACCGGATAAAAAGTCTCTAAGAAGTTTTTCAAGGGGACAAGGCTGCAACTTCGAAGTATCTACGTTGTGATCGTAAAACCAAGCGCGAAATAATGGACTGTATTTTTCTACATTTTTTCGGCATGAATCGAAAAATAGCGAAATCTTTTCTTACACGCAAATATATGCACGACGAAAATTATCTGGCATTTTTCAGTTTGCTCCAAATCATGGTCTTTCGGACCGTATCGAATTCCAGAAAAAATCGCCAAGAAGAAAAATTGTATTCTTTCACGTTCGACAAGATTAAATGATGAAATTATCCAGATCATGGTATCTCGAACCACGCTAAATTTACTTTCTTTTAGAAAACGTAGGTTCCTGTAGGAAGGGAAATTTTATTCGATTCGAGCGAATTTGACGCTCTTCCGTTCGACAAGGCTAGTAGAAAACGAAAGATGCCGAGTGATAGTCAGACAGCTTTCGTACCCTGTGTGTAGCGATAAAGCGATCGTTCGAATATAATTGAAAATAAAATTCGCAGTTACAGTGGTGTCGTGACCGATCAGCTTTAAACTCGCAAGAACAGCTACAAAACACGTAAGATATTTCACAAGGCGTTATCTCGTCGGCACGTTTCGTCCGACTCGTCGAGTTGATCGCAGGAGGCGCTTTTCCATTTGCCTTTTCACCGAGGTAATTGTTAACGCGCAAACTCCGCTTCTAAACTACTAAGCAGGGATTAGTAACTCGTGCCTGCTATTCTAGCCTCTGTAATCAAGCCTAGCGATTACCTTGGAATCGCTCTTAGAATGACCTAACAGTCGTATACGGCTTCGATCAGATAGCTTCTTACGACTTCTACTTTCTTTCTTTCGTTCCAAGCTGCGACTCGTTTATCGATTTGGCGGTTAATGCGAAAGAAAAGACGTACTGAATTCTAAAGTCGTTATGAACGGAAATGAAGATCAACGACCAAAAGAAGTACAGGCATCCCTCGAGTAGCACGGTTAATTGATTCATACAATTTTCCAGATAACTTTCCGTGCTATTCAAAATCGTGCAATTCGAAAGAGATCCATACAAACTTGTACATCCGACTGGAATTTTTAACACTAAACGTTTTCGTATACCTAATCATTTCGTAAGTAGCCAAATGATCCTTTACGAAACATACGTTGATTTTTTAAAAAATATTGTTAATTTATCGAAAGAAATAATGTACAACATATACTACAACTTATACTTTTATTAGTACAACATGTAAGCAATATTAAGAATTAAAGTAAATTTTGAAAAGGGTCATTTGAACCCGTTTGATACGATTAGCGTTAACAGTAATATTCGCGATTTCGTGTGATTCGAGGGTGGTCGCAATTTTTAATCGTGGGATTAATTCAAGGGATGTCCCTACTTCCTTGCTAATCGATCTTTACGAAAAGGACGACGGAAGGGAGCGCGAAGGAAACGAAACCTGCATCGATCGGCTTTAAGAATAAATACTCTTTGGTGTCTAACGCGAGTGCTTCGCGCGTGACTCGGTGCATCGCGAATCGCCGACGTAATTGTAGGCGTCTGGTTTAATTGGGGCGTCGCGCCTTTCTAACGATGCAGTTTCCTCCGAGATTGTTCGTCGGCGCGAATCATCGTAGATTAAATTGAAACCGGATGGATTTATCGTCGAGAAAACTGGTCGACGAGTCTAAAAGAAAACGAGTCTAACTGATGATTTACTTGGAAGAACGTCGATGAGTATTTCCTTCTTCTTCTTCTTCTTCTTCTTCTCTTTTTCTTTTCCTTCTTTTTCTGGGGTAGATTTGAACGGTCCTCGAGATTTAACGAGTCCCTTTCCTGCTGGTAAATCGAGAAGTCGGTCAACGGGAGGAAAACAAATTTTAGTTAGATTTTGTCGGCAAAGAGGGAAGGTAAACGGATCCTCGGCCAGTTAGATCGAGAAGTTCCGTGGACGAAGATTTTCCAATCGTCAAAG
>JAITYT010001990.1:223867-234750 GCA_025433975.1 Liostenogaster flavolineata | reverse complement strand
TTCCCTTTTTTTTTTTGCTTTAAACGCGTCTTTATCCGCTCTTACGTTCCGCCTCGATCGATTCGACGATCGCTTTTGCATCCGCGAAGAAGGTACGTTTAAATATTATCACACGTCGCGAACGATTTTACTTTAACGTCTCTTTAATCCACAACTTCGATGATAAATGAAATACAAACGAACGAACGAATCGCGAGTAATGGTAGTGCATTGCAAGTATAACGAGCTTGACATTAACGATTCTCTTT
This sequence comes from Liostenogaster flavolineata, assembly GCA_025433975.1. NCBI lineage: Eukaryota > Metazoa > Arthropoda > Insecta > Hymenoptera > Vespidae > Liostenogaster > Liostenogaster flavolineata. Next base: position 234,502 of record JAITYT010001990.1, on the reverse strand, counting down.
TTTCGCGATTCCCCTACGGAATACGTTCTATCGTGAATTATCCGCCAATTATCTTTTTAGAAACGCTATTACACAAGATGTCACGTGACCCGTTCGTCAGACAAATCGATCAATTCCGCTTTGTGAATTTTTAAATACGTTAGACTTACTCGATGCTTGATTATTTACATCTGAAATAAATTTTCTCAAAGATTAGATATATTACCACTAGCTGAAAAGAAGGTATCACGTACGTCGAACAATAGCTAATTTATTTCAAGGAGCAAATGTAATTGATTTTGAACACTAACGACGCGATTCCAATGCTTACGACAATTTAATTCGATACCTTTTTAATGCAACTGAATGTGTTTTTTAAAAGACATTTTAAAAGGGAACGTATAAAGTTTCATCGACTTTCTCTAGTTTTTCCCTGGCGGAATCGATCGATTTGGTGAGTGCGCGTCTCACGTGCAATAATACTCGCGCGAATCGTAGTGGACAATAGCAATTAAATTGTACAACACCGTTGAAAGGCGTGTTTCGTCGAAAGAGGAGAGCCATTTCGAAAGATATCCTCCTTCCGTCTAACTTCTAAAAGGCAATTCCACTATCGATCCTCGCGTCGTTGTCGTCGGTCGCTAAGGCAATCAAACGAAGTAGTACCGTCGTTCGAACCGACGGCATCGCAACTTCTTAACTAGCGTCAAATTTCAACGAGAAACTTCAGGCCGAAGCTGGGATAGAGGAAGAGCCACCGTCGCTCTCGACGCGCAACGAGATCTCCAAGTTGACCTAGGCTCGCCTTCGGTGATAAAAGGTTCCGTAGGTGCATCGAGGAGCGGAAAAAGGGGAAAAAAGCAACGCGTGTTCCGGCTGGTCGACATCACGGTCGGCGTAATGCGTTATCGATTGTCGTGCTAATTAGGTTTTCGCGTTGCTCGAGGCTCGATGCGTTGCTTCGCGAACCTTTTCACCCGCCTCAAGCAACCACCAGGAAAGACGGAACTCGTCGGACCTGGCGACGGAATTGCCTCGTAATTGCGAGAAAAAAAGAAGGGAAAGTTTGCATTTGCATTAGGAGAGACGTTCGTCTTTTGTGTTGCTCCATCGAGGATCAAACTTATTCCGGTGTTAATTAAATCTTCATCGTTCCGAATCCATTAACGACTGCAGAACTTCGTCCGTTTCCTGATTTCCACCGGACTTGGAAAAAGCTCGGTCCGATCGACCGTTAATTCGCGTCGTTCCGAGCCGTTCCGAAGTTCCACTTCATCACGTTTCCACGGACCAAAGGAGACGAACGAACATAATTATTAGGTCGTAATTTTAGGTATTACGTTACCGTCGTCGTGTAATATGAAATGTCGGATTTTTCATCGTTCGCCGATCGATTACTGAAGTGATTCTCGTTGATAAGATGTTTATTTCAATTTAAACATCAGTCTTTTCTTTTTAGCACTCGTATGCATATTTAAAAAGGGTACCGATCAACTCGGAATTTGTTTCTATATTCGATTAAAATGAAAACATTTTTGTGGGAGCATATTATTAATTAAATTGCCGGTTTAGTAGAAAAGATGTATATTGAAAGTGTAATAATAAAATATAGGATGGCGACTATATGGCGACGTACGAGTGGAAAGGGTTAAGAAATCGAAGAGGAAAGAAGACAAGCACGGATTCTCTTCTCCTTTCGCGATAGAGGCTAACGACTTTCTCCTGTATCTTACAATTTTTATCGTTTCGATTGCCAGGCGCGTTTCTTTCGTTTTTCGTTCGGATTACCGCGAAAATGCAACTTTCAAATCGACGCAGCGTGACGTGTATCCCGCGTGGCTGCGACGTAAAGAGCAGGAAGGGAAGAGACAAAAATTCGACGAGCTCTTCGAGGCAAAAAGCGTTTTTGCTCTCGATCGAGGCGTTTTCGACGCGGATACGCGCGCACTTCATCCTCCTTTAACGACTCTCGAACACGCAGCTGGGTGCGCGTGTCGATACGAGTGCAGTCGACACACAGTTTTATGCGTATTGCGACAGTTTAACACTAAACGTATCGGTATTTTCGTATAACTAATCATAGCGTGATTTTTAGAAAAAATTGTTAATTAATCGAAGGAAATAATGTACAACATATACCAATGAAATAGTCAAATATATATATATATATATATTTTTGCAAGCAATATAAAAAATTAAAGTTAATTTTGAAAAGCGTCATTTGATCCCGCTTGGTACGTTTAGTATTAATAAATCGCAACAAGCTAGCGATCGACCTAGGTCTCTAGGTTATTCGTTATTGTTGTCGATGATCGACGATGCTAATCGCACGAGTTTGACGCTGCGTGGTCTAGAGGTAGTGCGAAGGACGATGTCGAGAGAAAGAGAGACGCCATCCGAGAATCGTTCCAGGACGAATTTTCCTCGTGAAAACGAATGAGCTCGATCGTCCGATCGTGAGTTAAACGGAAGGACAGAACAGACGCGAGGACGAAAGGCGAACGTGTCTCCATCGGGTCGAAATAATCGAATATGCTACAAAGGAGGAGCGCACGTTGAATCCGGAAAATCAAACGAGTGGAAGGTTGTGTATACTCTTTCGTTTCTTCTCCCGTTTTTCCTCCTTTTCCAGTTTGCTAGAATAAAAGATAAAGTAGGATCCCATCGGCGTGTGGGTGTTCAGTTTGCAGACAGGAAATACGTGTCGATTCTCGTGAAACCGTCTTGGAGCGCGTTGCATTTCCCCTATCCGTTTCGCGATTTATTTTGACCCTCTTCCTTCCTTCTTATTCGTCTCACGCCGAAACAAATATTTCACTGTTCCATCCGGCTCTCTTTTCCATTCTCTCCTTTCTCCTCTAGCCCTCTTCCTCTTCCTGTTTCGTCCTTTCCCACTCCGTTCCTCCTTCAGTTCGGAATTACATCGTGCTGATGTTAATGGTCGAATGCGATTCCCATTGCGCCTAATGTCACGTCGTATATTGGCAATGTCGCGCCTCGAGATAATCCACGACGTAATTTCCGTGCCAGAGGCCATTGACAAGGAGTTTAATATTTTGTTCTCTGCCGAACTTCGGAATAAGGATGACGTTTTTCGGCCAGGCTCCTCGTTTCTCTCGATGACACGCGAGAGGCGATTTCATGGTCGTCGTTGTTGGAAGCTTCGCTTGGAAAACGCTACGAAAAAATTAACGATTTTGATCAGACGTCATTGCTGAATTTCTTCTCTATTTTCTGAGCGCCCTCCTTGACGCTGTTCGCAGAAAAAGCAGGATAAGTAACAACGAGAATGTATTTCGATGTTAATTATAGACTTCCAGGTTGGAAGTAGCTGAAAGCAGCGTGACAAATGGAGTGCATAATTTTAAAATTTGTACCGCGGAGTAGGACACGAGGACACGGCAAGTTATTTGTGCTTTGATCGTAACGTGGTAGCCGCATACCGACGTTTCACGTCACGTATCACGAATATAATGTCTCTTTCTTTTTGTTTCTAATGTAACGTTGTTTATTTCGTACTTCGCCACGAATTCTTTAAGCGTCTGATACGTGTGGTGATACGTTCGAGGTGAATCGTAGCCGAGAATTCGCGCGATATTTCTCCTGATGAACGAATGGACAATCAATTTGTGTGTATATCACATAAGTAAGGTCTCGTGTATGATGGAAATAAATTAAAAAAAAATCTTTCTCCAGAATTAAAATTTCAAGAGGACCGCGTGGACGTAAAACGCCTTGAACTAAATCCTAAGTTAAGCCTTGGAATAAGCGGATAAATGAAATCGACGATACCTCAGATAACGTGTGGATTAACGCAAATCCTCCGAAGCTTCTTCAAAAGTCCCTCCTTCCGCGTGTCAATTTTACACAAGCACTTGTTGCGGTCGATTATCGATAATCGTCGAGACGATGACCGCGTGGATCTTGACAAGATTCGCCGATTCTTATTTCCCGTCTCCCGAGGCTCTGTCACGAACACGGCTGACGACGAAAGCTCGAAGGAAAATAAGGACGTCGTCGTCGTCGCTCGCGAAATGATAAAAGAAGGTAAAAAAGGCGAAGAAAAAACCGCTGGAATCTCCTTGGCTCGAGTTATATAGGAATGATTCGACAAATATTATTTCTGCATCTGAAAGGCTTTTTCCGATTCTTTGACGTACGCTCGATCGTTGGGCGGTGGGGGTTGAGAGGCGCAGAAATCGAAGGTGCGAGAAGGAGGGTGGGACCAGAGAAGGGAAAGGGGTTGCTCTCGTTCGTTCCTTTTTCCCTCTTTCTCCCTGTCGTTCCCTTTTCGTCTTCTTTTCAGTGTTTGTTTATACTGGATTTGAATTCAATTTGACGTCGATTCCTCCGCTGCGCCGAATATAGATGGAAAAAGGAGGGTGACGGCGAGGGAGACGCTTCGCAGTTGGTCGTGGCTACGTACAGAGGCGATTGGTTAAATCGTGGAATCGAGTTTTTTTTCGTCGCACGCTTCTTTCGCGTTAAATGTTTACGCGACAAATTTCGCGATATCTTCGTTGCACCTCTTCTCTTGCTGAAGTTTGCATGGACGCGGTGCACGCGAACCGCGTATCGCTACTCTGCTCGAAAATTAGAGGTTTCCATCGTCGTTGCGAGGCGCGGCATCCTTTCCGCACAGTCGAGCTCCAAGGCAAGATGGTATCGACGTTTCTAGAGAATTCAAAGGAAAATAACGTTACATTAGGAGTGGAGTAGCTCGTTGGTACTCCTTTGCTACTTCTCGGAGGCACGAGAACACTCGTCGATGCTTCACCTTCGAAATTCTCGCTCCAAACCAGAAATATTGTTTCTCTAAATAAAGTGGTCGGGTATCCTTTCTTTTTCTTTTTTTTTTTAAAGGTTAGGTTCAAATCCCACCTCCTTTGAGGGAGATATGCCTCCTTTTACGCGATACTTTAACGTTTCTGTTCGTGACGCGTTAAAAATATTCTTATTTTTAACAATTACGTTTTCTGGTTACTTCGCACATACGTGGGCGAATGGCGTACGCGATGTAGCTCGTTCGATTTTCAGCAACTTTTAATTGCCGCGAGCGGTATTTTTGAACAAAATTTTCCACGGACGAGTCTTCTTGTTATTGCCGATATTCTCAAGGAAGAAAACACCTGTTCCTATTACGAGATGTTCTACTTAGTTATCTTAGGATTAAATTCGAACAGTTTTATGACCAAAAGAAAAATTTTGCTTCTCTACGGAAAAGCTCCTTAAAATCACGCGAATTAGTCAAATTTATTTAGTTTCACTTTACGCGTTCAATTACAGAATGGGTGGAGTTGTTAGGTAGTGTAACAATATTTGTCAAAGAACAGTTTGTTTGCCTATATGTGCTTATCGTCGATAGTATTTGCACTGCGTTATCTGCTAGATGGAATTCATATGGGATATCGAATCGATTGAAAATATGCTTATATACAATTGAATGTACACGAAGGTTTCTATCTCGAAAATATATCGAGATAAGCGCGAAACATGAAATATCGTTATTCATTATTCGAATTGTGTAATGATCTTTAAATAAATTTCATTATACGACGTGTAATTTATGCGTAGCGTACGCCTACACTGTTTTGGTGTGTTTGCGTTACAAAATTAAAAATCTGTAGTATTATTTGCGTATTTACGTGGCTATAGATTGGCATGGAAATTTTTTTTCTCATTAATTCTATTCTTAATTTTAATTAAGAAGGAAATTGTTCCAACTTAATATCTCTGTGTGCTCCGTTTAAAAATTAAATTAAATAAAAATTAGAGATTAAATTTACGCATGGTTTAACAAACCAATTAATATTAAAGATACGATTTTGATAAAGTGCCTTCCCTGTTAGCGAATTTAAGAAAGAAGAAAGCAGTGTAATTCCTCTATTGCTCGAAGCTCTGGGGAAACACGAGGATCATTGTATTCGCAGTTACAATAAATTTTATCTATCTCGTTAATTAGCCGACCGTGCGACATAAATTCTGAGAAAATTGTCGGATTGACGCGTTACGCGTACTACGCGAAGAACAAACGATCGATTATCGTTCGGTTGATTTCGCGCGAATTCTCACGAAGAGAATTTATCAGCCGGAAAATTAAGCATCTATATATCATCTTATGACTGCTTGCTGTTCATTCTCTTGAAATTCATTTTATCGTACTTTCTGGGGTGCGATTGATCATAATAAATTCATCGTGAAAATTCCTTCCATTCCAAGGTTGGAGAAAGTATTATTGATATATCGCCGTTGATGCTGGTTAACGCACGCATCCCTTTTCGACTTTAGCGAAATTTGCCGATGACTGTTCTCGTTCGTTTGATTTTCTTCTTTCGTATCGCCTTCGTTTCGTTCGTTTAAATTATTCTTACGTTTCTCGAGAGCTTCCGCGCGTCACCCTCGTAGAAGAATCTCGGATCTTTCAGGACGGTTCTCGCCCTACCGATGTAGAAATATTTAACGCATCCTCAATGTCTGGGATCGTCTCGCGCCTGCTTTCGTCCGAATCAAAATTGTCAGCTTCAAGGGGCCTCGTTATCAGGTAAATGCCGCCAAGGGTACTTCCTCTTGAATCAGAGATAATTAGCGTCATTACGCGTTGATTGCTCTACTCCTGTAATCATAAAAGGCCCGAGGGTTCCTCGACTCGCTACGAGTAAATCGCATTTCATCGGGACTATCTTATTTTCAACGATATTTAAGAATGACACGCCGCTACGAGCGGCGATGATAGAATTCACCGACGATGGGAAAAAAATTAATGGCAAGAACGTATCGAACACCACGTAGAACGAATAAGCGCCGATGCAAAATCAAAATGAACGAAGGAGATAAGTCTCGCGAAAATCTTTTTCCTTCCTCTCCTTTTTTCTTTCTCTCTGTAGAATTGAACCGTCACGGATTACAATTCCAGTGGTCCTTTTGTGGATTTGTCGGGGCTTGATTAAATTTCTTTTTTTTTCTCGCTCTTTCCCGCTCTTTCTCTCTTCTTTCCTATTTTCTTTCTCGCCTTTGCACTCCTCCCCCTCTCTTTTTCTTTTTAATTCATCGTTCTACCAATGCCATTCGATGGAACCGATCGAATAAGGGTAAATAGGTTTAGTGTCCTTGGAAGAATCCCTTTAGCTCGGTATCTTTGATAGACCGAAATCCTAGCCAGATTACGCGTATTGGATGTCGCGAGAGACGTCGCGAAATTCTAGATTCACCTATTTCGTGGAAAAGGAGAATCGTAGACGCTAATCGCGTAAAGTCCTTTTACGTGCGAATACCTAGTTACGATCGTCTGTCACTGATTCTTCCGTTGATAAAGAAACGAAACGGTATCGATTAAATAATAGACTGCGTGCGTTTATGACGTCTATTTTTTTTACCAGTTCGAGCAAACTGTGTTTTGTTCTCCATCGATCACTTAGATTCGTTCGAGCATCACGTCGATCATCGTCGTCCTTGTCCAGTTCGACGGCAGCCTTTTGAAAGAACGGCGGCTTTTGATCCGTCTTCTTTATCATGAGTTCGTGGATCCGAAGTTTCTTGGGAAATGCGCCGCTTTATTACGCTCCTTTGTTCAATCCGATCTAACGCACGTCGTTCTTTGTCTCGAGCAAGATGCTTTCAGCGTCGTCTTGAGCGAGATAACGAAACATCGCTGATGAAATTAAAAGAACGCATTTAATTCGTCTTCCGGAGAATTCCGAGATTCTACGAGGTCGTAATTTCTGCTCGCTTATACCGTCCTAATTTCGCGGCGATGCCAAAATCGATAGGAAACTTCGATGATTCCGTCTATGCGTTAATTCTGTTACCGCCACGCGAATTTGTTAAGCCTCTTTTTTATCGCAGCATTGATCGTCGTTTGCGTCGTAATTACGATTGGTGCATAGATAAAAGCACGACGTATTTACGTGAGTACGACGAAACAATCGCGTGAATTGGTCGAATGTTCCGTACATGAAGCTCCATCGTTGCACGATGCTAGAGAGACACGACAATTTCATCGATCGTATTTGACATTACAGAAATATAAATGTCTCCTTGCTCGTGTTTTCGAATAATTAATATTTGAATATATAAATAACTTATATATATATATATATTTTATATTGTGCATATATATATATATAAATAATTTCGAATAATTAGTAATCGTACAAACGAGTGTCTACACAAAATACGCTGTATTCGATGAAAGAATGACGAAGTACTAACGAAAGTTTTCCACTTATTTCCGCATCCTAATGATTTGACGAGAGATGACGTCGAGTCAAGGAAGAAACTTTCGTCGCGTCGGAGACTTTTTTAAATTATTTCTCTTCCTTTTATCGTCGTTATTACTTCTTATATTCGATATAACTGTGCGATCGAGAGTTAGTTGTACGCGTCTTTGGATCGTTTCTTTGAAGACGTTAGACGACGAGAACTTATTTAACGGCGCATTTACGACTTTCAGACGCAACGTGCAGTTTTCAAGAGGAGTAATCGCTCTTGCGTGCCTCTCCTTCTACTTGAACGAAGCGAACTTCTTTCGATTTTAATGCGATGAACGTTTTAATTGAACATAAATTTAAAGGAGACGTTGCTGCGATATCGGTACTCGCCTTTGACGAGCTAAGTGCGGCGCGTTGGTCGGTTTAAACGTAGCTGCAAACGGAAGAACGTCAATCGAATGCAGAAATATCCGTTCGTTCGTAGCTACGCCATTGGTAGTCGATGTGGTTCCAACGACGCGTTCTTTACGCATACGAAAAATAGACGGACGAGTATTTTTCCAAAATTACGAAAGGAATTATCTCTGAACTGCGCCGGCGAATTTAACTCGAGAGCGAAATTGGTTCGACGGCGTATGTTGTTAATCACCCCTAAAATAATTGGGAAAATGGAGGCGCGGAAGTTTCCGTGGAAAAAAAAAATCGAAAGCCCGCATCCACGCCTCGACGTAACTCGGTTTGCACTCGTGCGTGCGTTGTCGTGCTTCTCTGAAAGAGTTTCGCATCGCGTAAAAAATCACGTTTTATTCGTGTTTGGATCGCCGCGAAAGAGATCGGGAGAGTGGTCGCTCGCGAGACGAGGAAAGGAGTTCGTGCGATGATTATAAATTAATTTTTTCGATGATTTCGTTCGGTGTACGTTTTGTTATGATTATTTAATCGTTGACTTAATCTTTCGCGTTCTATTTTTTATTAGGTGCAAGGAAAAGTCCTGTCGGTTTTTTTTCCAAAAGAGAAATTTTTAGAAATGAATTTATTTTATTTTTAATTTCTATTTTTTTCACTCCGGTACATTTTTTAAGCTTGAAGGTCAGCTCTACGAAAGTCGACGTGGAGTTTGTCCTGATCGTACTGCGTGACACTTCGTCATCGACTTCCTGATCTGGCTTCCATCTTTCAAAGAAAAGTCACCCGAACGAAATTTCGTAACCATCTTTGGCATGTTCGAGCTGTTACCGCGCCTTCTCCGATCACTTCACGCACATTTTTCTATGACTGCATCGCGTCACTTCCTTTTTATTACTCATACAGCATACAATGTCTTAAATACACTTTTTCTTCAGTCGTCTTGACGATTTTAAGGTTTAAAGAAACCTTCCAGAACTCGTTTTAAGAAAAATTTCCATCCATCGTCTACTATGCGCTAATCTACCTGTTTAAATAGATTTCAGTCAGGGTAAGAATTTTGCTAAGGACCGAAAGCGCGCAGAAGTGTACGTGCTCGAAAACGGCAGAACTTTTTTTTAAACCCTCGTTCGTTCGTTGCCATCTTGAAATCGGATGCACGTTAATATCATCCCGACGAAACATTTTATCTCGTCAATTTTGCGCGGGAATCTCCGCACTTACTTTGAATCCCCATACGTTCAAGGCGACTCTCTCGTTAGCTTTCTCGTTAATTGCGACGTTTAAGCGACATCGGCTGAAAAAGGTAAATGAAGGACGACGTCGTGATCGCGATAAAAAGGAGAGAAGAAAATTCGATGCCAAGTAAGTGCAGCGATACCTATCGTGCCGATGATGTCCCGTTAAAAGGAGTTTAAGCGTCGTACCTAGCGATTTTAACAACAAAGATTTCGCTCGTCGGCATTCCGAGATCGTTGCGAAGTCGTTCGATGGACTCGTGAGAAATTCCTAGCTTCTATCAATATTAAAGCATCCGAGCTACGTTGTCAATGAGGATAATATTACGTTAGAGTGTATTGATTGTTTATCGAAGAATTTGTATTTGGTACGAACAGTGGATGTGCTAAATGCAAGAGCACAAAGCGAAGATGTGTAAACCAATCGAATCGAACGGTTTTTCTGTCGAGTGACCTCTTACACCCTTTTGATTCTGGTGGAGGGGGCAGACCTGATTACAGGGAAACACCCTTTAGGTTTATCTGCCTCTAGTTACGTCGTTGTACTTCAAAATATTAATTTTCTCAAAGGAAGAATTGAGGAAGCAATGAAAATACTTGTAAACTTGCTAACGACTCACTCGTTGCTTCAGCGGCTTCTGGATCGCACTTTCGTCTTTCGCGGCGCACAGCTCGCTTTTCGAATCCACAAATTTCATAATGAAGTTTCGATAAAAGCCAGCGAACGTACAAAAGTTAAGCGCTCGTTCATAGCCGGATTCTTCGAGCTGTTACCACGCTTTATTGCTCCTGCAACACGCGCGCTA
>JAITYT010001990.1:188740-204338 GCA_025433975.1 Liostenogaster flavolineata | reverse complement strand
GGTTTTTTTTTTTTTTAATGCTAACGAGACTTTCAAGGAAATTCGAAAGGAAGCAATGCCCGTGGGGGTAGTCGACAAGTAGTCGTTGTGTTAGTCGAGTTAGACCGTGAAATTCTCCTGTCAGCTCGCGGCGATAACCATGCTCTTCTCGTCGGTGCTCGCCTTCTCCTTCCTTGGAATTTCCATTTGGATTTTTATAGTCGGTGCGCTCACTTTAAGAGCCGCGCGTGCTTTTGGACTTCCGATTTAATTCGACGACCACTGTCGTCGTCATCGTTGTTGTTTCTGATCGACCGGAAGAAAATCGAGACGGAATCTAGAGAAATAGACACGTGATTTCTTTTTGCTAAGTTCTTCGTTTTATGAAAGAGTCTGTTTCTCAACTTCGAGACATTCTTTGGAAGGCGAACTCTATGAATATCGCATCGATTCGTCATGAAGATCGACGAGGAGGGAGTCGAAGTTTTCAACAAGGAACCGCGTCTTCGACATTGCTTTTATAATGAGCACGTACGACGAGCACAGCTGTTCCCTCTATAACAGGCGCGCAATGCAAGAATATGAATTTTACAAGCGATCGCTGATGGTTGCTGGAAGGTACGCCCCGAAGAACGATTTTGAAAAATTGCAATTTCTGATTCTCTCTTCCTCGCGTTTACATCCACGCATACGCACACCCACGCGCTACCTACGTTGCAATTTAAGATAATATCAATTAAATTCCCTAATAATGGAAGCATGTCCTATCGATCGCGAAAGAACGATCTTCTCGCGTCGATTAATCCTTCGAGACATCCTCGCTAGTCCAACTTCGTTTCTTCGTGTTTGTCCTCCCTCTGGTATCGAACGGTTCTCGAGATTGACTTTTTCATGGCTCCTAAAGGATATTTGCCGCTCTCTCTGGCTCCCCAGATCCATTTTGCACGTACGTACGTACGTACGTACGTACGTACTTCCAACACACGAAACCCAAACGATGTTGTCGCCGTCGTCATGGACTCTTCTTTTCATCTTCCTAGTCGTCGCTACGATCTGGCTACTCGTCGTTCTTGCAATCGCTTAGGTTGACCTAGCCAACCAAACGACTCAAGGCCTCACGAGTCCCTCGTTCTCAGTTTCACCCTCCCGCTTCCTAAACTCTGATGACGACAAACTTCGGCCTTCCAAAACCGAACGAGCAGCATTTTCCTGAACGTCCGCTTGAATAACTTGTTGAATATCGTGCAAAAGATCGGATTGACCAGCGTTTAGGACAGATAACTGGAACCATATTCGGGGTTAAACAGTGCAGAGGAAGACGAACGCGAAGAACACCATATCCAAAACTTTACAATCGCTTGGCTCGGCTTTCTTGGACCGAACCACTCGGGCACCGCGAGTCTCTCTCTTTCTCTCAGTTCTATTCTCATCTTTCCGCTCCCTAAACTCTGGTGACAACGTCCGCTCGAATACCTTCTTAAATATCATGTAAAAGATTGACCAACATTTAGGACATATAACTGGAACCATATTCGGATTAAACAGCGGCGTCCAGAGGAAGACGAACGCGAAGAACACCATACCCAAAACCTTGCAATCGTTTGGCTCGAGTTACTTGGGCCAAACGACTCAGGCACTACGAGTCTCTATCCTCTCACGTTCCCTAAACTCTGGTGACGACGAACCCCGGTCTCCCGGGGCCGAAAGCCTACCTCGAGGACGACGGCCGCCACGCTTGGTTCCTGTACTTGCAGAGCAGCACCTTCTTGAACGCCTGCCTGAATACCTTGTTGAATATCGTGTAAAAGATCGGATTGACCATCGAGCTGGCGTAGCCCAGCCACGTGACCAGGTCGAAGATCTTGCGGTCGATGTGGCTCTCGCATTCCGGACAAACGGCTGGCACCAGGTTCAACACGAAAAATGGAGCCCAGAGGAAGACGAACGTGAAGAACACCACACCGAGCACCTTGGTAGCCTTCTGCTCGAGACGGATGATGGTGCCGTGTCGCGAGCTGTTCCTCGATATCACGCTGCTGGTTCTCGAGTGGTGGGCGCGCACGGAGGCTATCCCACTGGCGCCGCCACCACTTCCGGCGCTACTGCTGCCAGCGTACCTCGGAAGACAGGGCGACGACGAGTTGCTGCCGCTCTGCTTGGCGATGTTGGCCGCGCCATTGTGCGCCCTCATGGTCGCAGCGCGCCTCAACGGCGTGGGTCTGGACGATATCAAGTGGGTCCTGGTGCTGCTACCTGAAAACGACCCCGTACGTGGCTCGTTAGCAAATTCTCCCTCCATTTGCCGCCTATCAGGACCCTCCTAACCTCGAAACACCGACGAATCCTCGTTGGCATCTTGGTTAGGAGTTTTTTTTTTGGCACTTCGACCGTGCGAAAGGTCTCGACTTTTTCTTTCGCGATCGTATTTTCAAGCGCACCGTGCTCCATTGGATAATCGCGCCTATTTTCCTTCCTGCTTTTTGCTTTCGCCGCCGATCGAGCGCGTTTCATTCCGCGTTCGTCATCGATTAACACGTTGAGCGCTACGTCAGTCCCTGGGGAGTGACAGTGGACTTTCCGTTTGGGCGACGTCGGTGCGTGGGATTGGCAATGTCGAGGTCAAAAAATAAAGGTTTTTTTTTTTTGGAGGTGGCCTTCTTATCGTTGCCGACCATATTTTCATTTGTTTAATTATTTGTATACTTTGGATGCTCTTGCATTGACTGCGACGGTGTGCACAGTCCAACTAAATTAAAGGTGGAAGTCCAAACGAGAAAACAATACAGATTGGATGCTTCGAACACGTTGACAAAACGAAAGAATGCGCTAAGACACGATCTATTGACAAAATCCGTAATCACTTAGTTGCCAATCGAATACTTTAACTCGATGGTCGAAAAATCTAGCAAAATCGGCGTCCTACGTCCTGGTCTATCTTCGAGAGTTCCACGGGATCGAACGTCAGATATTCGCTCGTAATTCCTCTTCGTTTCAGCAATGAAAGCGAAGATTCGGAATTCGAGTCGATCGAACGCGTAGAATCGAAGGAATTCGATCGATCGGCTCGATTCGCGATTTTCTTCGCGCGACTCGCGGATATCGAGCGAGTACCGCTCTTGGAAATTCTCTCGGAAACGATTACGAAAGGCAAGCACGCTTGTACTTAGAAACATCCGGAACTAACGCGTTTGAAAGACAACGCTGCGACTAGCGGCGCTTTGAGTGCGAGAGAACGCGTATCGATTCTCACTTGACTACGTTGACGATGCAAAGGGAACGTTTCTCTCGGCGCGAGAATCCACGGCGGACGATTTTGCTCCCTCGAACGCGATCGATCGATCCGTCGGTCGATTTATCGCGATTCCACCGTCGAATCTTCGCTCCTTCGCGAAAATCGTCGCGTCCTATTCGTCGCCGATCGGACGGACTGTTTTGCGATTAAACGCGGATTCTCGGGTAACTGGAACCTCGTGTTTCAGCCTTTGCATCGAAATGAAAGTTTTCGATTTAACGATATTCCATTCGCGTTTGCCCGTAATTGAAATTCAACGAGTATCGTCGATTTAGCGCAGTACTTTGCGTCAATCGAGTCAAAATAGATTCCCCGGGTGATTTGCAACGCGGATACGTATTTGTCGAGCTGCCGAGGCTCCGTTGTTCCACCGACGATCGGGTATTAAATCACGATCCGCGAGATCCGACGATGACGCGGAATTTCCATATAGAGTGCAGCAAGAATTCTCGAAAGCTCCTGGAAAAATATCGGCCAAGTCGGATCACGGCGTCTCGTCTTTGCCGCGTTTAATTCGTTCCACGACGAGTACAAAGGGGAAATAATTTCTCGTCGATACTGAAAATCCTTGGTATTCGCGTGCAACGTCGATGAAGCACCGATAATACGCCTGCGGTAAATACGACCGAAATTTATGCAATCCGCGCTTCGCGAATCTATTTATAAGCTATTTTTCAAGAAAAATACTCGGCAACTTATCTCGTCTCCTCCCCAAACCAACTACGTTTTTCATCTTTCTACTTTCCATCAAGGATCCTAATTCTCTTCGATGAAATTAAAAATTGCTGCTCTCGAGCGCAGAAAATGAACCGTGACACGAACTGTTCAGTTCGGATGAAAATTCCTTTCGAAGTCTCGCCTAAAAGACTAATCTGCCTCTGCTTAAGATTTCTGGCTCAATCCCTTCACGACTCCTGTCGTTAGGTCATCAAGGATGAGATTTGTAGGACTGATCGTAGAACCAATTAGTTTACTACAAATTTCATTCTTGACGACCCAACGTATTCAGCATCCACTAAACGCTTCACAGTGGCCTAGCGCCATCGATAGTGATAATTTGGTCGCCGCGAACAGGCCAACGAACTCAATTCCAACCCAGAGTCTCGATTGCCTATCCGACGATGGAACGACCGACCTAGCGCTGAACGTACCTAGACTGGAGCCTCGTCGACCGCCTCTCCACGTGACAACGGACCCGACCGAGATCGGTGGTGACGTCGATTGCGTCATCGTCGTCGTCATCGTGGTCGTCTCGAGCC
Source organism: Liostenogaster flavolineata (assembly GCA_025433975.1). NCBI lineage: Eukaryota > Metazoa > Arthropoda > Insecta > Hymenoptera > Vespidae > Liostenogaster > Liostenogaster flavolineata. The sequence continues at coordinate 199,808 of JAITYT010001990.1, read as the reverse complement.
CGCACCTGCCGCACTCTCGATTGGTCGCGTTGTTATCGTTGTTCTCGTTGGTACAAGCAGCGCTTCCTCCTCCATCGCCTAGACCAGGACTCCAGCTGTTGATTTCTACGGTTCTGCGCGAGATCGGCTTCGAGTTGTCGCTGGTGACGAGGACACCCATATCGTAGCTGCTGATGGCCATGGTGGTGGTGGTGGTGGTCGTTGTGGTCGTCTTCCTCGAGGATTCGCCGAAGTAGGGACAGATGCAAGGTGGCGGCAAAGCGACGTTTGTCTTCTCGTCTTTCGGCCGCTCGAGGCTCTGCGCGACCTCGTTGGCATCCTCGTCGTCGCCGTCGGTCCGACGCTTCCTCGTGGCGGACGAAGAGGCATGGCGCGGCAATCGGTCGCAAGATTGCTCGTGGAAGCTGAAGGAACGCTTGTGCAGGGTGGGCGGCCTCGTCGGTGAGAAATTGCTGGTGTCGCCCACGCGCTCCAGGTGCGCCTCGTTGTACGTCGACGCCCTGCGTCGACACTTCCAGGGCACCGGGGAACAGGAATCGTCTTGCCCACCTGCCGACAGGCTCGTTCTCGAGTTCGTCGCGCTGCTGCCGATGCTCTCGCCGCTCCTGCAGCGAGAAACATACGTGGATGACCCGACTGTTCGAGGTTAGAACGAAAATCACGCCAGGTTGCGACAAGTTCGTTTCGTCGTTGAATTGCTTTGTTTTTACGATTTCCGACGCGCTGGAAGTCTTTCCAGTTAGGACGATAAGTCGTGCAGGGATTAGGATGAAAATGACAATTTTTGACGAGGTTTCGATGGGTTCGTTTCGTTCTCCAGGCGCTTTGTTTTTACGATGTCGGGTACGCTGGAAGTGTTAGGGTGAAAATTACTCTACGAAGTTTCGATATGATGACCGATCGTTTCCCGAATCGATTCAAGATTCGATGTCACAAAGGGGTAAAAAATCGATGCTAGGAAATTTATTAATTCGGCTTCCCCTTGATTTTTATTCGTTTCATTGATCGTTAATCGATAATTCGTGCCGATTCTATACTCTTAGCGCCTGTCAACGATCGAGTTGGCCAACTCGTTCGATTCTCGATAATTCCCGCCAAAACGAAGTTATTTCAAGGTTTGCCAACGAAGTAACATCCTTCTTGTCTTAAAATTTGTAGATCGGTGGATAATCGACTTACGCAGCCAGAGGAGATACGAGAAAAGCTATTTCCCCTTTTTTGTGGCTACTTGGACGTTTTATGAATCGTTACTCGAACTCTCTTTTTACCTAAGGATGTGTCGGTAAAAAGTCTTTTCTTCTCCTTCTTCTTTCCCCTTTATCCCGAACTCGCTCGACGACTTCGACACGCTCGATCGTTCTTGGGACAAAAGCCATTCGTGTGGCGAGATCGAATGAAATTTTATGACGTAGCGTCTCGGTGCGACATTCATAGCGCCTCGAGGCGAGACACCCTCCGCTCACCAAGTACTTTTTTTCTTCTCCCATTTTTCGTACCGTCTCCGTTCTTTCGCGAAGGCCGCGTGCGTGTCGCGACTGCCTTGCCATCGACACCACGCGTTCTAGCGTAACCTCCAAGGAGGTTCATTCGTATCTCCATTATTATCGCGCGTCCTTCACGAGGACGACGAAGAATCGCTAGCAACGACCAACGAGATTTCACCGCCTGGGCATCGAGAAAAAAATTAGGAGGAAAGTGCCGACTAGCGGAGAGCGAAGAAAAGAAAAAGGAGTGGAGGGTCTGATGAAGCGGCGGAGTACGAGGGGACGACGGATCGAGGAAGAAGGAGAGCCGATTGGAAAGTGCTTCGCAAATAGCCGTTCGGATTCTTCTTCCTTTTGATTCTCTCTCTCTCTCTCTCTCTCTCTCTCTCTCTCTCTCTCTTCTCGATTAGTCCGATAACCGCACTCTCGAGCGTTTGCAGGCGTTTCGACGCCATCGGATCTTACAATTAGAACGTGCGCGACCGATGAAACGTCCGAGGCGACGAGTTCCTCTCGATCCTATCGGTTATCGATACGAGGAATCTTCCCTCTCTCCCGATAAAGGAACGACGTCGTTGTCTTCCTTAAAAGCGGTCGTGTTTGTTGATGAATCGCATCTTTCAACGTCGTGACGAGCGAGTTCGATTCGATCGATACGTCAGAACGTCCATGATGCGATTTTAATCCAGTCTTAAGGAATTGCGACGAGTTTCTTCCAATCATCCGTTCGTCGGACTTTCTCTACCGAACAACCTTGCCATTGACTTTGACAACGAATTGTCTTAATAATTGTCAAAGATAATGGATAATAAGACGATTGTCGGCAGACAGGTGGATTTTTTAGAATGGAATTGTATCGGATCGAGTGAAAAGTAATCTCGTATTTCGTTGGTAAAAAAGAAGTTGATACGATGTTCTCTGAACTATCTCGACGATTGTCAAAGAAAATGGATAATAAGGCGAAGGAATAAGCGACATCCATCGGCAGACAGGTAGATCTCGTGGAATGGAATTATATCGGATTAAGCGGAAAGTAATTTCGTACTTAACGGGTAAATGCCGTTAACAGGATGTAATTAATGCGATCTTCGCTCGAAATTCATCGTCCCTGTACGAAATTACTTTTTACTCCACCCAATAGGTCAGCCAAGTCTAAGATGATCGAACTAGCTAGAAGGTTTGATTCTCGTAGGTCGCTTTATAGTTCCATGTGATAGATCGATGCATTTGTAGGTACTCGATCGTGTTGGTAGGTAAGCGGGCAAATGGCACCTGGAAAATCGATTTTTCGTCTAAGGTGAGTTCTTCTCTCTCTCTCCCTCTCCCTCTCTCCCTCTCAGGGAGCGTAAGCCGTTTCGATATGGTACGATGCATTCGAAGACGGTCCATTAACTCTACTGGAGCCCCTTGTAGCCTCTCTCCCCCCCCCCACGGCATCCTTTCCATCCTCTGGGAAACTTCTTCCTCGAAACGCAAGTCTCGAGGGTGGAAGAGTCAACGTTCTACGTCGCGACGGTTCGTCGATTATTTTTCTTTCTTTCTTCCTTTTTTTTTCCTTTTTTTTTCTCTTTGCTTCCATTCGAGGCGAGACGCGTGCCGACAAAGCGAACGTCCGTCTTTCTTTCTCTGGTGCGCGACGCGTGACTTATCGTTCTTCCTCGATCCTCGGACTCATCGAGAAGCATTCCCTCGTCCCGAGGATCGATCGAGATCGATCGCTTCCCAGTGCGACGATACGCTCGTCCTACCGCGGTCACGAGGGAGTTCGACGAGGAAAAACTTTAATTAAATCGGAGAATTGATTCCCAGGGAATGGATAAAGGAGAAAACGCTCGGTTCCGCCAAAAAAAGCCGCCTTCCTCGTGCTTCTTTCCCATCTACCATCGTAAAACCTCCTTATTGGCGCTTCGAACGTGGCTTGGGTCGTCCTCGTACCAACGGAACGACACTTCCGATGTTTTTCGCCACGTTGACGCACGAGATTACGCTTACGGTTAATCGTCGAGTGCATGTTCTCTCATAATTGCAACGTGAGATCGCGTAAGTATAAAATGTTCGTATAAAAGTACCAAGTTCGATATCCAATATCTTCGATATTACGCTTTGACAGTTATTTATTTCTTTTGTCCTTTTTTTTAAATGCTTTGTCGATTTTTCTTTGCGTTGACGCATTATGATCGAAATTGGTTTGACCGATTTTTGCGAAAATTATGTACGAAAAATTTGCTTCCTCTATAAAACTGTCGTAAACTTGAGATTTTTACAAGCTCGATCCAGCTTTGATCGACAACATCTTTGAAGTCTTTTCAAAGCTTCTTTCGCTTCGAAAGGACGATTAAACATGACGGTGTATCGTGGTAAAATCGACTCGCACGAATGGATTCGTGCAAAGAGGAAAAAAAATCTTGTATTTCGTTCGCTCGAAGATTTCAAGCTAACGTGAAAACGTTTCTCGTTATATCGAGTCGCGACCGACGCGTTTCCACCAAACACGTAGGCGACATTTCGTCCGAAATGGACGACGATTCTAACCGCGACGCTTCATTTTCGTACGCCGAATGACCAAACCGCGAATTCAAGTCACCTTCCGTGAAACGACAAATTATACGAAATCCCATAGACATTTTGATTTCGCGGCATGCGTTAGCCCGAATCCGCGTGACTTTCTTCCTTTCTCCTCACGATCGCCTCTAAAATCGTATTATATTCTACGAATGGCGTTGCCTCGATTGTCGACTGTCGTACCATCGATTCGCGCACCATTACAACGCAATGATCAATCTCGAGCCGTTTCCGCGTTCCTTTGTCATCCACCGATTCGATTTTAACGCGCAAACGCAGCTTTCGTCCGTTCGACGACAAAGCCGGCTATAGTCGGCCCGTTCTGTGTTAAAGCTTTAGAGCGTTGGTCGACGGCAACATTCAACAACCGTTTAACGATTTTTACTCTTTTTACAAAGTTACCCATAGGATTCATATCATACTTATTTTTGGAATCTTGTTAATCTCCTCTAAATGTCGTTAATTCTAATATTGTTCCACCGAACGCATATATGAATTCCGCATATATGAATAGTCCGCAAAGAGATAATAATTTAATTGGATTGGTAATTTTTATATGGCGCTAGAGCAAAGAAATTAAACGGAATAACGTCGACTACATCGAGGAATACAAAGTATCCTATACGGTTCGACGATACTCTAAAGTGAAATCAACCAAACGTTGAATACGGCGACACGGTCTGAACTCGTTCTGCTCTCGGTAGTTAAGTTCATCTTCCTTTCGTTCCATATTTAAAAGAAATTAAACGTGGGTTATTAAATTTGTTTCGATCCTTTCTGCGCTTTAACGTCGTTTCTTTCTGCCTCTCTCTTTTTTTCTCTCCCTTTCTTTCTTCGATGCTCGCCGATCGGCAGTTCGCTAATGGACATTTACGATATTAATAACGATCGAGTGCGAGCGAAGAACTCGCTACGGCTTTGCTAATAACGAAACTGTTAAGAAAATTAACGTCGATTAACAGTGGCGCGCTAGAATTTCTCAATAAAGCGTCTTCTTTTCTTCTTTGTCGAGCTTGTCCAGTCGCAAATTCGTCTTTTCTCGTCTCCTTCGTTCCACCGGTCCTTCGATGCCATCAAGTTCAAGCAAACGACAATGTGACGGAAAAGACGACGAGAAGCTAGCTCGTCGTTGCGTTCTAAGATCCACCGATTCTGGACTCATGCCTGCTGCTGAACATTACACCGAAATTCTAAATACGCCATAGTCTTCGTTCATTCCAAAGGTCGAACCTACATTTCTAAATTCTGTTCATTTCAGACATCGAATTGACAGTTATAAGTACGCCATTGGCTCTGTTCATTCCAGATGTTGAACCTATAGTTCTAAATACACCGTTGACTCTCTTCATTCCAGACGTCGAACCGACAGTTGGTCCCTATCACCGCGCACCATTTAACAGCGTCAGAACCAGCGGATTATCCCGCGATTGGTGATAAGAGACGCGCATCGAATTGGTTTTCAATCTTTGCGCAGTCAATTTTGCGCATTCGTCTTGAATGGGTTCGAAGGATAATGAGACCAAAATCGGAGAGACATGGAGAAGAAGACAGCAGACGGTCGGAAGGAAAGTCGAAGATGAAGAAAAGAAGAGAAAACAGAATGCCATTATAGACGTCGCGGCAGCAGTAGCTCAAAGTGGATTGCACTTAGCCAGGCGGCATTGAAAGCGCGAAACGAGCTGTATGGAGATCGGGAGTCTCGTTCGCTCGCGGTCGCACTTAAGTAAACTGCTCCACCTACGTGAAACTCTCTAATAAAGGAATGCACTTAGGTACGCGCCCGCTTCGTAATATGCGTTTTCGAGCCGGAGATCGGACGTGCTATCCTCCTTCTCCTCCACTTTTTCCTTGCCCGGCATCCGGTAGAATTTCTTCGGAGCTTCCATGCATCGCTTCTTCCTTCTTTTCTCGTTTCTAGTCGAAATTAAAGAGATTGTCGCACGCCTCTGCTCCTCCTCTGTCTTTTCTCGAACACGAGGACTCGTCAACGGACTGATGTTCATCTCGAGACTCCATCGATCTCTCGAGAAGAGGCTCGACTCGCTTCCAAGGTCCTTCGATACCTTCTCGATCATCGTTTCGTAAAAGAATTTCGTTCACGGACGGATCAACGAGATTTTCGATCGTTAGCGGATTTCTTCTCTTTTCTTTTCGATACAAGGGGAAAAAAACGGAATACAAGGATCCTTTTATTCTTGTTACTTTTTCCCTGGTTCAGCCGAAAGTCTCCTTGCTATTCTTCCTTGTTAGGTATTCCTGACGACGAGAAGTAGCAAAGCTTCGGTACGTGGCGCGACAGTGGAAATAAGACCAACGAGGACAATAAGACACGGCGCAAACGTTAAGCCGCCACTTGACAGGTAGATCAACGGCGCGTGCCAGTCGTTCCCCTTTTTCTCTCTTATTTTTCTTTTGTCACGAGTCGAAGGATCGCCCTCGTGAATTGATTAGAATGGAAACTCTCGCCAGGTAGACCTCTGTGATTCGATATATTACCGCTACTTTCTCGTGTCGTTTCTCACGATGTTCTGGACTGGACGAAATACGAGAGAGAGAGAGAGAGAGAAAGTGCTCAAAGATGGAATAATAAACGCGATTCCATTCGACCGTAGTCGAAGTCGGAATTTAAAATTGGCGTTCTTACGGCGATCGTAGGAAAATACCACGTTTTGATGGTATGCCGATAATTGTTTACAATCGCGCGTTTATCGAATTACGTAAATTAATTAAATACACGTAAGTAATTGTTATCACGACTCGGCATGCGCTTTGTGCGTTGTACAATGCAGCTTAACAAAGCACGAAGCTTCATTTTCTAAAGAATACAGAATCGAGCGAGCGTTACCTTTGAATGAACGGCCCGCGGGGTAGTTAATTCGCCTTCGACGTGCTCGAAATAATCTCGATCCATGGACGACGGGAGATCGATCGACGGAGAACAATTTCCCGTATTGTAACGACGAAATTGCGTTGATAATTTGAAAGAACGACGACAACGATTTGTCGGTGGACGAAGCGAGATAGGCGACCAACTGTTTTATCGCCTCCGTGGCCCTTCATTCCACTACTTCCGGAAGTTCATCGTACGCTCGATGATAAAAGCGAGAAGACGCGACGACACGACATTCCGCGTTTCCATACGAACGAAATAATAGTCTAGAATAATAGGGGTAGACCCGCGAAAAATCCATGTCCAACGATGTAATTGGCTGCTCGTACGGTCGCACGAATAAATGGCGCGTTTCGACCTCGAGGAATGTCGAGTTGCTACGAAATTGCGATAGTGAGAATCGCAGTGCAGACGGATTCGACGTCGGAGGACAGCTCCGATCTGTATTTATCATACGTTTATTTTTCTACGCACTCGACAATTGTTTCTTATATCGAATCTCTCATTTACTCGTTACATTGCTTTTATAAATTATTATTATTATACAGAGGATTAAACAGTGGAATTCAGATGTCGTTCGTATGACGCGCCGTCGTACTTTTCAGACTCCGACGAGCGTAATATCGTGAAATCTCGTATAAGCTCGACAAAGACCGCGCGGAAGGAGTGCCGAGAAGCATTGGTCCTCTTATCCGACTATCTTCGAGAGAATTGGTTCGTGCTCCGGTCCGATGATATCCGGCATTGATTTTACGATAATAACGGTTGGATATCCACTGAGCCATGAGCGATTGGAATTCGATCATTCATGGAGAAAGCGTAGTTATATCATTTGGGAATAAGTCACTTAATTTACAATATCGTCGTGGAAAATCGGAGAATTTCATTCGACTCGGTGGGACGCGTCGATCCGACGATTTCTGCAGCTTCGGATCTCTCCATCTTGAATCGATACTTTCTCGATCGCTTCGAACGCGAGATCGTCATTTTCATGATTTTTTTCTGCGCGTTCTTCGCGAAATATTCGCCGTAGCGTCGTATTTTCGCGAGTTTTGTTACTTCCATTTTCTTTGTTTTTAAATGACTGAGGTTTCGTTATGAACTGAGACTAGATCGATCTTTCGGACGATATAACTTAACGCGATTCTAAAAAAAATAACCGCGCGTAACTGGTATTGCGATCGATCCGTCGCGGTTTCCATATGGAGGAGAAACAATATCTGTTTCTTTTTTGCGCGAAAAATAAATACAAATACGGACGAGAGCAGCTCCCTCGTTATCCGTCGATGCAATTTCGGATTCATCGGAACACTTTACCGGCAAATTAGCCGCCTCTACCGGGAGATCGACCGACTTTTCGTTCAAAAATATCATTAAAAGGGAATCGATACGAGATATCACGTAAAATTGACGTTATCGCGATTTAGACGGAAGAACGACGTCTACGAGCAATCCTTCGCATTAAAGAAGAGAAACGTAAACGTCGCGATAAATTACGCAGTCCTTACGTATTACGCGATCACCTATTCATCCCTCGAAAATCCGACAAAGTGGAAAATAACGCGCGAGTTGCTCGACACATCGACTTAAAAGACGGCGTTTCTCTTTTCCTTATTCGTTATTTATAGCGCCACTTCTTCGAGGCAAGAACGAACGAGTAAGTTCGAAAGATTGTCTCGCTCGAAACGTTGTGTTTCACTTGCTATCTCGGTAAGACGACGCGGAGACACGACTTATCGTTAATCGCGAAAATCTCGCTAAAAAATTAAAGATTTTAGATAGCGCACGATTTCGACCGTAGAATCAAAAACGCCGTGTTTCGATAGTCGCGTAAAGAAAAGAATATAGACGACGCAAAGGCACGACTTACTTCGTCGGAAAAATCTCGAGGAAACTACGAAACGCTCGTCGATCGCTCCGCGCGACCGTAGAATCGGAAACGTCGCGACAGGGTATTCCATTCGAATTTCACGCTGGCGAAATGAAGGATCATGCATCGTGCGGCTCGTCTCGGGTTAACTCGACGCCGCGTATCTCTCGAGAGGAAAATTGAGGGATCGGTCGCGCGTCGGGGGCTTTCGTAGATGGAATTGATTCGACGAAAAGGACGAGGCACTGCTTGCTGCTCTTGCTTCGTATTCGAGTTCGTGGCAGAGTTGCGCATCCGAAAGGACAGTTTCCAGGTCGAACGATTAACGTGCGGAACGATAAGTAAAGGAGAGGAGAAGAGGAGGTGGAGGATAATATTTGACGAATCTATGCAAATGTTTGCCTTTGAGCGAACTTCCGCCACGAAATTCGCCGAACTGCAAAAGGCATTTATACGTATAGACGAGCGACAGCGATACAGTTTTGCAAGTTCGAGGTTGCCTGGAGTACGACTCGAGGAATATTACGAAGTGAAATTGTAAAACGTCATTTACGGGCTGGATCAAGCGAGACTTTAAAGGTGTCTCGAATCAATGGCACGACTCGAGCCTTGCAAATGATCGCGATCAAAGAACGCTCTGTGATAGCGGGATCGACTCGTCTCACTCGTAAATGTCCGACTTCGAAGATGAATCGACGCGCGTTGAATTTAATTACTGTAGTTAAGTTGCGCGCCGTGACTTCGAATCGTTTCGACTTAACTCGCGTAAAAGCGACGTTGAAGCAGGAATATAAGGAAAAATTGAGGTCAACGATCGGCTAAATAATTGCTGATCAAACAATTGACTCGAGAAGAAAGTTCCTCCGGATTTCAAGATTATCTTTTAGGAAATTCTCTTTTGTATTCGAGATGCTTTGAGGACGCCTTTGTCGCTCGGAGAACGAACTCTTTCTTCTATGCTTTCTCGAGGGTTCGCGAAGAACAATTACAACTATATTCGCCTAGATTGTAATTATCGTTCGTTGTTCTTCGAAAGCGGCTAAACAAGATGTCGTTACGAGCGAGAAGGGTTTCGGCCAAATCTATTGACTTTCACGAATACGTCGATACGCCTCTTCCTAACCTTAAATACTTTTTTTCTTTACCCATTAACTGAGATTCTAGCTACGGTCGAGATCGATTCCGAGCTGAGCTCCTTTCAATGCTCGGATAAAGCTTCGATACTCCTTTTGTCCGTCGTCCATATGCCGTCTATGTAATTCTCGCTCTACGTTTTTTATTCTCGTGCGTCTTGTATCATCTCGAACGAGGACGAAAATCACAATTTTCGATCGATTCGTCCGAAAGTTGTCCGCGCCATTAGGTAAAATTCCTGCTCTTAATTGCCTATACGTTTGTACGAACGAAAACAACTTCCTGCATATTTTATAAGTCTTTTTACGAATTAAAGACACGTTATTGACGTGTTATTGCATATTCAGTCTTTAATTAATATTTAGTAAGTAAATAGGCGTAATTGTTTTCCTATAAAATACAATTTTTATTTTAACAACTTTTTTAATATTAATATTTCAATTTAATACGACGGTTTTCATTTTTGTTTGAAGTTTGATTTGAAAATGTTCGAGTGAATTCACGCGCACGTGAATCCGGCCGGTGCCCGTTGGCAAACGAATTCACGCCTGTCAGTCCGGATGTCGAAGTGTTAAGAATAAAAACTCGTCTGATTGAAGGATGGTCGAGGTCTTGCTTTCGCCAATCCTCTCGACACGGAACAATGCCTGTGACGACCGTGATTGCACGCGTTTCTAATACGTGGCTCTTGTTCGCGCCTCGTCGTGTTTCGAACGAACCAATCGACGATGTTTTCGCATCGATGTTGTTCTTGATCAACGCTTTGTCGCGGATATAAATCGCCGAGCTTCCGTCCGTACGATCGAAGCGTTCTTATCGAAACGTCATCCTCTTGTGATGCACTCCGATTTTTTATCGTTTTCAAAATTTCTAAATCGAGGTAAATATTTTGCTGCCCGTATCCTCCTAACTCGAACAAGCGTCACGATGCATTTTTTATTCTTTGCCAGCGTTTCTGGCGCTAGAGGGTAACTTTATCGCATTTAATCGCGACGAATACGTTTGATATCCACGCTCTAATTCCACGAAATATCGAATCATATTCATCCGAGATTTAGGTGTCTTTTTAACATCGCGTGAATACGTATGATGCAGTATTTGGTGATTTTAGGGAGAAATCTTGCAGAT
>JAITYT010001990.1:113523-164392 GCA_025433975.1 Liostenogaster flavolineata | reverse complement strand
GTGAGAGACAATGGAGATCGCCTTGAAACTTATCAAGTCAAAAATAAGAATAGCGACGGAAACAATTTTCCAAAAGTAAAGACGCAACTCGACTCGACAATTCCACGGAACTGTAAGATCGCAACTGCGGTCACGTTCCTCTTCGAGACCCACGACGTTATTTTAAACCAAAGACCAAATCAATTGCCTGGGAATGGAAGTACGACTTGACGATTTCACGACATTTACCAAACATCGTTTCACTGATGGTGATAGTAGTCGTTTTCCCTTTTCTTTCTCGGCAAATGCTAACCGCTGCTGTGAAGAAGCAGAGAATCGAGCCGAGGTGGTAACGCGAGAATCAGGGCAAAGGGGGCAGGTCAGGACGATGCAAGGTCCTGGCTGCTCGAAATCGTTAATGGCGCGTCCATTGGGCTGGAAAATTATCTCGGTTCTGATCGAAAAGGAACAACGCCACGATTTTCAAGCGAACGGGAAGAGAACGAAAGAACAACGCGTCGCATTGGTCGAAAGGATGCATCTAGCGTTTATCGATTCTGTTTCGCTATTTGTATCGCGAGATCCGTATCCGACAATTGACGAATGACTCGAGCAAGCGCCGCACGAATTTTGATTTAACCCATTGCATAGTATTTCTCGAGTAATTTTCTTACCCTGAGTGACGATATATTTTATCAAAATTTTCCTTTTAAAGAATATTTTTTATCTCAGGGAAGAGATCGAATCACGAATTTCGATGGGTTTAATTTATTACAAGAGTTAAAAGATAGCATTGCGAATCGTTGTCTCTTTAAGCCAATGGATTAAGGAGGATTGAAAAGCGCTGTCGCGCGACGTTGACTGACTTTATGACGTCAATGGAACGGCTGACGAATTACGGGCGTGTCCGGCGTCCGATTAATCTTTTATTTTCTATGTTCTAGTACAAATTTTTAATTGTTCAAAATGCATTAACTGTCAATTTTCATTGAATTCTTACCATTGTAAGTAGTTCAAGCGCTCCGGTCATATATGACCAACGTGGCAGTCAAAGTGTTAAGCGTGGGACGCCAGAAACAACGTTCAACTTCTACACCACTGTTCGATATCGAAGTCGGATTCTAATTTTTCACTCTTAATTCGATTGTCAATTTATTCATAATTTACTTTTAACCTGCATCGAACATCGATCTTTGTCGTTCCTACGTGTCTCGAATTCCTCCTGAAAAAATCAACTGATACGAAGGACCCACTTACGTCGCATTGAGTCGATTGCTGTAGTAAGAATGAAAGAATGAAAAGTAATTCGATAATAAATGACGATGAGATTTTTCACGCGGACAAATACGTCACTCGCGTTCTGTCCTCTTTCGTGACTCCTCCGATGCGCCAAACGCTCGTCGCGATAATCAATCTCGAATCGAGAAGCATTTCGAGGCGATTCTTCCATACCGCCTTCTCTCCTCCAGGTAAAAGGGAGCAATCGAGCACGGAGCCACGTAACACGAATCCTCCCGTATTCCTCGGAACACCCGTGGACTCGAAATTCGTAGAGCGACGCGTTACGTGCCAACCGCGGAAGATCGATGTGGCTCTGCTTTTTTATTACACCGCGATATTTCCAATCGCGTATCATCTATCATAATCTATCGTGGCGCGTACGAATCAAACTGGGAGACACAGCGCGCGGAAAGAGGCGATGTCTAGCTAGCTTCCACTCGTTGCGAGGATGGAAATTCGCGTTAGCGATAGAATCGACGATTTCTTTCACTGTTCGGGTATTCGAGGATCACGGAAAGGGAGATTCTCACCTTCGAGTACATCAGGCTAAGTGGCAGACTCATGGTGATGCTGAGGAGCCACACGAAGATTATCTTCAGCGTGACTCGACGTCTGGTCTTGTTGCGGCCGAATCTCATCGGGTATCGTAGGCTCAGATACCGATCCACGCTTATGGTGCAGAGATGCATTATGCTCGCGGTGCAGAACAGCACGTCCAGACAGATCCAGAGAAGGCAGTAGATCGGCGGTAGCGGGAAGTATCCTGAAACCAAAGGAAATTGCACGCTAGCACCTTGCCGCTCTGTTTGGGGCTCTATCGACGTTAATCTTGCGCTCGTGACCGATCGATCGGGCTCTGCCCTTCGAGGGTTCCATCGAGGGCCTGAACGAAGCCCTTCGAGCTTCTTTCGCGTTTCAGAGATTATCTTAAGCGTCTGGTAGCTAAGTGGCCGGTGGGGTGGTTGGAGAAACGTGGTGGTGATCAACGAAGCGACTGTTGTACGACTAGGATTAGAAGAGTCGAAGGATAATTAGGGTGTTCAGAGGTTAGGAATTATTTATTTTGGGGTTTTTTAATCGTTCATCGCAAGAGTGAGATCACGTGGGTTCGAGAGGGATAAGTAAAGTTGTGAAGTCGTTAGCATCGGTGGGTACTTGTAGTTTAACTCCTTGTCGCTAGGTCTCGATGGCGATGGCCACGATCAACAAGGCCTGTCACGCTTTGGGCCATTTAACTGTTCAGTCGCGTGTTCGAACTTGTCCAAATTGTACGCGGCTTAAAAATAATAAATATTTTTACGAAGGAACAATAAGTACAATGGCTGTTTTTGGATCTTTTTATCCAATAAGAAGATATAGAACACGATTGAAGCGCGACTCGTATCGTTTTCCTTTGTTCCAATCGCAGTACCACGTGTCAGAGTCGCGTTTCTTGTTCTTGGCCTGAATTTCTTACGAGTCTTACTCGGTATTGTAGGTTAAGAAGTTAACACTTTAAACGCTCCTCACGCCGATTCGTACAGAGTGGCAAAACGTCGTTTGTGATATATTCGAATCTTTGTTCACGATTAATTCTTTTTCAGTATTTGATTTTCATTCAATCGCTGTTTTGCTAAAATTAAAAATTAATGATGCATGAGTAGGGTAGTGAAAAAAGGCTTTTTCAAGTGTGTCCAAGTCGTGTTCTTGTTTCAACAAGCATCGATGCAAAAAGAAAGGATTTATCGATTGGTGTCGAAATTTCTTCGTTTCTTGCGCAAAGATGAGGACAATTTTAGAATAATTTTCAGTGGCATTATCACCGTCACGTTGAACGATCCATGCGAATTCGTATCCACGATTAATTGCCACTCAACTTTGTACTGGAATCACTTTTCAGTAGTTAGTACAGTGGACGCACGACTATCGAAACACGGCTTTCCATAACTTTCTATTAAAACGAACCGTGACCTTTATCGCGTTATCAAGTTCTGTCCAACTTCGTACGGGTTTTTGGAATTTTACAATATTCACGGTAACTCGTTCCGTCGGATCGTAAAAAAAAGTCGACGCGTAACTACCACAAATAGAGAAAATACACGGTAGACGTTTCTCGTTTCGTGTAATCGTTGATATTTCCAGAATCCTATGTCTCTCGATGAAAAGATTCGCCCCAGCACCCAGAACGTTCTCCAAGATCTAAATCTGGAAATTCAGCGACTTTTCTTTGCACGCCACCATTTGGAATTTTACATTCAAATCAAACATATTTGGGGTACCCATAAGTAATGTCGTTGTTAAAAATTTCTTTTATTTAAGAATTAATATCGTTTTTATCTCCAATTTAATTTTCATCGTTATTTTGTTTTATAGTTGTTTTTGATTTGTAAGTTGGTCAATCGACGTTTATTTTGACTTTACGAAGCGAATCAAGAAAATATAATACCAAAAGTCACTGGAAAGAAAGAATCGATTGACCTTATCGAGAATGCACAGTCTCGTTGGAATTTTTTCCGAACGAGCTGCCGTATTGCTTCGTTTGCGTTACGATCACGCTTTCGTTAACATTTAAGTCGCGCGACACCAGCGATGACATTTAAGAGATCGTAAAGCGTTGTGGGTGGAACGCATGAAATTACATCCTCCAACATCTAAACTCGCCTCTTTGACAAACTTTTCGTTCCCTTTTTGTAACACGAAGGTGATTTTAAAGTAAAATATTCACCGAGTAAAATGATGTTTTTGACATCATGGGTACTCCTAATAAATTTGCATAGATGCTGCCTTCAGAAAGGTACTCATGATCATTTTTAATCATTGTTAGTCGACTTCTGTTTTAACCTTATGGTTAAAAAATGAAAGGCTGTTAGAGAGGAAAAATCAACTGACCTTATCTAGGATAAATCGTGTCTTTGCAATTTGTTTCCTCTCGATAGAGCGGCTAAATTGCTTCGTTTTGTTAGGATCATCCTTTCGATGACATTTAAGAGATCGTAGAGCGTTGTGGGTGGAGCGCATAAAATACCTGAAAGTCCATTTAGATACGTTGGCGTATTAAATGGACAAAGCACTCGCAGCATCTCGCAAGGACGCGAGAGAAATTCGTGCCTCGTCCGTCGCGCAATAACGTCGAAGCTACGCGTTCTTTGTAAATTTACGGGCGTAAAAGTCGCGAACGATAAAATCTGTCGCGTTTCTTTCGCAAACGCGGATAAAAGCGAACTATATTCCTGGTCTTAACTGCTTCCATATGTACGAGATAACCAGGTAAAGGTCGGTAATGCAATTCCATCTCGACTTTAGTTAATACGAGCTTGTTTCTGCTAAACGGTAGAAGAAATTTCGTTGCTCGTTCGGTAAGATTACAACTTGTGATCAGTCGCTATGGAATTATTATTAGCGTAGTAATAATCGATCTCAACTGTGGATGTCGCCTTGAACGAGAATTAATTTCCGCGTAAATTCAAACGACTCGTGTATAAAATTCCATCGATTGGCCCCTGGACATAAGTGCGACTCGATTCAATCTGCTTCTGAATCGATTTCCTTACTTATTTAATTCAATCGTTACGATTGACATGACCATGTCAATTGAATATCCTCGTCGATTCGTTCGTTCATTCCGATGCTAATCTCAAAATCTTGGTCGTTTGAAGTTTTCCAAAACACGTCAGCGTTAAAATTAAACTCGGTTGGCCAATTTTGTACGATTTAACTCAAAGCTACGTGCATTCAAACGTCAAATGTAAGTTGGTAACGCGAGATCTCGCACACGATGAGATTAGCGAGAATTCTCAACGGTAACGTGACTGACTTTAAACGCGAATCAAACGTCAGGCGAACTAAAGCGTCTATCTAAAAGAAGCTCGCCGATCTCATTTTACCTTATGGCGTCTTACGACGTGGAAATAAGTGTTCTCCCATTCGACTTTTCTCCTTTCTCGATCGTTCGTGTTTTTGTCAGCCACTCTCGCGATCGTTCTCTTCGAAATCTTTTAGTTCGGACCACGCACACACTTGCCAGCGAAAGATAAAAAACAAAACGATCTTTAAGAACTCTTTCCGATGTACTTCTTGCCTGATGCCAGAAATAAAAATAACAGCACTGTAATTAAACTTTAATCTTTTGCTACTTAGATGCAATATGACGCGATACATTAGGTCTACCGAAAAATTCAGTCGTTTTTAAATTAAAAGAAACTAATTCATTTTAGATATATTAATCGATTTCCACCTCTTCGTGTGTATACCAAGTACATAAGTAGAAATTCAATGGTCGAAGAAGTTAATGTTCAACTTGAGATGACGTTATGCGACGGAACTTTCCGGTAGACTTAATAGAATGATCATCTCGTTGTTTTCTCGTGTGTTTTTCACGTATCTGTCTCGAAAGATGAAATTTCCTAACTTTTCAAGATTAATCAAATCCTACGACTCGCTATTGTAATATTTTTTACGAAGTTTCGATCGTAATTTATCGATCTTCTCGCAGGGGCGTTAACAACGTCGAGAATACGCGCGTGCCCTCGTCGGATTAAACGATGTAAGTTGGCACGTTGAAACGGTCGAAATGCCATCGGCATTCTTTCGGTAAGCGTGTCGAGAAAAAGCACGTAGTTCGTTCGAGGAAGTACGAATAACATCGTCGTCCCGAGAAGCCTCGTCGGGCAGCCGTCATTCTGGCTTCCGTGTTGAAGGAAGTTCGATACCACGTGACGTTAGCCAGCTGGAGGTCGATAAAATCGACGCGAGGAATAGCTTGCAGTGTCTGCCGACTAGTGGCAAAAAAATTGGAACGACGATTGAACCTTTCTAGATTAGAATCGAGCCCTACGGGTTCGCGACTGTAATATTTTTGAAGTTTCTATCGTAATTTATTGATCTTTTCGCAAAGGCGTCACGTATTCCGTCGAAAGAAAGAAGGAAGACATTTCGTTCACATCGGCACGTTCATCTTCCGATCAGTCTTCCAACGTGCGTAACGAATTCCGGCTACACTCCGTCTTAGTCGAGTTTCTTCCTTCGGTCGAACCTTCGACTATCGAAAATTTCCGAGGCACCACGTCTCGCGCTCTGTCGCTAAGGTTGATCGAATCGAAGGTCTGCTCTTTTTATCCAGGATAACTCGCTCCGGACGTGACTTCGACTTCTTCGTGCTACTTGTCTTCCTTCTGTTATTGTTTCTCGGAACGATCCTAGTTTCACCGCTTCTTACAGCAGTTGGCAGACGTTTTCCATCCGCTATTGACGAGTTAATTATTTATTTTTATCGTGCATTTATTCATCGATACCAGCACGCATTGTAAAGAAAAAAAGAAATTACGAACTTGACACGTTTCGTTATTTCGTTTGTGAGATGTGACCGGCAGTTCTTTTTATTTATTTATTTTTATTATGTATTTATTCATCGAAACAATTTTGATTTCATCGCTTCCTGTTTGCCAGACATTTTCCACTCGCTATTATCGAGTCATTTATTTCTTTTTGTCATGGATTTATTCATCGATGGAAGCACGCATTGCAAAGATAGAAAAGTAGAAATTTAATTTAATTCGGTATTCCTTTGGTGAGGTTCGACGGCGATTGCCATTCTCCGATTGCAAAGTACCTAAGCGCCGGTGAAGTCATCGTTATCCTTTGGCTCGTCGTCGACGTCGTAGCGCGCTCTTAACAGCTTGGGCTTTCCTGTACGAAAAGGGCGAGAGATACATGGAAGGGTAAAGAGAACGCGACAGGGAGGACGAGAGAGACGGAGGGAGTTAATCCTCCGTTTTACCTATGCTGCTAAAGTTGATACAAACGTGGAGGTTTGTCCAATCGATGGAAGAACTTTGGCCAATTAACCGCGCGTGCACGCGTCAAAACGCGAAGTCTCCGATTTCGTTTCACGTCGGTAACGCGAAGGAATCTCTCGAAAATATTCTTACGAAAATAATAGCGTCCTCGAAGAAGAGAAATATTTTCCAAGAAACAATGCAATATTAATAAAGCAATTTCGTCGAATTATAATCGTACTCGCAAGTCGACGTAAAGGTCGTTCGGTTGGTTAAGTTATGAAAAATTCTCGTAGGAGAGAATTTCAAAGGAAATTTCCCGTTGCAAGCGTTATCGTAGAAATAAAAACATTTCCTTGTAGGACGATTTAAATATTTGAACCGCAGTTTACGGATGGCAGTTCCGCTTTCCGCCTTGCGAACGGCAAACATTGCCCGCGTGTATTGTCCCGAGACCGACTCATTTTCTAATGCTACCCGAATCGCGTTATTGTCTCCGTGTTCTAAAAGTTCTCTCCTTGTCTCCGCGATTTGGTCGCGAAAGTAAATCAATCTCACGAATTAATAACGAATTTTTTCAACTCCGATTCTCTCCGGGCAAGCCCGTCGTCTCGTTTCCATCGTTCCGTGGTAGGAGAGAACGATGAAATATCGCGTAAGAATGCATACTTCGATTCTCATTCGTCGAGGAAACTTGGAAAATAAAGTATACAACGGCGTTGTTCGAGAAATTCAAGAACAATTGCGGTACGGGATTCCAACTCGTGGATTAATCGTGGAAACGATTAAAGGAAAATAACGTTTCTCTTCATCGTGGTACGATTCAAGCGCGGCTTGGTCTTCTCGAACTCTAGAATATCGCCGATCGCGTCAGCCGCGGATCCAACGATAACACGCCCTTAAAATGTATCGGAAGAATCGAGAATTAAGCAAAAATGGCCAACACCGATGCATTAATACGAGTAATTCGAAGGATCGAATTCGCTTTATAGATGCAATGTCATTGTCGACCAAAATAGAGCCGAGATTTTTGCACGAACCCAATGCTTTGACCTACAAGGGGCAGCTACGGTAATTTTTGTGAATTTACATCGATGATTTGCGCTGTTAATGTTTCTTTTGCTTTATTTATAAATACTTATGATCTATAAATACAAACATTTTTATGTTTATATTGTATTATAATATTAAGTCGGTAATATATAATATTATATAATAACAGTCGCTCGATTTCGTTCTGGAGATCTTGACGTTAAAGATGATACTAAACATTGGCCATAAAACAGTTTTGAAACATTTGCGAAAAGCTGAATACGAAAAGAGCTCGGCTGGGAAGTTTTGATGCATCCGCCATATAGCCCGGATTTAGCACCCTCGGATTACCATTTGTTTCGGTCCCTGGAAAATTCCCTTAATGGTTTAAAATTGACGTGAAACGAAGACTGCGAAAATCACCTGCCTCGGTTTATCGCCAAAAAAATCCAAAAATTCTACTCCGATGGAATAATGGTTCCATCTCAAAAATGGCATAAAGTTATAGATCAAAATGGAGCATATTTGGTTGAATGAAGTTCGTTCAAACGTAAGAAACATGTTGTGTGAAATTTATTGCTAAAACGTGCAATACTTTTTCCCCATCCTAATACATCATAACGTGATGATATGAGAATAATATTTAGAAGTTGATAATTGAACGATAATTAAACGTTAATTATTAAAAATTAACGTTAAACATGATAAACAATATAATATTAAACGTTATTTAGGCGAATTAACGCCATGGTGGAAATCGAGGACCAGAAGGACGAGTCTTCGAACGACTAGGAGCCACAGAGCACGTGATGAAGGGACAAGAAGGGCTACGGAGACAATAGAACTCTTCTTCGTTTTAATGCCTTCCTGTCGTCTTCCTGATAGTCGCGCCAGCAGCATCGCCTACGACTTTAATTTTCGCCTTATCTACGTACGCGTGCTTGTATATGTGATGTTGCTTCAACTTACTCGGCGTATGCATAAACGTAATGACAGACGGTACTGGAAAGATGCGATCTCGACCTGGCGAATATGCATCGTCCTCGATGTCGCCGTACCCTGCTGCTGTTTTATGCAACGATACCGGGTGGAGTGTTGGAGCATTATACCGGTATCATATCGAGTGTCGAGAAATACCACGAGGTGGAAAAACTGCCTTGGAATCTCGCGTTCGGGTCTTCATTTGCTCGGGGAGAAGCTCTGAAAGTGGTAGTCCTAAATTTTTGACGGATATTGGATCTGTTTTTCGAGTAAAGGATGTTCCATTAAAACCCTTTCATCTTGTTCTTTCACTATAACTGCTTAGGACTTCTCCTGTGTTTCTTCTATTTATCGTTACATTTTTATCGATCCCACGATGCCAACAAAATGTCCATCGAATTGACACGAATCGTTCTTTCTCTTTTAAAAAATACCACAAGGTGAAAGAACTACCTTGAAGTCTCGCGTTCGTGTCGTTCTTGATTAAAGGAGAAACGCTCGAAGTGGTAGACCTAAGTCTTAAACGGATGTTGGAACTGCTTTTCGAGTGAAGAATGTTTCGTTAGAACCCTTTATCTCTTGTTTTTCGCCATAACTCTCCTAGAATTCTTCCGTACTTGTTCTACTTATCGTTAAATTTTCATCGAAACGCCAATGATCATTTTGGAGAATACAAACGAATAAATCGTTCTTCATCTTTCTTTAGCAACTAAACGTAGATATATTTTGTCGAAATATTTCATTTCTTTATGAAATTTCCATCGCCTCGAAAAGCATAACCGAAGAATTTACGAAGTCCAAGAGTACGCCGCTCGAGATGATACTATAGACAATAAAGCAATAAATAATAAATTCGAAATAAGAAACCAACGTATAACGATAATGGTATTCCCCAAGACTCCTTCAAGACGCATAACGCGCTAAATTTATTTTACTCGGTCCTCGAGACAACCGTGGAGAGGTCCGCATGAGTCGAGAATACGTGACGGAAGTTAACGCGGAACTTAGCGCCTTGGACGGTAAACAAGTTATCGTGACATCGTTCGCAAACTACACCGAAAACGTCTAACGTCGATGTCGTGCTAGTCTATCGGCCACGTAATACCGCGATAAATGTTAATGGGCATCGGAATAGCTCGGATGTCGTTGAAGTTTAAAGCAATTCGATGCTGCTGCGTCGTGGCTGCTCGACGCCACCCTGTTAAAAGGAACTCGCGAGACAAATGTACTTTCGTCGATCCTTTTACCCCGCGTTCAGCGAATGCCTCTTCTTCGCAAGATTACTCGATCACAGTTTGAAAACGTTGCGCAGCGACGGGCTCGATTTATACTTGTCATTGATAAGCATACGCCGCGTGAAGTACGCGCGGTTCCTCGCCGAATATAAATTTATAAATTATGGCTTTTTAGAAGCGGATTCCCGATCAACGGGCAGTCTGGTCCTTTGAAAGCCGACCTTCGAAAAATATTGAATAGACACGCGAAGATAGAGGAACGTTACGTTGTGGGAGATAGCCATGAACTATTTTATTTATTTTTCCATTTTGCCAGGCTGGTATCGCGCGTCGAAAGATTAAAGGTGCGCCACCGCGCGTGAATCTGAATTCACGTCTCTCTCGTTCCGCGATACGTTTCTTCGTGGATGAAAGAAAAGTTCTGGACCAATGCGAAGTTGATCCGGCATATTATTTAGGTCACATGGGTCGAAGGTGAAATTCGCGTTGCACCTAGGCATTTTGCAAGATTTATGCGCGCAGCAATTTGTTAATTAATACGACGTTAATACGACCCCGAGTCTAAATCTGTTTAGATGTCTCTCGACTGCTCGCTCTCTGCGAACGCGAAGAAGATAACCGACGGTCAGCATTTTCGATTCGATTAGTTCCTTCCGCTCGTCGAAATGAAAGACGACAGGAAAACAAAACGAATCGTTCTTCCGTTCCGCTATTTTGCCCATTAGTGAGAATCGGGTAATAGAATCTTCGAAATCGTAAGCGTGAAAATTTAGATATGACCTGAACTTTTTTTTAAAGCACTCTCTCGCCTGCTCAATTAATTCAAACGAAATATAATATATTAATAATAATCGTTGTTATTTCTTTATTTTTTTAATACAATTATTTTTAATTCGTTTTTCAGCACGACGCGTATACGCTACATTATGCAATAAATGAATGTTTAAATTGACGCAAGTTACGCGACGTAAGCAGTTAATTGGTTAAATGCTCGTCGTTTAATTGCGATTCGTATGTTTGGCTATTTAATAAAAGAAAGAGACAGCAAACTTTTGAAAAATTAGTTAATACATTTATGCAGAATCGACTTAACTCGTTGTAATAGAAGATGATGTAACGCGTACCTTTAACTTTATTTAAAGTATGATAATCTCACATTTCGTCGAATGCCTTAAGTCAGCTGCCTTCCGTTTCAATCGCTACTTCTCTCGTTCCGCTTGTCTCTAAGCATGAACATCACGCACACGCACTCACGCCCACGCTCTCGCGCGTTCCCACATTTATAATATTGCACGTTATACAGTACGACGTATCGTATTATTTCTTTGTACGATTTAGTATTCTTTCTGCGATTCGATTTACGGTCGGAATATCAAAAAGAATCGAAGTCGTATATATCCTCGGAGGATATCTGCATTGCTTATACATACTGCGCGATACTTATACAGAATATAGAACGCGATCTTGATCAATATTTCTCACCAAGGAACGAACGCGTTCGTTCCTCTTCTCTCTCCCTCTCTCGGACTTTTTCCCCCTTTTTGTCGTCGAGAACGAATATAAATTCGTTCGCGCGATCGCGCAGAATAGCCTGTAGCAAGGGTGGAAGTTCAATGGCTGCCCTTGTTCTCTCCTTTTTTTATCCCGTTGTTTTTACGTTGTTGGCTGAAATAACGTCGGCATCGAAAGAGAATATACGTGCGTGCGCCTGAATTGTCTGTAAAAAAATTGCGATTGTTCGGATGAAACAATCACGAGATTCGAGCAGGAAACCGCGGATCGACGGTTGTAATTGTCTTCGTAACTCAATGTTGTAAACCGGACGACGCGAAAATCATTTTAATCGCATCGACGTTGCGACACGAATCTCGCGTAACGATGTTATTATCGTGGATGCCTTCGTGTTTTACTCGACGATTAATCGAATCGCAGTTAGAAGAATGAACTCGAAGGGCCAATGATCCGTGAGGTCGACGCCGTAAAAAGATAAACTGACAATAAATAATTCAAAGTATCGACTTTTATCGTGAGCGCTCGGCCGCGTTCGCCTCCTAGTTTGACTATTATTAAGAGCGATTTGCAAACATTGCCGGAGAAGTAGGTAATGCTTTGGAAGGGTTCGTAATTGGAGTAATTGATTTTTTCGAGAACCAGGACGTAGGGATCGTACGAAGATGGCAGACGTTTTCTTCGTAATGTTATAAACGGTAATAATTTTAGTTCGTAATTTTCTCATATTTCCGTGAATATTTAGCGAATGAGATATTCATCGATTTCCTGCCCAATCCATATTTTTATACAGCGGATAGTAGTTGCACCGATAATTCACTTTATAGATTAAAATTGAGCGGTCTGCGTACGATACATAGACCTATATATAGTGGATCGTTCCAATCATTGCAAAAAGTATCGCAGAATTTTATTTTCGCAATCGAACATTAATTCGTCGAGCACTTATTCGCTTATAAATTGAACGAGATATATTAAGAGAGCCAGGAAGTAACGTCGAACTTTATTAAAAAAAAAAATTCTTTCTCAAAAACACAAAACATAATTCCCATCATCTTTGACCAACTCCTCGCATCTGTCGCAAATATGTTTTTTCCACCGCGTATGGATACGAACTAACTCGAACCAGACCATCTGAATATAATGGCAGAAATCCTGGTCCTCCTAATATTTAACATATATACTTTATTATCTAAATTATTAAATATCGTACAAAATAAATCAATAGATTATATTACTTAATAATATATTATCCTTGAAATATATATTATTATTTAATTAAATAAATACGATATTTTATTTCTGCCAAAAATATAAAAAAAAAATACCGTCGTTCTCCGATAGTCGACCGACATCGCATAAAAAATTAAATCGTTACTTTTACTTTACCAGGATCACGACACCCAGCAAACAAAAACTATCCGGCGTTCGTAAGCGCATCATTTTCGACTTCGTTCGAGGAGACTTAACTTCGCAAAGAGGGGAATATTACGGCCGTGTTACATCAGCTATTTTTTCCACGATAAGTCGCAAACGAAGTCGCGAACGATGAAAGTTAAATTTCTCAGAGAGAAAACGAGAGAGACGCGTCGCAGGCAGGAAATAACTCGTGAATAATTTTAGGCGAGTTCCGCGCAAACTCGCGATCGATTTCCACGGGAAGATCGTCGAAACGCCGGCTGAAGTCGGATCTCGCGTACTCGAGCGGAAGCGAACGCGTCCTCGGACTCTCGAGGCAGTTAGCCACGACGCTTTCGAACTTTTTCACGCGGAGGAAGCTCCGTTGGAATCGCCTAGTAAAGGAGCTTTGCGAAGTTGCCCGAAAGCACTAACCGCCGTGTTTCAGCTTACTGATCCTCGCTTTCTGACGCCACCGTCAGATTCAAATCGCGCGAACCGCCTTGCGAACCCGATGCGTTATTCGACTATCTTCGTTGTCTTTCGTCGAATTCTTCGCGATACTTGGCAAGAAAGTAAATTCGGTCTCTTAGCCCGAAATAAAAGTCAACTTTCTACACGAAGAATGAGCTTCGATCGATTAAATATTTTCGATTTTGCTCGATAACCTTCTTCCATTCTTCCGACAACTCGACGATTCATGACGAACACTGACGTACTCCGTTTATGATATCTATCTATAATATTTTCTGTCTCCCTATCATTTCTGTACCCTATAAAGTTATACTCGCACGTATGTAAATTGCGACGTAAGTATTGTTTCGAGTCACTCCGTCGTTTCTTGTTTTTCGATGCGAAGTATCGCAAGCGAAGAAAATTCTTTCTATGAGGAGTGAATTTTTCGTAAATATTATTACCTTCGTACTCAATCGCATTTGTATAAAGTTTACGTATACTTAAGACGAAAGAAAGGAAAGAAAGGGAAGATCATCCTTTATCCGTTAATCGTGAAAGGACAACAATCGTGAATTTTATCGTTTGCGCATATTCACGCGCCTAACGTCTTAACCAATTTTTTTACGAACTCCTTTTGTTCCTTGTTATCACTATTTCCTTTTGTCTTACGATTGCTAATCTTTGTTGAACGCGTCGAGCGTATTGGACGAAGAAAAAGAGACAAAGAGAAACAAAAGGAGAAAGAAGAAAACTTTGGGAGATTTCGATTGTCTCGAATTTTTGTCATGGCGAAGAGGAGAATGAGTTGGAACGATACGCGAGTATCGCGAATTTGTTAACTATTCATAATCCGAAGTCCCCGCGAAAATGTACTCCCAGGATGGTGGAAGTTCGCTCGTGGCTGAAGTATTCTCGTAGGTAAGCAAAATGCATGGAATAACACGAGGCTACATTATGCATGGGAGCGACGCGATACGACGCGTCTTAAGCTTCTTGTTTCTTTTCTCACGGCGTTATAACTTTCGCAAAAAGGAAATCGTTACGATGTAAGGTGAAGGCTCGAGGTACCGGGGATGGATTATTCTACGTAGACGATCTAAGTAGAGGCAGTGTCGTACCGATCTCGAACGATTCACCCCACGTAATTCGACTCACCCTCAATGACTAGGTGACTAATTCCTTTTTATTCATTTCTTGAATACATTAAAATGAATTTTATTCAATTTCCTTGGAATCCAAGGTATATCTAATTCTGACGCGCTGGTTTTACTTCGTTCGTGTCGAAAAAATTTCTTTGAGGTTAGATAACGTGGCTTACAGGACGCATTTAGAGATTTGATTCGGTCTAGGGTAATAGATTCTAGATAAATCAGTGAATTGGGGGTAATTCGCGCGATACGAAGAAATACTTTAAAGACACGAGTCCATATTTCATCAATCTCATCCGTCCACCTTCTTTCGTGACTTATCGCGATTGTCGCCACGCGAAGGAACGTGATTTCGAGTAGAAGCGATTTCGTATGCACGAAACGGCAGTGTGACATGCACTACCACCTATATTTCACGTAATTTTCGTTAGTTTTGCTCCGTCCGAGTCTTCGAGCACTCATC
Source organism: Liostenogaster flavolineata (assembly GCA_025433975.1). Taxonomy (NCBI): domain Eukaryota; kingdom Metazoa; phylum Arthropoda; class Insecta; order Hymenoptera; family Vespidae; genus Liostenogaster; species Liostenogaster flavolineata. Next base: position 149,157 of record JAITYT010001990.1, on the reverse strand, counting down.
GAGAATGCAAACGCGATACGGCGCCAGCGAACATTGGCCTTTCCCTTAAATTTAAGATTCTTGTATGTTTTTAAAGTTCAAAGTGCAAGGAGAGAGGCACGTACACAGACACGAATCTTTTCCCCTGTAATACTTCAAATTTCCGCGGTGTTCGAGCTTTAAGCCACTCGTAAAAGATGCACCAGCGATATTAGATTAAAGAAAAACAAGGTCGACTTTTCTTAACCCCTCTCTTAACCGCTGCATCGCTTAGGTCGCCGTCGTCGTCGTTCTTTTACGACGTTATAAAATCTTCTAAACTTTGAATTTTCTTATTCGTGTAGCTACGGAGTCGTACTTAACGCAAATTCATCTACACTTTTGATGAAGTGATCGTCATTTGTTACCACAATGAGAAACGTGGCAATGATCTAACTTCGACAAGTGCGTTGGAATTTGTCAACCAGTGAAACCTGTACACAAGGCGATGCGTTCGCGATCAGAAAGTCAAAGACATCGATCTCACTGGGATAACATCGATAAATTTCAATCTCACTAGGAAGTTTCAGCCGAGGGTACGAGATAGGCAGTTTGTTGGAAAATATCCTACAAGCAAGAGATTAGGTTGATAAGTAAGTAGATAGATAGATAGATCGGCAGATAGGTATCTGCTTAGTCGGTTTAGATATTCTTCAGTATTCTTCAGGTATCCTTCCGTTTAATTTTGTCCTGCAATATCTAGAGAAACTCATGGTGAAGATTTCGCAGTAAACGGAAAGTTTGAGTGATTTTGGACCAAGGATTTTGGGCCAAAGATAAGAAGTACGAATCGAACTCGTGATTCGATTGTTCTACCTAGAAATTCGAGCGTGTGGCTAGTTATACCTTGTTATCGCGTTCGAGACATCTTCTTTGAATATGGTACGTGTTTTACATACGTCATAAGGGTTAATAATTCAAAGCACTTGCGTATGGTTTTCATCTATCGATTCTCCCGTTCTTGTAGTCATCGATATTGATAATTATGGCAACTATAATACCACGTATTCTGTGTCGTTATTTATTTACGAACCCCCATATCCGTGGGAATAATTCGAAAAGAAGTATGCGAGGTGGAAGTTTCGTTTCACGTTTATGCGTGTCACGAAGCAGGCGGATAAGTAGGTTACTGACTATAATTTGGGCTAGCTCGGTCCTTTGCCTCGTCGTACAACAAAGTGTCGCTGGAAACGCGTTGAGAGAAATAAATGTACCTTTAGTATCAGAATAGGAGTGATTAACTTTCTCTACGCTGTGTCAAATTAAATTACCTTAACAGTATAGGTCAACAGTATATGTTCTACAAGATATTTTTCTTTAAATAATCGAGTATTATTTGAAAGTTTAAACACTCTTTCTGCTACTATCAGGAATCATTTGCTTACTTTGGTAGTTTAAATAATTAGTGTTTAAATCACAGCGATTCGAATTTAGGTCTTCGTTTTCATTCAGCGTACTATGTTCTAGTCCACTAAGCTAGCCAAGCCAAAACACGACTTCGATATTCTCGTAGGCGAGGCTTTCATTCATCGGTTCCCTCGTTCTCGTATTCATCGATGTGACTCTGCGTTATTATTAACGTTTCGATTCGCCTTCATTCGCGTCACGAAGCAGGTTCATAGATGGGTAACTAACAATAACGTGGCCTAGCTTGGTATCAACGACGACGCAAAGTGACGTAGGATGATGCGACACCGTGATGACGATCCGTTTTCTCGACAGTGGGGGAAAACGGAAATTCCGTCGTTGTCATATGAGTCAAAGTAAGGAGTTAATGCACGAAGTAGTGAGATGTTAATCCAACCTCCGTGCATTCAACAAAATTACTACGTCCCTGAACGATTGCATATTCATGGACATCGTCGACGATCCTATATTAACGGATTCCGCGGTGTCCTCCTGTGATTTCAACAGGCGATAAGCTTCAGTTAGATCGATTTTCGATGTGTACTAGCGATTTGATATGCCCCATGGCTGCTTCGTTACGTAGCGAGGAGCGTCGTCGTGGTCGGTAAGGTATTTGGTAGATCACGAACGAGTGAACAGCCGAAAAATGCGATTGGAGGTTAGGGAATTTTTCGACGAACGAAATTTCGAAGTGTTTCTTCGATCGAATAAGTGACAACTCTTACGACACCAATTTGGTGTCTGAAACGACTCGAAATCGCAAGCCATGAAAAAAGATTACGAGGTTATGAAATCGAATTTGGCGCCGTGTGCAATGGAGAGCTAACGGAAGAATGAAGAGGAAAACCCTCCACATTCGGTGATGTAAATACTGGCTGTAATACATACACATTTTTGTAAAGTGCTACTCCAAAGGGATCGGTGCCCACGGGCTATCCCAAACAGTCGAAACAACCAGTCGAACGTCCCTCGGGACGAATCTACTGGAGAGATAAAAAAACAAATTTCTCTCTCTCTCTCTCTCTCTGCCCTCTGAATGTTTGGATAGCTAGAGAGAACGTCGTGCAATCGCATTCTTATTCGCGGACTTGGTCTTCCATTATGCCGTCAAAATTGTCTGCATAACCGCTCAATCTCACGGTTCGAGAAACCGGTTAATCGGTAGACCTGGTATCCTCGAAAAGGATCTCGTATAAGGCCACTTTCGCGATAACATTATTTCCGTGCGAGAGCCTTCTTTGTCTTCCCTTTCCTCCATAACGTTTCCTCGTCTTCTCCAATCCTACAGGGATCTACCTTGCCATCGTCGACGTCGTCGTCTCTTCCAATAACAGTTCAAACCGAATCCACCAAGGAGGAGACCCCATCTAGACCTCGAAGATGTTCATCTCCTGTGGCGCTCCGCGTTATCCATGAGCCAAAAGGTAAAAACATTTATCCCTCGCCTACCGATTCGCCCAGTTCCATCGAAATCATATCCGAAACCGTGCAAACATCGTTGAACGTTTTGTCCCCGAAGCTACCGAGCGACACGAGAAAAATAGCCGAGAATAAAGGGTAAAAGCAAATGAAAGTTTCTATCTTTTGAAAGGTGAAATCGAAGCTCCGCGAGACGCTCGAGGCGATCTACGTCGAATTATCGTCTTACTGGGTTCTCCAACGGAAGATCTTAAACTCTTCCAACTACTTCGAAAATATCTACGAGGAGAATCGCGTGCAATGTTTATTACAGGCATGCCTGTATCCATTTTCAGCGTTTTATGTTTACCGATACGATCGCTTTTTCTTGATTTTTTCTTTCGTAGGCGTTATAACTTTAATTCGTTATCCACTCGCCAGACCTTTTTTATATTATGTTAAAAGAATCGTTTCGCGACATCCAACGAAATAACTCTTCGTTTAGGATAATCGAATTACAAAGTTAATTTTTGCGTTCGAATACTTTCGACGATATCTTTTCAAAATCGCTATTTTCCGCGTTGGAATGAAATATCGTACTTCGTATATATTTTGTTCCATAAATTTTTGACGTTTTTTTCTGGCCATCCGTCAGCACTTCCTCTCGTATTTCGTGGTAAACTTTTTTGCCACGATGAATACGACGAGTGATTTCGTTTTATTTAAATTTAACCGAAAAATGCCACGAATGCGTAATTATATCTCCGGACAGCATTGCGATGGAGTATCGTTCGTTACAATGTTCACTGGGATAGCAAAGTAATACAATCTCTACATTATTCACCGACACGCATCATTGTTTTTAGCAATTCGATGGCGAACGTAAATACGCTTACGCGCGTGTCCATCGATGTTTCAAAATTTGGACACGGATTATTCTAAATTCTTCGTACAAAATATTTCGCTTATGTAAAGCCTGCGATTGACAAACAAAACAGTAGCGTAGAATTGGAATATTCTTTCACAGAGAAATCTGCTTTAATCTGGTGATCGATGCGCACTTGGTCATTCCAAATGAAACGATCGCGAATTTATTAAATCGTCGTTAAAATTAATACGGTTTATCGATACGCGATTAATACGCGATTTCACCCTTTGTATTTACCGTTAAAAAATTTGTGAGGCGTACGTGTGAATTTATAGGTATTGAAATCGAAATAAATTTCACGATCTTTTTTATTAAAGTTATATTTCACACTTATTCCTAAAACTAATACTTCGTTTTTGCGTGATAATTTTCAAAGCAAGATATGTCACGAAAATCACATTCAATAGTGTCTTATAAAGTTATGCTTTATAAAATTGAAAGAGAAATATACGTATAAAAAAATTAAAATGAATTGATTGTACGAAAAAAAAGGATCGAACGCATTAAATTAATGTAATCGATACACTTGCAAAATAAAAACATATTTAAACGGGCACGGAGCTTTGGGGCTAGTCAAAACGCTCTGCCTTGAGTCAAATTCGGCGCCAAACCGTTATTTAAAAAAATAATTTGATAACCTCTAAGTCGGAAAATCGGTATTTTCCCTACGTAGGAAGAATCGACACGACCAGACGACATTTTCGCGTTAAAACACGTGACAGTCGGACTTGATACGCCAGTTAAACTGTAACGTTGGTAGTAATGCGCTTGTTAACGAACTTTCCTTGGTCGTACGGCTGTAAAAAGACTGAAACTTCGCCGTCGCGGTTTCTGCCGCGTTGCTCAGGCACTTCATAAAGACGCATCTCTTTTGTTATTGGGGAATTTTCGCCGAGATTAGGTCGGCAAAAGGCCGACGTGCACTGAAAATATAATTAATAGCGTGCTGAAACTAAAATTGACTCGCGTATGGCGCGTCCTAACCATTCGAAATTGATGGGACACCGTGTAAAAGCAGCATCGTGAACTTTAATAGCGCTCGCATCACGGGACGGAAACGTAAATTAGAGTGCTACTCTCACGGCGCGTCCCTGCAAGAGCACGCAACGGCCTGCTCATCGTAAAGGCGCGTTCAACGATCGAGTCGTGCGCGATCCTTCCGTAACATCGAAGCAAGATTTCGATCGAACGTCGTTCCTGCCCTCGAAACGAACCGCTGGATTGACACCTTGTCCTAAGCGCTAAGTCTCGATGACACGGCTCACAAGAACGCCCACGAAAATCGAAATGTCGAATTTCTTCGTTTTGAAGGGTAGAATTCATATCCGTTGTCTGTTCTACGCTAAGAGCATCGTGCGAGAAGATACAGCCAAGAAACGGTTTCGTCGATTACGATAAAACCTTGTAAAACACGTAATAACCGCTTTTCTTGGCCTAAACGACAAAATTTTGTTCTCACTGAATGATAAATATTTAATTTCGGAAGGCAATAATTCAACTGAAATTTATTTGCATTTATATTATAAAGAAAATTTTAAAAAATAATGTACATTATTTCGTCGCGTTTCTCCACTTTTTGTTTTACGGAGTTGATCGATTTGTGCAGTGAACGGCTCGATTATGTATCAAATGATTAAACATCGTCTTCGTCATTGGTATCAAATTCGAGCACATTTGAACCACGAGTCTGACCCGCGCGTAGTTTACGTCTGGTCCGATCGAAATTTCCTTTTGTTGGCCGGAATTTCCTATCACGAGTCTTACTCCATTCTGTAGGTTTAGGGTATAACAATATCTTTGAGTCGAGGCGTGAAATTTTTACGATGTAACCCCCGAAGGAATAATTAAAGCGATCACCGAAGAAGAAGTATTTTCTGTCGAATCCCAGAAATACGCAGGAAGCACGGCGCAACGAGTTAACTAGAATCGCCCTTTTTCTGGCACTCGTCCGCCCACGTGGCTTGATTTAGAAGCTACCCTCTGGTAACAACCATCGAACGACCGAAGGAACACGTCACGAATCGCAAATATATCGATCGAGAAGCGAGTGCGTAGGCGTATCGACAAGAAGCGTAGTGTACCGTAGCGTAGGCACACCGTCCGAACATAACTGGCAGTAACTACTCCGTGGACAGCTCCTCCCAGTTGGGTTGGTCGTAGAGCCGACGAACTGGTGATATTAGTTTTGTCGCGGCATCGAAATTAATTTCGAGCTCGTCGCGGGCGCGTTGACGCGATTCCGAATTCGGAATCGAATGTTCGCGTTCAAAGTGCCGCTTACCTCGAGCCGCGTGATCTCGTTAACTCGCTTTGATTGCCCCGTCTTGCCCCGCGAGCGACGTCTCGATAACGTGCGCGTTGCGAGGCACCTCGCGGTTAGAGTGCAATGTCCCACGAAAATTCGATATTATTATTGGCTTGTCCGGAAAGTTCGTGCCGATTTTAGGTTTTTTTAACAATTTATTCGTTATTTTATTATATATATATATATAAAATAAATAATTATATATACTATATAATTAATTATTCTTCTAAAATATCTTCAAAAAAGAAAAGAAAAAATTGTTCTTCGTAATGTATTTCACGAATCACTGCGATTCCAAATATCCTAAATCGCGTTACTTCGTTAAGTTCTCCGCTTTGATTATCGCGTCTTTCTCCGCGAACGCCTCGATAACGTACCCCTTGTGATGGAACTTATCGTAGAAAAGCGAAAATTCGATATTATTTCACGATATCGCGGCTTTCTCGTGAAGGACGGCCTCGCGAATTTCGGCTGCGACGGCTTTGATCGACCGCAGGAAACGCTCGATCGTGACGTTATTACGTGCACGAGAACGCGTCAACCGAATCATCGAAAGCGAATTCCATTCGGAATAACGAGCGGCTCGAGATCGTCGGCCAGGCTTCGCTCTCTCGTCGTACAGTTTGCCGTCGATTGAATTTTCGTTCCTATCGCGGGCATGCGCAAATTCATTCATGTTTTCTCTATTCTTTCGCGAAGGAACCCCGTATTTATATCCAGTTAATCGTTGATTTTCCTCTTATCGAATAAAATTTCGTCCTACGGCAATCGACTTCGATCGATAAATTCTTTTAAATGGCGCGTGAGCATCGTCATGGTGGCTTCCGAGATTTTAATAAGAAAAAGATTGCCTTCGATACGGTCGCGCGGAAAATTGCGAGTGAAAGCTTCGAAGGACAGCTTCTTTCACCGTACGTCCTTCACAACGGTTCGCAACTTGGCTAGAATTCGTGAAAGCTTCGTAAGGTAGTTCGAACCGATAACAAAAACTTCGTACTTAACGTTAAAACTAACCGAGCGGTCCGGAGGAACTTTTTACCTTGGCCACGATTATCGCGAAAAAAATGTCTAAATACCCTACGAATAAGTATTCTTCCGGTGTTTGAACGAAGGATAAAGTAAGCCGATTCTAAAAAATGTCAAGATTTACGTTTCCGTTACCACAAAGGCGATTCGCGATTTCGCATCCAAAGACGGGTGATGGACGGTGCCATAGAATTTCTTGAAACCACCGGCAAAAAGTAATTTTATTTTTGTCTTTATAAAACGACTTGCATTTTAACGATTTGCATTTTTCTCAACGCTGTAAAATTCCTATGATGAGAGGAAAAATAAAGTCGCCGATAGGAAATTTATTTCATAATAGTTGATCATACAGGCTGAGATAAAATTATCGAGAGTTCCACTCTTTCGATTACTCCTTCGACTTTCCGAAGAGAAATAGATCAAGGAGGAGAAATTACGATTACGAGCGTTTTCGAGCTTGTATCGAAAAAACGTGAGATGACCCACGCTCGATGGACTCGGAGAAAGTCGACAAAAGCCAGAGGATACCTAACGTTTTTTTTTTCGAAAGCTTTCGTACGCGTACGCGTTCCTCCATTTGATATTCTCTCTCTCTCTCTCTCTCTCTCTCTCTCTCCTTTTCTCTCTTTTTTTTCGTTGGTTTTCATAGAGAGCAAACATTCGAAAGTTTCCACGTTATTTCGCGAGTTTCAAAGGCAGCTGGAAATTTATTTGACATATCGCACGTTATAACAGCCACGTCCCACGGAGTGCGACCCATTCATTCGTTCATTGATCGACTCTGAAATAAATGGACGTACCAAAGACAATGGAGTCGTTCGTCCGTGCTAAACGTTCCTCCACGCGCGATGTCGCTCGCAGAGACGCTCGTATGCGTCGCGTATATGCGTAATACGTTCACAGGATGTCAATTAGATGCATTGTTGCATCGACGCGCGCGATACATCGAAAAGTCCGTTATATGCATCGTCGTCTATCGCCTAAAATGCAACGCGCTCTTCGTAAAGCTATGGCGCACTTTCCGGATACTTCGTTGCGGATTAACACCCTTTCGAGCGCATCCCATTTCGTAAAGTTTCTCTCTCTCTCTCGCTCTTACGGGAATCTCTTATAAAAGGATGCTTCTGATAAGCTATCTTCGTGATTGCTGGTCAAGGATCGCCAATAATAATACATTTGTCGAAGATATGTTGATAAGCCGATCTGAATCTATCTCTGCGATGATATCGCGTACGTGTGTAAATGAGTGTAAATGAATGAGGCTGTGATGGTATGGCTCCGCAGAGCTAACAAACACAGACTCAATAATTTTAGATAAGATTTTGCTAACGAACTTCTAAGAGATCAATGCTCCGCAGAACAGGGATCTTAGGTGATGTTCACCCGTTTGCTAGGTACTACGTTTTTGCTAATTCTAACTAAACGATTTTGCGCAGATAAAAGGTACCTAGAACAGTTTACATATCGATTGGTTGATTGGCGACTAACTGTTTTATTCGGTAAGGAAATTGCTTATATACAAGCAATTCTGATGGTATTGTTGTAAAGTGGCTCTTATCGGTTATTTGTTAACTGTTTTCGAGGTCCATGACAATGGATGAAAGTTATTCCATCTTCCTCGCCTTCGGAAACTCTCCTTGGTCTTTTCATCGTCGATTTGAAAGCACGATGTTGTCACAACGAAGATAAAATGGATGCTCGGAACGATTTAAAGAAACATCAAGCAACCACGTTTTCGTTCCAAACGGTAAGAAACCTTTTATCCATGCGTGTCGTCTGCAGCAACTTTCTTTCTTTCTGTTTTTCTTCAATGAAGGTATCGAGGTTTCTGCTGACTCTAATCGTCGGCCAAGAACTTTTACGGTCATCCAATAGAAACGAGAAAAAAGAGAAATTGTTTTTCGACGATTTCACCTAGAGTTTTTTTTTATTTCCCATTACAGAACATGTGAGCATCCCTCTCATTGGTTAGTGCCGTTAATCGGAGTGTGTATTTGCTATAAATGTAATTATTACATGCACATTCTATTACAATATAATTAAGTTAAATTAATCATAACGTTGTGGCAATATGTGTGAGTGATCCTGCACATCGAAGCAGAAGGTCGATCGCTTGTTTCCTCCGTAGCCTTCTAGGTTGATCCGATGAGTACCATAGAAATGAAAATGTTAAAATGAATTCTGAAAAATGAAAGTTGACATTTCGATCGTTTCGATCAATAGAATCGTTGCGATCCTTACGCAGCCCGTCGTGACGCCTGGGTCGTGTCAGGGCCTCCGTGCCATATGGAGGCATCAAGCCTTTACGACGGCGCAGGACAATGGGGACTTTCCAAGTGCCTCTGGCTCCTTGGAAGCCCATAAATCCTAAAACACTAAAAATGCGTATCGAATCGGCACCATCGTAAACTCTTGCACTTTTGGATGGTCACGTACCCGAACATCTGAGTGCCACATGTCGATGCATCCGCTGTACAATAATAAATTTAGCGACGTCGAAGTCATTTTTCTTCCAATGCCACCCGATTGCGAGAAAAGAACTTCTCGACACTTTCCTGAAATCCACCCAACAACTCTACCTTTCATCTATACCCACGGTTATGCCACCAACACCGTACTAAATGCTTTGCGAACCCCAAGATCGATCGGTGTCCTAAATCTACCCATTGATCGAGCGACGTAGTCATCGATCAACATTACTATGAAAATTTCGAGAATCTTCCGCTACTGCTGAAAGCTCAACAGTTGCGCTACGGAACTCAGTGACCTTAGCAGCTCATCGTTGCACTATTATTTTAGCTAATTCGCTCGAGAAGTCGTAGCTCCACGTACAGTTACGGGAGATATCTCCACGCACGTAGTAGAATCTTGGTACAAGCGTCTTCGTTATAAAAACTCCGTACAATCTTCGAAGGTGGCTTCACTCGACCAAAATCTTGCCAAGTGTTCGGCAGTTCGTCACGCGATCCAATTTCAGATATCCGACGTGGTATCGTTGCCGACGATACCGTAAAGCTCCGCTCGCGTTCCAACAAAAATCACGAAAAAAAAACACGAACTTTCTCGAATATACAGCCGTACATTTATTTTACCAAAACAAGGGAACGAAGGAAGCAAGACACGAGTCTTACGCGAGGCCACGTTTCGCACCGTTTACTATCGCGCTTACTAAAAAGAGCTTGTCTTTCCTCGAGCTTCGCCGAAATTCGAGGTATAATTTAATAAACGTAAAAAGTGCGAATAGAAAGGAACGAAATGGAAAGAGAAAAAAGAAACGTTAAGAAATATGATTAAATAAAGACGAGCTGTTCGAGCGCTTCTCTGTATCCAAATGCATCTACAATCGCTTTATAAAAATTTTATTCGCTTTCACTTCTTTAACGCTAAACCTACCGATGACCTATCAAACGACCATTCTTAAATTTTCTACATGGAACTACTCTTTCTTCTCATTTTTACAACGTAAATGAGAAAAGAAAATAATTTGGTCTTGTCGATTTGTGAAAATCGTTTCGTCTGTTATTTAATTCAATGTTAGATCAATTCTTAGTCACACTAAATTGCTAAAACTATTAATTACTTTCTAAGGACAGGTCATTTGACGGCACACGTAGGAATTGGTATCTATAAAATGTCTTTAGGTTTAGCGTTAACATTCGCGCTCATTCGTTCGTTTCCTCGTTCCAACAAACATACGCATACGTTCGTAAATTTTACCGAAGCTTTCTGACTTTCCAAACGACACCGTTCGTCTCGTACTTTGGAGCGTCGTTCCGTGATCGCGACAAATGACAAGCGCGACGCGGCGATCATCGCTCTGGTAAATCTTCGCGATTTAAACATTATTCCCAGATGAGCCACTTGTATCGAGGCAGCTCCAACGGTAATTTCCGTATCGTTTGCACGTTTCCGCAACTGCAAATCTCTCTGAACACGCTCGGTGTTCACTCATTCAGCCGACAGTTAAGGAGTGCAATAGCGTAGTTGCGAAACTGCAGTTCCTCCAGAGGCCACTTTGCCACCGGCAAGAACGTTTCGTTTTACCGGCATTCTCCGCGCTCGAGCATGCAATGAAATTTAGCTTATAAGTTACTAGAACGATGTCTCGGTGGTGACGATGGAGATGACCGTACTGGTGTCGCCGGTGAAGAACGAATTTTAGGCTCGTGAAATTTTTTCGAACGTTACGTGAAAATTTTGTTAAAAAAGAAAATTGATTAAAGAACGATGGCGAAAAATCGATGTCAGCAATTTTTCTTTTTCCGTAAGAAAGTCCAGTCGTTTGATATTTCCAAACGATTTTGCCATCTCGCACGATTTGTTAATCAAATTTGTAATACTTCTTTAAAAAGGTTAGTAGTCGTGAACCAAAGCGTATTTGAAAAACACGCGTTTATTTGTCGTATATGTATATAACGAATAAACGTCATATCTGAAATTCGAAAAATAATCGGTAACTCAATTAACGGGCAATTTTTCGCGATGAATATACGATATCGCGTAACAGACCATGTAGCTTCAATACGCGGAAGAGACTGAACATATTGCGGCTGAACGGACGAAATAAAGAATAAATGAAACAAAATACTATTTTCCGATAAAAATATTAAAGACGATGGATGATAATCAAGCATAATCTCATGAGTATGCCACGGCAATTTTATTAATTCGCCTCAGATCAGTTTTATCAATTCAAGAAACAATAATCTTCGAACGATTCGAGAACAAGAATTTTATGAAACAATCTACGCATCGTTTCGTTCGATAAATTTGTATCGTTTTAACTTCAAACTTCCATGCTCCCTAAAATCACCCGGAAATACGAAAAAATATTCCACGAAATTATTTTTTACTCGATCCAATACCTCCAAAAATCTCGCGACTGCGAAGGATTAACACCCGGGACACGGGCAATTTTCCCGTGCGGTCACTACGCGGTAGAATTTGTCCAAATGCCTGTGACACGGAAAAAACGCTCGTTAGCCGCGAGTAAATCGCACGCATCCCCAGATAAAAAGCGTCGTGTCACAGACGCGCGCGAGTTATTCGCTGTTGGAAGGCCGAGCGCGCCTTTCTACCAGATTGAATATTAATCGGCAATATTCGGGACCATCCATTACGCGAGGTAATGCGGCACGGCTGCGGCTCCTCCAAACCGAGAGAGAGGGAGAGAGAAAAGGGAAGAGAATATCCCATAGTTCGGACGATAATTTTTCGTTCCCAAGAACGTGACCACGTTCGACGTGGTGGGAAATCGAAGCTGTGGTAAGTCGTTGGCGCAACGCCAAGCAACTGAACAAATTCCATTCTCGTCTGGACTCCCTTCGCCCTTGTAACGTCGACCGATAAGTCGCAACCTCTTATTGGATCGACTAAAAAGTGATTTCGTATTTTCAGGTCGAATTAACGAAGAAACGAACGAGTGAACGCGAGTGCTTGAAAAATGAAAGCGAAGTAAATACAATTTTAGTACGTTATGCACTATATTACACATATATTATGCGCATGTATTATTACGTATACATTTTAGTTTTTAGCATTTTACCGAACCAGACACGATGTTTATGAAATGATTGTCGAAAAGATTTTTTGTTAAAAACTCAGCGCCGAAAACGAGACGAATTTTTGCATTAACCCATTTCGACGCTTCGTGACCTTAACACTTTTCTTATGCTCGAATAAATTTGTACGTTTTCCGTTATTATAGTATATAATACCGAATAATAAATTGTCTACTGCCATCGCGATCGATAAATCGGCTACCGGTCGGTAAAGTGTTAAGACCCATTAAAGTTATCGTTAAAATTTAAACGTTCGTCTTGCTCTCTTTTTGTCGCAGACTCGTCTTTTTTTCGATCTTTTTTGGAGAGGCACGATAAAAGTACGATCAACTAAAATTTCGCGATGGAGCACTCGTACGGCATTTCGGTATGGTGGCGCTCGTTAAATCGTTAAATCGTGCTTTCGAGCGATGACGAGTTACATTCTGACGCTCGGTTAGCGCAAGACGCATTAAAGTTATCGCTAAAAGGTAAACGTTGTACGTTCATTCCGCCTGTCAAATACGGCCAGTCGTTAATACGGGTAAACCGGCTTATTGTTCCCGCAAATAGCAGCCGGCCATTTCGAGTTTCCGTTGGTTAGATTATAGGATGGTACGCGCTCGCGTGCAATTAACCCGATAAATAATCGTCCGTAAGAAGGTGCCTTAACCCTTTTCAAACGAGCGAAAACTCGCTTATCGTTTCTTTTCGACGCATTGATCACGATCTTCGCGAGAGCACGGTCCTCCCGTTCGATGCTTATTTTAGAGGTATCGACGAATATTTTTCTTCTTCTATCGTTCAGAATCGAACGACACAAACTTTAAGAGTCGCCCTTTATTTTTTCTTCTCTCCCTACGTCGGAAATTAATCGCGAAGGGTGATTTTATCTTCCAATGAAAAATACCGTGGCGTCAAACGGTCGCACTCACCGCGTAACCGACGTATTCCTTTTAAGGGAACGCGACTAACGCAATTAACGGTACGCAGATAACGAAGAACTATGGAGAGCGTTCGCGAACCGTATTATTAGGTGCGGAAGGGCGACGAAGAGCGCATCGAGGGGACGTTTTAGTTGCGAGCAGTCGATGCAAACTTCCGACGTAGCGCTGCTGGCGTTCGTACAAGCCGCATTTCCGTGGTAATGGACCGATCTGAAGTTCGGCGTTGCTCGTGGAAAATGATTTTTAATGACATGCGCGCGGCTCCGCGATATCGTTTCTCAATGTTACGCGTCCGCGTTTTGCGACGTAATGCGACGAATGGAAGAATCTCTTAAAAAAATTTTGGATAATTTTAGGAAGTGTGGAATTTTCAAGTTCAACAGAACGGTGCATAGTTCGTTCGATAAAATTCTTCTTTGATACGAGAGCTCCGTCTTTTGATGTTGGTTTCGGTAATGGAAAGAGAAAAAAGCTACTTTTGCCTACGGCATAATTTAATAACGATGAACGTATGAATTAGAACGCACAGTTCGAAACGGAACTGCTTCTTATCAAAGCATTTTTCGGGCCGTATCTAGTGCTAGATCTTTGTCAAAAACTTGTTAAAAATTGTTTTTGAGTAAATGTTAGAGAAAAAATTTTGAAAAGTTCCGACGTTAAGAAACGAGACGAATTTTTGTATCGATCTACAAACTCAGCATTGGCTCTAAGTACGATTTAACGATTTAACAAACACCACAGCGTCGAAATATAGCCGAGTGCACCGTGCAATCACGATATTTCGAAACCCACTGATTTCGCAGCCGACTCTCAAATTTTCGCCGATGGTCGCGTCGTCGCGCCTCGCCAGAAAAAATCGAAAACCCGAGTGCGCCTCGAGTACGTGCACAAAAAAAAGAAGCAAAAAGAACTCGATGTCCCATCGACTTCGAGCTCTTAGCAGCTCGATCTTAAGAAGTCGGCCGTGATTCATCGAGCGTGGGAAGGGAAATGGTTACAGGAGAGCCGCAAAATTAATAGCTGTCGTTCGCAAAGTAAATCGATAACGCGACTTATGATGGTCGAGCGCTCGATCGGCATCGACGCGTATCGGTATGATAAGTTGATCCGCTGTGCGCGATTCGACGTGGAAACCGCGGCTCACGTTGCCACCGCAATACCGCAAATGGAAACCTCGGAACTCCGAGGATGCATTCTAGGAATACCGACGAGCGATTTATCAAAACGACCGTCGAGAAAGTGGCGACGTCTGGGTTGTCACCGCGCGACTACCAAGGGATACTCGGAACCACAGTCCAGAGTACAAGTATAATGATATGAAAAACATCGAAATCCGAGGATGCGTTCTTGGAATACTGATGAGCGATTTGTCAAAACGACCGTCAACAAAGCGGCGTCGCCTGCGTTGTGACGAGGGAATTTCGTAATCACGACTGTTAAGGGACGGAGTATGGCTCTTTAGGTGCCTCACAGCGACGTTGGAAAATTTTTGATAAAGTGCCGGCGTCGCCTTGAGCGACTCTTTTCTCGAAAGCCATAGGTGTAAATAAAAATTAAATGAATCTCATAAAATGATTATCATAAAATAATCATAAAAACGTTATGGAGTTTTATTCTTTTTTGTTCAAACATTTTAGCATTAAATTAGGCAATTCTGCGTGGCACTCAAACGGATAAGTCTAATAATATGATAAATATCGAACTCCGAGGATGCTTTCGAGGATTACCGAGAAAAGATTTGTCGAAAGGACCGTCAACAAAGTGGCGACGCCTGCGTTGCGACGAGAGAACTTCATAATCGCGATAAGAACCGATTCTTGGTTTAGACTGTTTCCATAGAAAATACGTCGTTTGGTAGAGATTTTACACAATTATACGTTTGAAAATTAAGTAACTTTCATTAGAGGGTTGGTGGGTTGTTTATATAAAAGTTTAAGAGCTGTTGGATTGTTGTAACGTCTTGAATATTGACGCATCACTCGACTGTGCCGTCTTGATGGTCAAGGGGAAATCCGACACCAGCGACTACTAAGCCATCAGTCCATTTATGAGTACAGTATAAGTATGAGTATGATATAATCAAGTATAATAAGTATGATAATATCAAAATCTTGAGCTCCACGGAGTGTTAACGTGGTTAATTCTCGTTCGAGAACCGATTCTCGACTTAAACAGTCTCCGCGGAAGATAGGTAATCAGGTAGAGGCTCCACACAGTTGTATTTTGGAAAATTGATTAACTTTTATAAGAGGATCGACCTTCTAACGAAGATTTAGGCTTTCAGACTAGATCAGTTTTTTGAATAGTTAACGTTGCTCTGAAAATTGTTGGGGTATAGGAAAAGCTCGTTTCGAGACATTCGAAATGAGCGTTGGAAAAAAGCAAAGGCCGAAACGTCGGAATTCAGTAGTGCAGATCGGGCTGTCGTCGAGCGAAGTAGCTCGACCGACGCGGAGTCAGACAGCTCCAAACCCGAAGAAAACGCGAAACGTGAGAAAGGTCGAACGTTTTTGAGGGGGCCAAGATTAATCATTGGCGTCGGGAAAAATGTCACGCCCACCGATGCGATATCCGTGATAATGGATCATTAATAATCCTTACCCGAACTGCATTACGACATCGTGACGTCTCGAAGGGGAAGAGATAACACGTCTGAGATCGAAGGGAAGAAGAGTAACGGAACAAGGCGGCCAATTTCTTCTCGCGAGGACTGTGCGTATCCGTCTTTTGTCAAAAACGTTGCCATCGTTGGTGTTGCTTTCTTGTTCACTCGTTCTCTATTCCTTTTTAATTTATCAGAATTAAGTGCAATATTAAAAAAAAAGACGATACCATCCATGACACAAAATCGAAAGCATGAGTAACGGAATGATTCGTGTTCATCTTTTGTCAAAAAAGTTAGTCGAGAATGCTTTCCTTTCTCTTATTCGTTCCTTAATTTATCAAAAATAAGGCGAACACGCGCTCGTCTATTTCGTAATTTATCATCCTGTATCAATTAGTAGTTACGCGTAACTCTGTACATATATTTAATATACATAATTTTATATTATATTATATTAATATATATATATATAATTTAATGTATATAAATATATATATATATATATTATTGTTTTGGCAAAGTTACGTTTTATATTACAAGAACCTTCGCAATCGGTGAATTCAAAACGTTTCCATAGAGAAACGACGACACGATCAATGGCGTGAGTCCCACAGTTCGTACGTTCTCGGAACGTTTGCATCGTCGGGAGAAACGTTGCATCGCAATGAAAATTCGTTCAATACTAAATCGGTTCGATTCCGCGTTAATGGGATTCAAACTGCGCCTGATAAAGGACGATCGCGTATCTCGTTGAAATTTTACCGTTCATATCGCGAATCCGTTGGCGGATTCGCGCAGACTTCCATACATTTTTCATGGTGTACGTCGTCGCACGAAGAGGAGAACCGCGAACGAACGCGTGGAAATACGAAGAGTTACTCGAAGCAACGCGAGCCGCGATAAAAACCTGTTGCCCGTCTTTTACATAATTTCGAGAAAATCCTGAGGCGTGACGCGTACGATAATCGCCCCACGCCCTTTAATATCCGCGTTCAACTTTTAATATCGCGTCGCGCACTTACGTTAGCAGAACTTTTTCAAGGATGACAGAATATTTTCCGACCCGATGCGCGGCTGCTGCTGAATCGGATGCAGGCTACGAAGAGTTAATGCACTTTAAATGCAGTCCTTGCGCGTATATATCTATATAACCGTTCCGCAGGGCCGTACGTCTTCGCCTCGAGCACGTGAAAAGCTTCCCTCTGAAATCTCTTTCTTTTTTTCCTTTTTTCGCCTCTTTCCCCTCTCAAATTTTTTCCTTCTCGTGGATTCGACGAAATCGAGTCCGTGTTTACGTAATACCATACACGGCTAAATACCGCGTTGTTCTTTTTTAAGGACGCAATTTCTGATTCGCGAAGATTGTTATCGAACCCATTGCCTTAATATTTATTGAGTGATAAAAAGAGATTTGGTCGACTTTTTAATGTACGACCAAGTCCAACCAGCGTGCAAATCGCCATCTCTTTAATGCCAACGAGTTAAATGCACGAGATACCATCTCTCGTTTCAACCGAATCCCTTTTCTTTGTTTCGTCCGACCTCTTCTTACTCGTCCTTGCGTCACGGAGGCTCCATTAATGCGTCTTTTAATATCATTTTCAGCGAACATTGAACAACATCCAGATTCTTTATCGAGTCGTTCTTCGCTTCGCGTACAACGAAACTATTCGTTGTTTATCCCTCTCGCGTATGCGCTTCGTGCGTCAAATTTTACTTCGGTTCGATTTCTTTTTTTTTTATCGAGAGTTGCACTCGACCGCGTAACATCGATTCTTAGTTTAAAACGTTCGCGATGATCTCGAGCACCGTACGAAAATTCTGCTCGCGTTTCAAAAGCGCGGAATTTTGACAGACGCGTATAATTCGACATTTTTTTTCTCGCGTTGAAGACGATAATAAAAACGACATTTTTTTCGACTTCCTGACGCTCCTAAAAACAATCTCTCCGCGTACGATTAATCGTTAAAACGAACCACGTTGTAACGAGGGATCCGTTCTTTCCTAAGTCACGAATACAACGGGAGCCAACTTCTACCGAAGAGATTTCAAAGTTCGACCACGATTTCTGTCGGAGCGTCAGCGATGTGCTTCGAAATTTAGCAGAAGTTTTCCAAGAGCAAAATGAGGTTGGCCTTAGCTCGCTTATATAAACAGGTACCCAAGTTTATGACCTCGCATACTTATCCGCAGAATTTGATATTTTAATGGAAACACCGACATGCGTTACGTGCCGCGTTTATCGTTTTGTCGGTTTGAAAAATTCCAATATTTAAGGGAACTTTGCCATTATCTCTGTATCAAGGATAACTTCGAAGAGGAATGGCTACTTTCGTGACTAAAATAGCGCGCACATTTTCGCACGTCCAATTGAAATTGGTTTATTCTCGTTTATATCACCAAAATATGCAAATTAGAAACTTTACACGGTCGAAGTCCGTCTTTTCGCTCACCGTCGCTGAATTAAAGTCCGCTTTAATGAAAGAATTAAATTATGGCGCCTGCTAACGCGAGCATTTACGAACATCCTTACATCGAGCACGATTCATGCTTGTCTAATCAGTTTTTTGGACAGTAAAATACTTTGGAATATTCGTCGCGTCAGAATTCGGTAAAAAATCGTGTCTCCTTAGTCCTGCATCCGTAGTTAATCACGCTCGTTGAAAAATTACGTCAATTCTTGGGCAATTCAACGTCGAAACGTCGATGTCGAAGCATGCAAGCAATTATTAAAAAAGAGAAAAAATCAAAGCTCATCTTGGATATTCTTGTTAAAGATGGTGATTGATTGGACAGACGAGCAATCGAAATTTCTCTCACCGAACGTTAATCTAACGTTTATGGAAAACTTTCGACCGATCTCAACGTATTTACGACGTTAGGTGGACCGACAATCGTAATCCCGAAAATGATTCGGCAGAATGGAACAGTCGCGTCGCATCCTACGAATTTATACGAAACATCGCCAGTGATTGGAGATAGTCGACGTCGTAAATTGTCCTCGTAAATACGAGAGACAGCCAGGAAACGCCGGCAAGCGCGGCCGATTGGCAACAGCATCGATTTCTACGTACGAGATGAAGCGATTAAGTCGAGACACGGATGCGCTCTAGGTTCTACATGTCGAGTAGTTCCTCGAAGATCGAACGAATTACGATGTCGTTTCTAGTTACGGTTTGCGATATCGTCCTTCGGAGACGAATCTTGCGAATTTTCGGGAACTCTTGGCTTTATCGAATTTCTAATAATTTCCTAAATCTTTTTACGCGATGTAACTACGAGAGAACCTTCGTAATCTCGAGTTCGATCGAATATGATAAAAATTGGACTGAAATTCAAACTACGAGAGAGCTCGTCGAAAATTCATTCGATTTCGCTTTACGAATCGATTCGATTTTGGCACGGCTCGGTCCTCCATGATTTCGAGCTGGATCAGGTAAAAATTGGACTAAATTCAAACTACGAAAGAGCCCGTAGAAAATGTATTCGATTTCCACGAATTTTTGACTCTCCTCGATTTCGAGTTGGATTAGATAGAAAATCGATCGTGCTTCGTGCAATTATTAAATTTCACGAACACGAGATACGAACAGAGAACACGGAAATGCATAATCGAGGGACTACGAGTTAAAGTCATTTTTTTTTTTTTTGTCAATATACGATGTACGGTCTACGAAAATGCGTTTTAATCTTAAATCAGAGACAGCCAAATTTCGCCATATCGTTCGATGGAGAATACATGCGCAGATGCGCAAATATCTCTCATTCAAATTTCACAGTAGCTTTAGCGAGCACAGGATCGAAACTTCGTAAATATTTGATCGTGTCGGGTTATAATTATTTTCACGATCGCTATCATTTTTTAGCTCGATACAACGAGTCAACGAGGCTTCATCGTCCCCTTTGGTAAACTCCCCTCGTGTGTCGAGTCTATTTCAAAGTACAATTCGCAAAATTATTCACACTTTCCACGTAGACGTAACTTTGAAACATTTCAATGTTTCTCTGGGCGTCACGAAATTCGAACTTCGTGGTTAAGCCACGAACCGTAAGCTCGTTATAGCCTTCGAATGCATAATTTCGTAAGAGCGCACGTTTCGAATGATACGACTGTGACTTATCGTAAGGTCGCGAGACGTGAGTCTCGATCGGTCAGCCGAGAATTCGCGATATTTGCACAGAAGCAATCTTTCGAAGGAGCAAAATTGCGAATCTTCGCGAAGATCGATTTTTCGTAGGAAGAAACGACGAATAAAAGGCTATTTGTTCTTTCGTACGACGAAATGCAAAGACGCGTTTCGTTTATGCGAAAAATTCGAAGGGAAATTTTGTGTCGCCTTGTCACAGGCGATCGACAACGACGAACGTTAGTAAACTGCTGACGAATTTACGGACGAGCCGATCGACCGAGGCAATTCCTCTCGAGATCAACGTTAACGCATAATGGAACGAGAACGATATGCTCCATAGACATCCAATACCGAGAGATACCGATATTCGGCTAGGAATGCAGCGTTGCAACCGATGGATTGTCCGCAAGAACCGCCTCCTAATTAAATGGCCGATTATCGCATAGATCGACCGAGGCCTGATCTCCCATCGACACGTTGATTAACTTTACTCGAAAATTCCGAGCGCCATAAATTCCTTCCGTCTCGTCGTTCGGTCTGCAGTCCAACTTCGAGTTTTCGCCCAATTTCTGACCATATCGCAAGATGATTCGAGAGGTTGGAACGAGCTTGCTCCAGATCACGGTTCAGATCCGTGTCAGAATTTCGTGTCTTCTCCGTCATTTTTGTTCAATGGCGTGGTACGCGTTCCCGAGTTGCCAGAGTTCCTCGCACTAACGATATTGCAAAGGATTATTCGTACACTTTTGGTCAACGAGAAGGGAATTCCGTCAGGGAAGTTGTTAAAGATAGATAAGTGGGTACAGATTTCTATTAAAACTTCTCACGGTTAGACGAAATTTATCGAGGAAATTGGGGAAGGTCATTTCGAAGTTCTTTATAAATTCAAGGATACGTTCGAACTCAGTCTTCTCTTGGTATTGCGAAAAGACAAAAGCAACGAATTACGATCGTTCGAACGAAGTTCATTCCGTAAAATGTCGATAGGGGATCTTGACAAAGGCTGCGAATCGCTTCCTAAGTCCGTTGAAAGGGATAACAAACTTTTTAACCACCACGTCAGTTAAAAATTTCTCCGAGTCAAATATTCTTCTAACTTTTTGCCAATATGTAGTTTCTCTGAGACGAAATTATTCACAAAATAGAAACATATGGTTACCATAGGTTAAAGTATTAATCGGAGGGTGGCGCGTCGACGCAATTAGGAATTAGGAACCCGTCGACTTGGACCAATAACAGCGTGGAGTCAAGGAGCAGTCTCGGTTCTCGTCGTTCCTTTGCGTTACACTGCAAATCCCAGCCGCCATCACGGATTCCTGTTCCGAGTGTCGTTCAGTTTGTCTAGTCATTATCGAGGCAAACAGTTAACACAATCATTGATCTAAACGCCAAACTTCCCTAGCTCCGATAGGTGCCTCGATGGCAGCAGCCACGAAGAGATAGTTACCAAGCGCCAATACAAACGAGATTGAGACTTCAAACGGATTCGGTCGATATCTTTGCTTCTAATGATAATCACGATAAATTCTTCCGCGTGATCTAACAAAGAGCAAGTAATTTACTCGGTTCTACAGCCGTTCATTTTCCAGGTGTCCACGTTATTCGCAAATTGGTATGCTTTTAAAAGCAAATACACGATACAAATTATAATAAAGAAAATCTATAAAAATTAAGAAAATAAAACGCATTAAAAATTGATAATGATTCTAAGAAACGACGACTTCATCTTGACATTTCAACTCCCTGGGTAGATCTAGTATCAGACTCGCAAGAGTAATCAAAAATCGCAAGAATCAAGACTCCTTTCGAAAGCGTAGATCCGCATACATTTCAGAGGAAACTACAACTCTGTCGAACGTCGCGGAAGCCCTAGGCCCTATTTAGTAAGCTAGCAAGCACCGTGTACCTCTCGAATAGCAATTGCTTACGGAGCAGGGATAAGACCTAGGCGAGATTCCGCGTACGTCGTGGATGTGCGTGTGTGTTCGTGTTGCCTTTGGGTAGTACCCGTGAAGCGTACAATTAACCGTGTGCACGCGTGTCGATACCGGAGCAAATTTGGCCAAGGCATCGAGGCGGGAAGTGGCCGATCGGTGGTAGGCCGACGTTGACAGTTCTATCGCGTTCTGCTTGTACCTTCATCGTGGGTTAACAATCGCTATGTCTCTAAAGAACAATTCTTAACCAGGTACGTTTGCTTTGCGACTAAGTATTTCGCAAGTGTCGAACTTGTTTTATCGATACTTTTCGTACCAGC
Organism: Liostenogaster flavolineata; assembly: GCA_025433975.1. Taxonomy (NCBI): domain Eukaryota; kingdom Metazoa; phylum Arthropoda; class Insecta; order Hymenoptera; family Vespidae; genus Liostenogaster; species Liostenogaster flavolineata. The sequence goes on along the minus strand of JAITYT010001990.1, from coordinate 126,596 downwards.
TGAATTTTCCTGATTTTCCTTTATTCTATAGGTTCACTTATGACGTTTTTTTTACTTTTGACGTTCGCTTTACTTTCAACGTTCGTTTTACTTTTGACGTACGTTTTACAGTGCAATGGTATTTACAGTATCACGGAGTTTATAGTACGATAAAAATCATGATTATTAAAAAAAGGACAAACGATTTTTACCGAGGTATATTCGTCTTACGAATAAGCGTTTCGCTGGTGTCGAACTTGGGGCATTTCTCGACAATTTTTGTGTTAGCTTGAATTCTGATGACTTTTCATTATGATGACGTGGTCTGTGCTTAGTCCACACTCTCGTCGTCGATAGTTTTACTTCTGACGTTCATTTTACCTCCGACGTTCGTTTTACTTCTGACCTTTATTTTATTTTTGACGTCTGTTTTAGTTCTAACATTCGTTTACATTACGACGACGTTTATAGTACGGAAAAAATCATGATTATGAAGAAAAAGGCAAAGACGCTGAACAAGAGCACGAGTCAGACTCATGGTCTGAATGGAAAATTGAACGTGAATTGTATATGACCCACGTGATCCCCGGAACAATTCATATCAAAGTACGTTCGACTTACGAATAAGCGTTCCGCAGATGTCGAACTCGGGGCATTTATCGACACTTTCCATGCCAGTTTGAATTCTGATAACTTTTCGTTTTGCTCGCGTGGGAAATGTCTGGTCCACTTTCTTATCGTTGATAGTTTCACTGCTGATGTTCATTTTACGTCTGAAGCTCGTTTTACAGTAGGACGACATTTACATAGTATGACAACAATCATGATCATCGAGACAGAGATAATATTTTAACACGTCGATTCAACAAAGAAGTTCGACACGAACACGGGCCGGGCTTCTGTATTTTCAGCGTGATCTATAAATGACTCACGTGGCACGAACGTGCATAACGCTAAGATATTCGAAGGATATTGAGTTCTCGTCTAAGAAAGCTCTCTTTTCGATCTTCCTTTCGGCTAAGTATCGCGGAGAATGAGATTACCTTTAATTATCTTTTTTCTTTTCACCGAAGACGGCCAAAGAAATTCTTTCTAACGACTTCTTTTTATTTCGTCGCTCTGATCTAATGAAAAACTGCTTTATGGGAATCGTAATGAAATCCGAAGTAAAATATCAAAAGGGAAATTATATTAATAAATGCGAAGTTCGTTCTCGACTCGATTGCAGATTTATTTAGAATCGAATTTGCTGTTACTTCGCGTGAGTTATGTAATGAAATTCGTAATGGACCTTCTCTAACTCTATCCTCCGTTTTATTCTTGCTTTTTTTTCCTTCGGAAGCAACTGTTACAAGGCAGATGTCGAAACGCGTACACGCAACGACGTGTGACGAGGGTCAAGCAAGCTAGACCAAGGATCCCAGCATGCTTCGATCCCCCTTCAAAACCCTATAACGAGAAACCTTCTCGCTCGAGAAACGCGAGCAACCTCCGTGATGAATTAAATGTTGATGAATTTTACACGCGTTCGCGACGAGCGTCTAGAGCCGTACGTCTAAATTCTGGGACGAAACGAATTTTCTCGTTTCTGTTCATCCGATGAGAGGAAACAGGAAGCAAATCCAACCAATGAACGACCCAAGCACGATTCGATTTATTTGCTTTCTAGTACGAACTCTCGAGGCACCAAGATGATCTCCTTCGACATTTTACTCGCATCACGTGACATCGATGATTTCTAAACAGAAATTCAGGGAAAATGTTGGTCCGATTGGTACAAGAGTCTAACACTGTTTATTTAAGTACTCGAAACTGCTCGATGTGGCAACATATTGTTGCGACGGTAATGGCGTAAGCAGTGAAGTTCGATCTAGTAGAGATAATCGGGTAATAAATAAGCAGAAACAAGAGAGTCGTTCTCAAGACATCTCGGAGAACAGACAGGCTAGACAGGACTTTCTAGAAAAATTGTTGTTACAGTAGTCCTCCCTATATCGGGTTCATATAAGACGGATTCGTATAACACTATGAAAGAATGGCACAGATGTTGCGATTTTATTACGTTTTAGCTCCAATAATTAATATAACTTTTGAGGAAACCCCATTTTTAGAGGAGAAACGAAACATTTATTATTCAACGGCCATAAAAATTGTCGTATAGTGTCTTAAGCCTGATTATTAAAGAAAGTTATCTTAAACATAACAAGTAAGTTAATCGTTTTAGACTGCGAACGGCTGATGTATTTGAATTGGGTTGTCCGTTTCTTTTTCAACTTATTTATTATTTTATTATTTATATTATATTTTTTATTACATATTTTATTATATATATAAAATAAATAATTATATAATATATTATACCTATATAATTAATTTTTTTTCTTCAGAAAAAATAAATCTTCAAAAAAAAGATAAAATTTTTCTTCACGATCGGCACGAACTTTCCGGACAACTCAATACTGTACTTTATCGCACTGAACGTCATTTTGTTACTGTTGGTGACGATCGATTTGAATATTGAACGTTTCTAGCTAAATCTGACCGTCTAGCGGCAACGCACGACTCGAACCGTTTCTAAAACTATCCGCGAGTTCTAAACAGCGGTTCGACCATCGGTCGCTTGCACTCACGCTTCTCTCGACCGATCGCGAAATGCCTGTACTCGTAGTTCGATTCAGGTGGCGTGTCGCGGAGCAGAAAGAAACGTTCTACCCCACGGCTGTGCGATCGAAGACTCGTTCGTCGCTTCGTCGTGGTTTCCTTCCATTTAAAGGAAACGGCGGTCGCCCCGCGGCGTGCGAATCGACTCGTTCCATCGGCCGGAAGCGTCGAATGCGTTCCATGGTAAGCGAAGAAACGGGTCGCTGGAAGAACGCGGCCTGATTTTAACTTCCTCGCGATAAAATCGTATCTCGATGACGATACATTATGCATGGACGAGAAAGAAGTCGACGACGCTCGCAAAACGACAAAGGAGCGCCGATTTCCTTCGGTAGTTCGTAAAAGAAAAGGAAGAACAACCGATTCAATTGGAAAGCGACGTACGGCTCCTTTTACGAATGGCATGCTCTCATCGAGTGCCATTTTGCGTCCGTAACTTCGAAATTGCGATCGTTCGATTTCCGAGGTAATAGCTCCTCGATCACTGAAGAAATATCGTACGTGGTACGTGTAAAGATTTCATCCACGATCGTAGTCGATGTTTAACTCGTTCATTTGGAGATGTACCATCGGTGGTACAGACCGGTTTAATCACATATTTTTCGTTAATAAAATTAGGAAACGAATTTAATCGATAAACGAGGAATTTTGAACTTTCGTTTAGAATTTTTGTCGTGGTAAGAATACACGTCCGATGAAGAAACGCACGATTTTGGGGCTTCCTGCGTCTCCGTGTCTCGTAACGACGTAAGGAGAAATCGACCTTCCTCTTTTTGACAAAATTACAGGCAGGGAGAATTATTGGCGAAAAGGTCGAAGCGATCGAAGGAAATTTCTATCGTTTCTAAATAATTCTTCGCTCATACGCGCGAATCGAACGCGACCGACGCGATACGATCTTATACTTTATTCAAATGCAAAGGATTTATATCGAATAAATACGCGCTCGAGGGTAGGGAAGCTATATGGAACGACGACTATTCCGTACTATGATAGTCTTCGATATATCCGAGCATCGACGATGCACTTTCTCGCAAACGATAGAAAATGTGACCCGGGGCTTGGAAGCTTCCATATTTTCGCTTTTCGCGCACTCTCGAATCTTTCGAGTGCCTTAAGCGCACGATGATTCGAATACGATTCTTGTACCGACAATCGCGAACAGACGAAAAGCAAGGTGGACTTTTCACGAGTGACCTAATTTTCATGAGAAATCGCAGAGATTTCGTTCGAGCACTGACAAAGCCTTCTCCCTTGACGTATGCATAAAAGACGTCAAAATAAATGAGCGCTGCTCGATAACGACACCGATCATCGGACTTAAATATAAAATAAAACTTTTCTTATCGAGAGCAAACGAAGAAGGAGGATCTGCTCGAGCGACGATTTTTTAATAAAATATTCACGAGAAATGGCAAAGATTTCGTTCGAGTGACAACGAAACCTTCCTCCTCGACGTACGCATAGAAAATAACGAAACTAAATAAGATAAAATATTGCTTGTCAAGAAAAAACAGAGAAAATGGCTCTACTCGAGCGACGATTTTCCAATAAAATTTTCGCAAGACAAAGAAGAGAGCAGCACGACATCGAGTGCGTAGAGCGTTGAGATTCGATTCGTCTTCGTTCGCGTCGAAAATTTCCTTTCCCTCCTTCCATCCTTCCTTTCGTTCGTCGCAGCCGCGTTTGTCCGTATTGTGCGATTTCGACAACTCGTTGCATTCGAAATCGAGGGAGCAGAATAGAGAAAGGGAGGACTCGCGTCAGCTGCAACTAGCGACAGACGAGAACGATGCAACCGTTGCAACAGTCGCAAGAACGGCGTTTTCGAGAGAATTCCACGATCGAGAATTTATTTATTCGGAAGGACACGCCAGGGTTGACCTTTCGAGGAACAAGGAAGCCCAAGGATCGATGCGTGGCATCCGTCCTTCCGTCCTTCCGTCCGTCGGTCTCGCAGAAATTCGTCGGCGATCCGCGACCCCTCCAATGCGCCTTGGAAACATCTCGGAAACGTAAATGGCCAATTTGTAGAGCTCAAGATTCCCAAGGCATCATTTTTCATCTCGCGCTGTCCGAATTGACGTCGACGCGAGAATTTTTTCAGAATTTCTAGGTTCGCGCGAGAAAAGCCACTTCTATGCGCATCGAATCGAATCCATGCTTTCGATGATTTCGAGTCGAACATCGATGATTTTTTAACGATTTTTAATATAAAATTGCAGGAGTGCGGTAAAAATTATTTCTGTTGCAAGACAGTGGAGCAAGTCGTATCGTCGTTAAACGTAGATTATTTCTAGTCTTTTTTTCTCATTCGATATATTTTTAACGTAGGTTGATTGTAGTAATCGAGGGATAATTTTTTTTATATACGCGCGAGTGTCTAAGATCGTTAGTCGCGCTGAAATATTTATACATTAGAAATAGTCGTGAACAGAGTCAAATCGAAATAAAATTTGACGTTTACAATTACGTCTTGGTACTAGAATAATTTTTAGTAGTACATCAGTTAGCGACGAGATGCCGAGGCAATTTTTTTTCCATTTTTAGAAAGGCATTTTCCACGGCATCTCCATCACAAAATATAATTAACTTCTATAGAAGAAGGCAAACATCGCGCGCAAGACACGAACGAATCCCCGATACATACAAATTTCTACTACGATGAGAGCGATTTCGGTTCGGTTTTTTTCCTCGATCCAAAACTCGTCGATCGTTCGATTCGTTAAAATATAACGTTAGATAATTTTCAATTGATCGACATCGACGTTTTCTCCCGAAAGAAGCGTTCGAAGTCGATAATTTTCTTATATATTTTTATAATCCGATTTCCTGTTGTGGAAGGAAGTTTAAAAAGAACGAAAGGAAAGAAAGTTTCGAGAGTATTTCCGTAAGACACGCGGAGTACCGCGTTAATTCGATAAAATATCATTGAAGGAGAAAATAAAAAGCGACGTAGTGGAGAAAGAAACGGAACAAATTGAAACTGGTCGACACGTACAACAACAGATATCCACCCTACGACGAGGTCAATGTTATTGATTTTCAAACCTATTCGTTCGAACGCGTATCTACACCTTTCAAACGCTCGAACTTTTGTAAACCGATATTCACGCGAGCGTCGTCCATTCTCCGCTTCTTCGAAACTCGATTCACCGTGCGCAATCACTCCCGCGAGCTACAGTCGAATCGAATAAAGGCCAAAAAAGGAGACGACGACGACTAATGGCTGAAATAATTCGCGTCATCCTGGTATCCGATCTTGCGTATTTCCTCGCGATAAGAGAGTCAAACGGAAGGAGGGTCGCCTCGTCCTCTCGAAGAATTTCTACGCGTTTTCGGAGGCGCGCAGCTTCTCGCGAAAATCCAGCGTCCGATCGTTTTCGTCTCTTCGAACGAAAAAATCACTCTTCACGATCAAAAATATTTTTTAGTCGCGAAGATCGTCGATTTCTTCTACATTTTTACGAGATCGTTTTACGAGAGAAATCGTCGATTTCATCCATATCTTCAGTAATGCGTCAGATGCGTCTCGTGAGAAATTTTTAAGCATCGTTACGAGGTCCTCGCGATCTAGAAACTCGGATCGATTCGCAAAAATCTTGAAATTCTAATAGCTTTCGTTTTTTTTTTTGGTTCAGTCTCTTAATCGTTTTGTCTCTTCGAACGTGTAAAAATCGTCGATTTTATCCTCGTTTTCACTGTTGCACCTGACGTTTTGTCTAAAATTAAAATTTTATCTATCCGCATTATCTAGAAGTTCGAATCGATTTTGAAAAATCGCGAAGCTTCGTAAAGATTTATCGAATGTTATTCTCGATGATCGAAAAAATTGTCCATTTTATCCACATTTTCGGTGATGCATCAGATGTATCTCACGAGAAACTTTTAAACACTGTCACGAGACCTACACGATCTAGAAGCTCTGATCGATACTTAAAGATCGTTAAACTTCGTTCGATCTCGTTTTCCTCTCGATTCGCCTTTGGTCGACGTCACAAGAGCCGACGACAGCGATATTTCACAGACTGGCGAGCTCGCAGCTGCGATTCAAGATAGAAATCGTAAGCCGGCGACACGAGGAGTCGCGTAATGTTGAAATTTCAGGCGAATTTCCCTCGCGGAGAATGACGTTATCCGGACGCACGAGAGCGTTTCTATCTCCACCCCCTTCTTTCTTGCAATTTTAACTTCGACATGGAACGCGTAGTTTTCTGTCAATGTTTTAATCGTGCAGTCGACCGAAATCCTTGTTTTTCCCCTTTCTCGTAAAAACGTTTCACCGTCTCTACGCAGCGCAACGAATTTTAAAATATGGAAGAGTAAATCGCTAAAAATCGAGCAATTCGTTACAAATTTATTCAAACTCGTTTTTAATTAAATAACAACGTGAGAAACGACGATCAAAAAGAAAAAAATTGGACGGAAGTAGGCGTGCAAATCTAAAGAAGAGATTAAGTACATGAAAAATATCTTACAATTTTCAATATTTGCACCTGACGTTGCTACGATATCAAGCGACGATTGGAAAAAAAATTGGACAGAAGCAGACGTGCAAGGTCAGAGAAAAAACAAGGCGGAAAATATTTAACGATTTTCAATGTCTTCGTCTAGTGTTGCGACGATATCAAGCGAGTATTTCGTGTAGTCAAACTTACTCATCGAAAACGATAAGAGGATAAACGCGTAATATTCGTCCTAAAATGGAATTCACAAGTTCGGGTTCAATCTGCGCCGCGCGAGACGTCCGCTGTTTCTCTCGGTAATCCTTCAGCCGAGGAGACGCTAACTGGCTAAATAATTTACGCGTCAACGCGCAGCAAACGTTCGTTTCTCACGAGTAATCGAACAAGGACGTGCCTACGTGACGTCCGTGCCAAAACGTACAATAAATCTTGCAAAAAGGGAAGGTAGGCGTTCGACGATCTGTAAGTTAATGGACTCTTTAAAAATACGTAAACCATTTCGATTTTATCGTACGACTCGATTGTTTCGCACGCGTAACATCCCAGGTTTTCCCGATGGTGAATCTTTCGTGGAACTTTGTTCAACCCACGCGATCTCGTTGATACACGTAAGGATGAAAAATGGCGACAAAGATCGCCTCGAATTAAGAGTTAGAATGTACATATAGTATATAATTGAATTCTTCTCTTTCAGTACGCTAGTCTATTCCGAATCACTCGAACAAACCCCTTAAAATTCCAGGCAATGACTGTCGTATTAAAGGATATTTTCTTTTTTTTTTTTCTGAAACTTTGCGCACGAAAATTTACGATCTCATGATTTTATTATCGCGCGCGCTCGATAATTGAACGAAAATCGATTTTCTTGCTCCTTTCGCAGTTTTTCTCCTTTCGTGACGCGAGACTTGTCAATGCGCGAAGGGATTACTCGTCGAACTTTTCTTCCCGAGTCGTGGAAGAATTGATAAAAATGCACCAGTGGGAAAAAAAGCAGCGTGTCCTCGACAATGAATGACGAAACCAGGAAGACAAACGATGCTGGGTTTTAATGACAGACGCGATGTCCGAAAGAATTTTAAACGAATCTACGGGATAATTGAAGCTTCCAACGAGTCAAGAACTACCAACTGTTATTTCCAGGTCTTATCCATTTTTTATCGTTCACCCGTGTTTCGTAGTCATGACTTTAACAAAACGAAATCAAGGAAGATGGAACGACAAGAATAAAGCGGACGAGAAGTATCGACTTTAAGACGTCAAGAAACGCTTCTGCCTTTCGAGACTATCAATAATGTTGTGATTTCTAGGTCTTATCCATTTTTTAGAGAGCGAGAAAAATAAAGCGGACGATAAGCATCGATTTTACGAATCCATTGAATTTATTCGTAATTTCGTAATTCCTAGGTCTTCTTCATTTTTCATTGATCTCCCGTTGATGACGAGTCCGCCGATCCTCCTCACATGTCCGACTTGTAGTGGACTGTATTTTTGTCAACAGCCGTGTGTCGTACTTGCGACTTCGCCAGAACGAAGTGAAGACGTCGAGGAACGCTTCTGCCTTTCGAATCCATCGAAATTATTCGTAGGCCTTTTTCGTTCTTCATGGGACGTCGTTCATTTCCAAAGCGAATCGAATCGATTATCGACTTTGTACATCGAGGTTGAGCCAACAATCGAATTGGGTGAGGCGTTAAGCGAATAAACTGTCGTCGGGCTGCAATAATGCCTAATGAAGCGCCAATAAAACGCGGTTTTTGACGGGTGTCGACTGCGAACGTAAACGTTTCATTTTGGGGAACTAATCAAATGTGCCACCGCGGTACAAATGTGTGCGTTACTACGCGTACGATCAAGAGAGAGAAACGTTCATTTTTATTTATCGAGGCCATGGTTTGTGAGTGACGTACAACGTTTGAAATATCGCTCGCATTTCGCGCTCGATTAGATTCCGTCAATTCGACGGCTTTCGTTAAAAGATAATACGAAATAAGTAGAAACGATTTTCTCAACGTCGTCTGCTCTTTTTGTAACTTCTTTTCGTCGAAAAATTACTCCTTACGAATCGATCTACGCGTTTACGAAGGAAGAAAGAAAAATTGTCCATGACTTTTCCAGACATCGACGAAAGAACGTCTCTGACTTTCATCGATTTTAATCGATTTTAAGAAAACGTCGAATTATGATAATTTCATCGCTGTTTACATCGCGTGCGATTTTATATCGCTTCTTCTTATCCTTACGAGACGTATTAGCATCGTCACGTACCTGGTAGACTCCGGTTAGCTCGACCTTTCGATTTAACTCGTTACGAAGCCCACGATTCGAAGTTACTTCCTTTTTAACGTTGTAAAAGTAATTAGCATCGGGCCGAGCGCGTTCGATCGCACGGAAGGTTTACTCTGATAACTCGAAAAATCGCGGATGCTCCGCTGGTAACGATCTCGCTTCGAACGACCGTAACATAATCAAAGACTCGTTCGTTAGTTCCTCGAGCGCGGTCATGTACGTGTGGAAGCGCACGTATAGCCGTCGAACCTGGGGAAATTGCGAGCGGAGAACGTTCCTCTCAAAAACGACTTTACCGCGATGGATGGTCTTAAACTTTCCCTAACAATTTTCCATTTTATTTCCTTCTCTTTCCAGCGGGAGCGCGCTCGAAGGGTCTCGCACCGGAGTTCCGCTCGAAACGTGTCTCAACAGCGAATCGTTCGGCTTGATTCTAGCGCGGAATCGATCGGACACGATCCAAGCCGTTAAACCACGTTCGGGCGATTTTCCAATTCGGGAATCGTCGATTTAGAGCATCTCTCGCCTAAATGCGTCCGAATTTTATCGGACTTTCGTCAAATATTGGATAGTCGAAGAAATATCTCGAGTTCTTTGCCGAAAGTCCACGAACAAAATGGCGCGTATTTGGTTTGATAAATTTTTTTAAAATTTTAAAGAAGCAATCGTTTCAACCTCGACTTACAAAGGCTCGTATTTAAAGAGAATTTCATCGAATCTTCTTCGAAATTTTCTGCCCGATTTTTGCGCTCGTCGAAGCTGCGACGTTTCGTAATTTATCTTTTCCTCTTTCCACTCTCCTGAGTTTTCTTGCTATACCTCGATTTTTTCATTGACACGAGATATTCGATGTTATCTCACAGCGACATTTAAACAAAATTTGGGATTCTCGCGATCAGGGACAAGCGATAAACGATATTTCACGCCGTGCTTTCGACTAATTTATTAGCTTTATCGGTAAACAAAGACCGACGCGATCCAAACGCGTTGTCTACTCGAGTCAAAACGGTGAACTCGTTTCCCGTCGGCTTATCCCACGCGAATAAATGAAGTCGCGATCGGCGCAGCGTACGGATAAATTAGCATTAAAAAAGAGAAGAAACCGATTTACGGCGGTACATTAATTCGAAGGATACCGGAAGCCACGGTGGCTTATCTCGCATTTTTCAGCGTCGGGTCTCGTGCGAGCACCAGGAGACATTTTTATCGGGAAAGAAGGAAAAAATAGGAAAGAAGCGCGGAAACGTTCGAGTTCGTCTCGTTCGTTGAGATTTTTCACGCACGCTGCTTCTCCTTTGACCGTGTTAAGACAAAACCGATCCACCTTCTATTTCTCATCCTTCTCTTCTTCCTTTTTTTTTACTTTCTCCTCCTCCGTTCGCACTCTTTCGATACACGTGTCCATTGTCCATAGCGAAGGAGAGCCCATCCACTCCTTCCTTTTTCCTCATTTACACCTCGTTGGCCTTCTTTTGCACTCTTTCTATAGACGTGTTATTTGTCCATGGAGAGGAAAAGTCGATCCACCTCCTTCCGTGGACTAAGGACGCGTGTCGTGTTCTTAGCCCATAGAAGGGCAGAACCGAACCGCGATGCTTCTATTGAATAATGGAACGTTAGTAAACATTACCCGGCTCTCCTTCTTCGCTCTCTGTTTCATCTGCTTCCTTTTCTCCTTCGGCCTTCGAGCTCCCTCAATTTCCGAAGGAAAGCGTTGAACCTGGCGAACGGAAAAATCGCGAATTCACTTTCCGCTTTCTCGCCCATCGATAAAACGTTTATCTGCCGTTCGTTCGTAAAGTATATCTTGAAAAGCGTACAGAGTGACGACTTTTCGAGGGCTTCGAGCGCATGGAGTCGAGTGGACGCGAAAGAGACGTTGTCCTCCCTTCCCATCGAAAAATAGGATTTATTCGAGTCGATGATAGATTGTCTCTCGATCGGTGCGATTTCGAGTACTAATCGACGACGCTTGTAATCGTAAATTCCAACAAAGGGATTTATTTTACGCGAATCTGGCGAACGATATGAAAAATCGAGTTTGCCTTCGTTACAATTTTTCCTGCTGGTTCGTGGGTCGACGAAGATGAACTACGAGCTGTCAGAAATTTTAAAAGGAAAAATTTGTCATAAATATTTAGATAAAAATTATTGATCGATTTAAACAAATTTTTCACGTCGATATCACGCATTGTTAGTCGAAAAAAAGTACTGCTTTGATTCGTTTAGACAATTTGTTATTTTGTTACTTAGTAAATCTATTATATATTCTCGTTCTTGAGCGTTCAACAGGTGAAGACATGGATGTCAATCGCACGAGTTTAATTTATAATCGAAGACAGATTCCCTTCGAAAATTATGTTCTACAGTGGCTTTCGTACGACACTCGATGGAAGAGATAAAAATTAGAAAAAGGTCAATTTTTTAGTCGATCAAAAGGATATTATTTCTACGATGCACTCTGGTAGTAATCGACGTGCCTAAGGGCGGAACTTTCGAGCTGGATCCGTTTCGAGATCGGCGAAAAAACGATGGAAGAAAAATGGTCTCTCGAGGCAAGAAGAAGATGGTATTCCGAGGACAGATAAGGAAACGAAACCTCGATTTTCCTCCTAATGAATCGTTCAACGCTGACAGACCGTGACTTGTACGCGTCACGTTAAATTCTGTCGATTTTTCAAGGTTCGATAACGATGATTTTATTCGATTTCTCGTAGCCTTTTCGTCGTAGAAACGAGATCGTCGAGAAGAAACGAACGACTAAAACTCCGTATCTATCGAAAATGAAACGAATGGACGAAAATTGATTTAAGTCCTTTTCGATGAAGTAGCCAAGTTACTCCGATCTGTTATTAATGTTAAAGGTAATGTTCGAGTCAGGGACGTTCTGGTGTCGATATGGAGTATGCGCTGACGTGACCACGTTTCAACTGTTTTTAGCCTTTTAGTTAGAGGAGAAGCACTTTTGTTTTTGAACATAACCTAGGAGGAGTGTAGTGCCTCGCGTGGCTATGCCATGCGCTGTTTGTATTATACAATTTATCTTAACAATTAAATTCGCGCTCATATCGGACAGATGCAAAACATTATTCGTGTAAAAAGTTATCATTGAATGTCACTCTTATTTATTCTCCTGCACTAAATATGCATCGACGAAAATTAAAACACATTTTCTCGGTCAGAAGAGTCATTAAGATGATTTAAAACGATAAAACGCTATATTAAAATTTTGGCCAAAATCGCGAAGATTTCAATGCCATGAAAGACGAACCGCTTATGAAACTTTTTTACGTTACATTCGTTATCTTCGACCTCTCCACGATCGATCCTCAAAAATTGACCTCAAACGCGCCCTTCTAAGGCTTTAAAATACGACAGGAATATTTTTCATATTTCATTCTCGTTTGTTCAAAATCGAATTGTCAATCTTTGCTTCTCGACGTCGCAAAGTATACGACGCATCGACTTTCGAGCATACGTCGGTAAAAAACGGAATCTTGACAATCTCACGCGATATTTTTATCCTGTCAATTCTATCCTAGACATCGTGGAAACGACGCGACAGATAAATTCCGCAGTTTCCGACGCGTTACAGCTGTAGGATCGTCCTCTCAAAAATTTTCGAACGAAATAATCGCATTGACAAATACATTGACGACGAATTTTCCGTCTCGTCTAATG
>JAITYT010001990.1:99199-113390 GCA_025433975.1 Liostenogaster flavolineata | reverse complement strand
AAAAAAAAAAAAAAAAAAAAAAAAAAAAGAAAGACTCGTCGAAAACGATTTTCACTCGCGGTGAATTCTCGTTTCGATCCTCCCCTTTCATTCGGTCAGAAAAGTGCTTCACGCCACGGTGAATCTTCATCGAGCTTTCTTCACTTACGGCGTAATCTTTGCAGAAAGGAAACTTTGATTTGGCCGTACATCACGCGTTGAAAGTTCGCCGTCCATTATTGGGGAATACATCAAGTTGATGGAGATCCTAATAACTCGCTATAAACTTTGTTGTACTGCAGCCAATGGTACAGCCGTCAAATACGAAAGATTTAAATCGACAGCGGTATCGACGTTTCCCCCGATTTCTTCGGTTTCCCCTCGAAACTCACGACACGCCACTGCGCAATCCGTGCTTCGACATCGGCTTAATTCGATCCTCGAGAGACTCAAGACAAAGTCGAATCGAAACGTTTTCGAGAAAAAATGCTCTCTCTCACTCTATCTATCTATCTCTACCTATCTTGCTTTCTTTCTTCGATCGTAGAAGAACGTCTTTAAATAAAATTTAACACGATCATAATTTTAGTTTCGTATTTGTTTGCTAAAATAAACGAGGTCGAAGGAAGAAGAAAGGATATTTTGAGGCTTCTGCGCGCGTAGACGTACCGCAGTCGCCGCGAAATTTCATGGAAGCATCGCGAAAACAATTTGGAAGTGGTTGGAATGGCGACGGTCGATGTTACGTAAACGACGACGATGACACGACGCGCTACGGCTTAAACGATGAACGGATCGCGAGTTAAACGCAAACATGACGTAGTCGGCGCAACGAAGATAAAGATCTGTGAAATTTACGTCGAAATTTCGGATTTGTGGCGCTTCCTGTTAACCTTTAACCGATTAGCTTAAAGAGAAGGCGATTCGCAGGTTCCATGCTAACTTTTAACTCTCCAATAATTAGTGTACTTTCTTATTAATTAAATAATATTTCTCTAGAATAAAAGATATTCTTTAAAAATAAAATTTTGATGAGATAAATCGATATCCAGTGTAAAAAAAAATCACTCAAGATTTATTATGTCAATCGGTTAACAGGAAACGACGAGTTAACTCGTCGTATCCCAAATTGATCTTAGCACAAGGTAATTCGTCAAAGATTTCAATAGCTTGTCGTACTACGAATTTAATGCTAATTTTTATAAAAAATAAAATTGTCTAAAGATTACATCCGTGTTCTCAAGAAGTCGATATCATCTTTCGAAAAAGAACAGAGAGTAAATTTATTCGTTACGAAGAAGAATTTTCGAACGCGATTCTGTACATATTATTTCGTAAAACATTATAAAATAAAAAACATCGCGATACGTTAACGTAATCACTGTTTATCGCATAAACATTATGAACTACACGGTATCGTGCATTTAAATTCTCAAAAGGGAATTGTGGCGAATAATCGGGTAATTCTAAGCTGGCAAGATTATTCCGTTTGTAGGTTGAAGTCGCTCGTGGGAAGAATTAAGTGCGATTGCTCTTTTTTGCTAGCTTCGCTCCTCCTTCGGGCTCTCTCGTCCCGATGAATTTAGTAATTCATTCATTCGTATAAAATTAACGAGCGATATCCTCTAGAGGAATTCAATCTTATCTGGAAGCTGGTAGCCGTATATCGTGTCGTAGATCGACGGTTAAGATCGATCGTTAAATCTTCGTTAAATATGCGCATACGTGTTGCTCGTACCTTCGAAGTACCTAAGAATACCGATACCATCTCGCACTTTATCGATAGACGAATAACGATCCGCTCGTCATTGTACGAACTCGCGCTATTAAGCGGCTTGGTTAATCCATTCATTAACCGCTTGCTCTGAAATGTCACGTCGCACACGTAGGATAATCTCCGGATTTGACAACGACGTATTTTGAAACTGTCGCTTACACCAATGCAGAATTAGTCACGACTTTCGTGCATTTGGCAAGAATTTTCTTATTCCTAATTATTTAACGCTAAACGTACCAAGCGGGGTCAAATGACCCTTTTCAAAATTTACTCCAATTCTTTATATTGCTTATAAACATGAAAACACACGTTCGACTATTTTATTAATACATTTTATAAATACATTATTTCTTTCAATAAATTAACAATTTTTTTTTCTAAAAATCAACGTCCGTTTCGTAAGGAATCATTTGACCGCCTACGGTATGATCGAGTATACGAAAATGCCGGGAAAGAAGTCATTTAGAGCAGCGACGAGCGTTGAATCGTTCGCGATGAACGGTAAAAATTCTACGAAATTACAAAAATTTAATAACGAAATCGTACGAATGGATAAGTTCGAACATACGACATCAACGTGACAAATAACCCAAAAGCGACCTTCCACCCAACTGCACCCCAACTGTACCCTTCCCACGAGCATCGACTACGTCTACCTTAACCCCTAGAACGCGTTAGGAGCCTTACCTCTAACAAGGGTGAGTATACCAAGCGGCATCACCAAGATCGCGATCATGAGATCGGTTATGGCGAGGCTCATCAGAAAGTAATTGGTAACGTTCTGCAATCGTTTCTCCCACGCGATGGCAAGGCAGACGAGTATGTTGCCAGCTGCCGTGCACAGGACGAGTATCAGTGCCAGCATCGCCCACCAATTGTTCAGTGCGGCGTCGTCCGCGTCGGCCGCCGCGTCGCTCGTCGCCTTTGTCAGGACCTCCTCGTAATCCGTCTCGTTCAGCAGGACGCTCGTCACCGCCGACAGCATCGACGACGTCGCTCCGCTCCTATCCCCGACGAAGATCTCGACAGTGACGTTGTCGATGACGCTGTCCTCGATGACGTCATCTTCCTCTCCGCCGCCCCCGCCGCCGCCACCATCGTCTTCACCACCGCCAATAACGCCGCGAAGACGAAGAAAACTGGCATAAACGTCACCATCGTCGACCCCCATGATCCACTGACCGCCTCTCATGCCTCAAACGCACCCAGGTAACGAAACTTCTTCGTTGGTATCGGAAATTCCCTCGACAAAATTTAAGCGACGCTCGCTCCTTCGATCCTCACTCACGGCCACTTTTTTCACGGCTTTCCGAGCTATTCCTTAAGGAGGCGTTCCTTAAACGACGACTGTAGCCGTGGATGTCGTTCGCAAGTCGGTCGGTTGCGGGATGGGGTAAGAAGGCGTCTTGGGGATCAAGAAGAACGATAAACGACAACGACGAGATGAGCCGTCTGGGTTAAGTGGCGTTACGTACGTAGCGTCAGGGAGATTCCAGGTAATCGACTTTTTCTCAGGCGCGACATGGACGTATTTCTACGTCGACGAGGACTCGATTGCCTGGAATTTTGATAGCGTCGCGTTCGTGATGCGGCGTAGAAGGACGATGATGGAATCGTTCGAAAGGAACTGTCGTGTAGCTGTCAGGAGTTTGAGGGTTTAAGAGCAGGCATTAGGCTTTGATCCCGGTTGAAATCGCCGTCTCTGGTCGCAGGCTGATCCTGGGTTCATCGATGGGATATTTAATCAGACGCGATGCAACGAGGGAGGGAGCTAATTTCGCGTCAGAAAGGGAAAATTCGGTAATTTTTGAGAGACGGGATTCGAAACTGCTCGAAACCACTTTGGTACGAAGACGCTTGGCTCTACGGAACTTTTGGGCATAACGATGGATGTTCGCGCGAGATATTAAAAACTTTCACTCGCATTCGGCCTTGGCGACTCCGCGACTTCGATCGTTTGTCACTTTCGCCCCAATGGATCTGTATTCGACGTTTCATCGATTTATCTCCATCCTCCGTCTACTTTACCGCACTGATAAACACGCGTGGATTGTCGGGAGATCCGTGTCGAATCAAACGTTTCTCGATGCATCGTAGAGGGAAGAAGGACAACCCTGGCCGTAGATAACGCTCCTCGACACGTTTCGAAGTTATTTCGTTCGGAAAATCGATCGATCCTTATTGCGCCTTATTTGTTCGAGCCTTTCGAGCGATCGCCAGTTCCCTTCGTTTTTCAATCTGACGAGAGAAGAAACAGAGTCACCTCCGACCAAACATCCTTCAATATGTAACAAAAAATTATCGTGAAATAACGAGAGATTAAATTTCACGGTTTATGCTGCGTTCCCTCTTTTTATTCCCATTCTCTAAGAGCAGTTCGAAGAGTTCGTTGCTGAAACTAATCTTCTTTAATCTTGAAAGGACCGATTGCAAATTGAGACGATACGATTGACGCGCGCGCGCGCAGAAGCGAATCGCAAATTCGTTGAAATACGCGAATCGGTGGCCGACACGAACTGTGTTTGGATTTTCACGTGTCGATCGTTCTGTCGACTGTCAAATCAGTGACGCGTAACGTCGAAGAACGACGAGCGTTTCAAAGGAAAATATCGTACGAATTTTTCGCCTTCGCGGTGGGACGCGCCATTGTTTCTACCGACGCCGTTGTTGTTTTTCCCGTTATTGTTAGTTCGAACGAGGCGAGGATTCGAAAGGTACAAAATGTGATTTCGAGCGTTCTTTCGCGCCGACACGTGCGATCAAGCCACGATATCGCGGTAAAAGGAAAGAAAAAACGAGCGAGCGTCGGACGCGAATAATGTATGGATCGTTCGTTCGAAAAGAGTTCGAAAAGTCGCATCGGATGGAAAATTTGCAGGATTTTTAATATTCACGATTTTTAACCTTTGGTATTTTTAATCGATTTCAATATCGGAGGACGATTTTTCCACGCATCTTAACGTAACGTGGGCTTTACCCTATGCGTACGTGTAAAAATGCATCTTTGTATCTTTGAAAGTCGTCGTAAATTTATGTGTCAGTCGAAAAATATAGTCGATATTTTGATGTATTACGCGGTTTGAAGAGAATTTGCGCCAGCTGAGGGAATAAACGGCAGCCTCGACTCAAATCGACCTTTCGCAATACTAAAGAACACGTTCGATCGTCTCAATGTCGTTTTACAAGCGCAAATCTAACGCGTTATTCGTTATCAATTATTTCTCAACGAACTTGCAATGGAGGTTCTGGTACGTGAAAAAAACGAGTAACGATTGTATCGTTTTCACGCCATCAGATTTTACGTTCCGTGATAAACGATAATAGTCTCTTCGTTACTTTCTGTGTTGATCTGTTTGGAATGCCATTCATCGTAGAATTACAACGTAAGCGTTAAATTCTGTAACTAAACTGTCGTATTTCGATCTCGTCGAAGAGGAGGTAAACTCATTGTTCGTTGATTAAGTCGTTATTTTCTCGAGAAAGCAGTCGACGTACGAACGAAAAAATGTCCATCCAAGTTGACATTTAGAGCAAACGACTTTACCGTCGTAATCGGGTTTTTTCCGGAGTAAATTGAAAAAAAATGAATCCTCAATGATACAGATTCCATCTTCCATTTTCCACGGGAGAAGAACTCGACATAATTCGACGTCCTTAATTTAACGATGAATCCACTTTGTCCATGAAATAGCAATATCCTTTAACTTTAAAAGTGGGACAAGATTACAACATTCGCATCCATAGGGTATTGTCGCTTCAAAGGGAAACTAGATTAGCTCGAACGTTAAAGATATTCGTCGAACGAATGTCTCCGCGCGCGCTTTTAAACTAATCTCGATTGATAAGTCGTTCGCGCGACGTTTCCCTTCACCGAATACGAAGGCAAATATCTTTATTGCGCTTTATCGCAATTATCGTGGATTGCTCTTAAGCACCAAGCTTCGACCGTTCTCCCGACGTTTGTCTTAAAATTTCCTCGCTAGTGTTTTAAACGCGATCTTCCCTGTGTCCGTTTTACAATCGGGATCAAAGAAACGAGATACGACGTGAAATTCCCCGAAATTTAATCGACAATTTTCTCGTTCGTGATTTTACGAAAAGAATACCAAGCATAAAAAATAGTTTAAAAAATAGGATGAACGGAAGTGCATTTCACTTTTATTTGATTTTATGCGAAATATCGTCATTGTTTTCTCCATTATTTTTCCTCGATGCTCTTAGCAACATTTTTCACGAATACAAATTTAATCGAAGCGAGCTAGCTTAATTTGCTGGCAATCGAGGAACAATTGGACCCTTTCTTTCCAACGTGACACGAATATTATCTTCGCACCTGTTGAAAAATCGCGGTAAAAACGTTAATCTTTCTCCTTCCATCCTCCTCTGCCGAATTAAACGGTGAATTTGAGGAGAAAACGCGACTTCCGCCCGCTTTTCTTTCGACCCTCGCCTCGTACGATGCGACGTTATCGGCGATTCCTCTCGTTGCGCTCTCTGTCCTCTCCGCGTGTAACCTGTTGAATACGATACATCTGAAATTCTCTCGGTACGACAAACGAATGGCCCGCAAACCGCCGCAAAACTCGACGTAAATCGCGAATATACTTCGCGCGACTTTAACTTCCCCCTTGGATCGATTCCGAGCGATTGGCCACGGCCAATCTCGCGGTCGACGACGTCTTTCGACGCTAGTCGACACTCGTTCTTCTTAGAGATCCTTTGGTGCCAACGCCTCGGTGTCGAGGATAATTTACGACGCGCTCGTATCGTTCCCTTCGTGTTCGTCGGGTTCCCGTCGACGAGGGAAGTGCACGGGGATTCCGGACCGATAATTAACTTCCCGCTTTGCACCGCGCGATGTGGAAAAGTAGAAGAACGAAGATCCTGGTCGAAAGTACGCGAGTTTAGGACGATTTTAAAACGAAATCAACGACCGAGCGTAAAAAGTTGATCGTGTTCCTTTTGACAACGAATCTAAGCTGGTACGATTTTACGGAAATTCGGAGCGTAAGAGATGAAAATCCTGACCATCACAGATTCCGAAGGCCTTAATTAATTTCCTGCTTTGCGCCGCGGTATGGAAAAGTAAAGGAACAAAGATACTGGTCGAAAGGACGCGAGCTTAGGACAATTTTTAAACGAAATCTACGACCGCGTCTAATCCGAAGAATTAACCCTTAGCGAACGAATGCCGCCATATTCGCGACATTATAAATATTTCCACAAAATCGAATGCCGCCATACAGGCGGATATTTCAAGAAATCCGTTAGGTTCGACTATCTTTAGCTACCGAATTACTAAAACTGAAATTCAACATCTTTTTGTACGGACGCATCTGTTCATATACTAGCGAAATCCAATAAAGCGATATCACTTATGCACTTAAAATTCCGTCGATCTACTGGTCATTGTTCTAAAAAAATGCGCTCGTTCGTCAAAGGCTAATAGTCGTAACGTTCAAGCGCATGTTCGTTGCACATGATTTTTCACGCAACAATGAAACGTGCTCCTTTTGACAACGTACCTAAGCCCGTGCGGATTCACGGAAAATCAGAGCGCAAGAATATCAAAACATCGTCGGTTTTAAAACCCTCGTGAAACACATTCGTTAGATCCAGTTCCTAGCAACAGCGACGCTTTATTCCTCGTCGTATTCGTGCACGCATCGATACGTCGTATTCGAGTCATCCCTCGATCTCCCCGTACGAGGAATTAATTCCTATTGGGTAGGCGCATCGCGATAAAAATGCATAAGTACGCGCTTTCTCGATGCAAAAAAAAATATGCAGTATCGTTAAATTCGCGCGTTACGCGCGTTACGCGCGTCTCGTGCTCGCGTACGTGCACGCGGGTATGTGTGTGCGTGAGTCAGCGTTAATCCCGTCTCAGTCGTAAATACGGACTCGCGTACGTTGCTCAACAAAGCGTGGAAAAAGTCTATTTCAGCGGAGGCGCATAACAACAGGCGGATAAGCTTCCTGCAATTATATTCGTAGATTCGCCAAGGGAAAAAATATTAAGCCGAGAGGACGAAAAGACCCGGAATAAGAGCAGGACGGACGGACGGACGGACGGACGGTTTCACGGATAGACGAAGAGATACGTTAAACTCTTTCGTAATTCGTTACGCGTCCAACGAAACCGAGGGAAAGATACCCGTACGTACGCCGTTGCGAATGTAAATTTTGGTGAACTTCCTCCAGCCGGTTTTCACGATAAATCCGTGTCGCCGGTTGGCCAGGCTGACGCGGAACAAGAAACCGTTGGAAATAACGGCGAATCGCCCGCGAGAAATCGCACGCGTGTTCAACCAGCACCGGAGTCGAGAATAACGATCATACCGCGAGAATGCGCAAAAAGGTATCCGTCCGACTACCGAAATGAAACTTGGAACGGCTTACGAGTTGGCAATGATAATAACTTTTGCGTCCTTTGTCGCTATCTTTCGTCGGAATTCGATTCTTTTGGTATATTCGTTTTCGGTCGATTTTCACGTCCTTTCTACGATTTAACCTTTCGATTGGGCGTGACGAGTATACTCGTCGCATCGAAAATCGATGGTAACGCATATGCCTATTATTTCCGCGAAAAGTGCATCGACCAAAACTAATTGTCGTATCTTCGAAAATAGCGTGTTAAAACACTTAATCTCATTAAACGATTACTTATCCAAGAAACAAATCCAAGGAAATAATCGTTAAGGTGGCTGTCGATCGTGGACAATCGACATAAATCCTCGATCGTCGACAATAACATGAAAAATTGCGCGTAAAAAATAAATGTGGATTCCTAAAGAGTACGACGCCGACGGAGCGCCGAGAGACGAAATTCGACGATGATCCGCGTCTTCTTGGGTCGCCTTCCGTATCAAGGATAGGGAAAACTAGGAGAATCGTAAGAGGAAAAAGATCACTCGCAAGGATAATGCAAGAATACGAAAGCCGGATAAGAAAAATAACCGAGAAAATTTATCGAATAGAATATTTCTCCGGCGTGAGAAGCGCGTATCTTCGGGCGAAAAAAAAACGGGAAGAAAAACAAGAGAAAGAGAAAAAACGTAATAAGATATTTCGGTAAAAAAGAGAACGCGAGTCTCGACAAGCTATTCACGCACGATAGTCCTTGTTCGTGCGAATCGTGGCGCGTCTTGCATCTCCCTTTGCAGAGAGAAAATAAAACGTCGCATTAGAAACATGGCGTGCGTAATGATCCAATTATTTCATCCACGATAGCCGCGTTTCTTCGTGGAATCGCTTTAAATGCTTCCAGAAATTCTATTTTTTGTTTATTCCGTGTCTATCTCGCTTGCACGTCACGCGTAACAACATTTTATTATAGCTTTGTGCGACTCGACGTGTCTTTCCTGGCCGATATCGCGAAGCGTGATCGATCGATTTCGCGACGGTCGATGAAAATTTTTTCCTGACACGCATCGAGTGCATCAATGATCGTCCGATAGTCGCAAGGACACTTTCGAACGACGATAATCGTTCGATGAATATAATCGTGCGGATCGACTTTTTCTTTTTCTTATCGTGATTATTTTCTGTCATGAAATTCGTCGAATTTTTTCGTGAAAAATCAAACGACGACTGGTCCAGATGTTTGGTCGTATTCGTGACTGATCGATCGCTTCTTCCTGGAGGCGTAACTTTTTTTTATCGTGTTTGTTTAATTTCGTAAAATTCATAGAATTTTTCCGTGGAAAATCAGACGTCACATTCGATAGACGGTAACGCGTCCAAGTGTTCAAACGTATTGGTGATTCGAGCTCTCCAAGGAAGAAACGACGATCGTTGATCACGAAATCGATTTCACTCGAAATACGCGAATCTTCGACGAGGTACGATGTCATCGCGAAAGGAGAACAATCGAGCCGAGAGAGTCGAAATCACCGCGTTATCCTGGTTCGTTCAAGCGTCGAACGATTTTTCCTTCGAAGCATGTAATGATCGACGACGACCCCAGAGAAATATCCGAATTCGATCTATCGAGGGTCCCCATTAACAAGCAGGGAACGTTTTCGTCGTTAATCGTGCTCCTTCTGTTTTCGATGCGATACCGTCTGTCGAATAACCATGGGACGCGCTACTGTACGACCACACGTACGGTCGTACTACTGGGAACAATAACTCCTACCATATCGTCGCTCTTGCGCGCGACTTTATCGTTCTCTTTTCTCTTTTTCCTTTTGTTCGGCACGCATGATCGTGAGGCGACTGGTCGCAAGGTTTAATTTCTCGAAAACTGAGAATTTACTCGATTCGCGTGAGCATCGCGTCACCTCGCGACTTCGATTAAATGCCGGCGTTCTTCCCGCTTTTATCGCGTGGATGCGAATTAAAATTCGTTTCTCGTTTGGTAAGTAGGTTCGTTTGATGCGATATAATAACCACGAGGGACGGGGCTTTGAAAGCGTTCCTTTCTTTTGCTGTTAGACCAAACGACGCGCGTTCCTAAGATGGAGGAACGAATGCTCAAGCCTTTTGGTACGGTAGTAAGAAATAAATTTAAGAATCTGAAAGTAACCAAACTTTTATTTACACGTAAATCTGTAAATTATAACGATTTAATTAAACACAAATGAAAGGGAAAATATTATTCTATAATATTATATTTTAACATACTCGCAAATTAACAAAATGAGAGTAAAGTGCCGCGCAAAATAATTTCAACGATATTAATCCAAAAAATAACAATTGTTTTTAAATAAAAATAACACAAAACGACGCAATCCTCGGAAACTGGAAATATCTTGGAAATTACCATCTTTTCGCTTACGCTCTCTATTTAATAATCTTTTCGACGCGATAATAATATCCGCTTAATATAGAACTTTAACACGTTGGCTGTCGCACGCATTTAACGTGTTTTGTCCATGGCGCCACCACGAATTTTTATTACGCGATACGTATTATCTCTCCGGTCACCGATGCCCCACACGGCAGCCAACGCGTTAATACGGGAATTAACCACGATACGTATCCAAACATCGAAGTATTGAGGACATCGAGCATTGAACATTGAACAGAGGAACGGAAAATGACGCGTGCCGCGTCTGTACCTTGCTTTTGTCTGATCAAAGAACATGATCAAGATGCGAGCGCGTCTCTGACGCTGTCCTCCGAATATTAAGGAGAAGGAGAAGGAAGAGGAAGGAAAAGGCACGAGTAACACGACGCCAAGCGCGAGACAAGAATTTTCCCTTCGATGGCGATATATCTTGACCGACGCGGCGCAACGCGACGCCGACGCCGACGCCGACGCCGACGCCCCTTTCTCACGTATCAGATTTCGTGGAACGAACGAAGGAATCCCACGTTCTTGGAACACGACGCGGTGAGATCGTTTACGCGTCGTTGTAGAAAAATCCGAGGGGGCGGCGTTGATACGAAGCTAAGAGATCGGCATCGCTCTATTAACTTTGTGAAGGAGTGCGAAGGATTCTTGTTCTTTGGAGTTTACGTTGTTGAAACCTTCAAACTGTATGCGGCGTGACTGGATCGTCATCGAAGTTTTCGAAAACGTGACGTCAAGACTAGCAAGAAATTTAGCACCGTCTTGATGGATGAAGCGAAGGAGTGCGGAAGGTTTTTGTTCTATGAGGTTGACGTTGTTGTCGCCTTCAAAGTGTATCTGGCGTAGCGAGATCATCATCGAAGTTTTCGATAACGTGGTGTTAAATGTAGCAAGAAAATTGGCACCGTCTTGATAGATAAAGTGAAGGAGTGCGGAAGGTTTTCGTTCCTTGAGGTTGACGTTGTTGAAGCCTTTAAAGTGTATGTAGCGTGACTGGATGGATCATCGTCAAATTTTCGATCACACGATATTAGGACTAGCAAGAAAATAGATATCATCCTGACAGATTTTGTGATGGAGTGCAAAGGATCTTTATCCGATGGGGTTGATGTTGTAGAATCCTTTGAAGTGTATAAAGTGTGATTGGATCGTCTACACGTCATCGAGGAATTCGAAATCGTGATGTTAGGTCTAGCAAGACAATTGACATCATTCTGAGAGATTTTGTGATGAAGAGCAAAGGATTCTTGTCCTTTAGGGTTGACGTCGTAGAAGCGTTAAAAATATACGCGGCACGACTGAATCGTCTGTACCATCATTTCAGGATTCGGAATTACATCAAAACGCAACAAGGAAATTGGCGCCATTCCATCAACCCTGTAAACAACCATGAAGAATGTTTGTTCCAAATTTTGGGATCAATGTGTGACGCAGATCTCGGAACCTATGCAACGTGACGGGATCCTTGCGAAGCTGACAAATTATGACTCCCAATAGTGATTCAAAAGGATACGTTTTACGCGGGAATGCGAGTGTGTAAGTAAGCTACCTCCTGATGGAAATTATTGTGTCTCCTAAGTGTAAGTCAGTCATCTCCTGATGAAAAGTGTCCTGTCACGCGCACGTCAGTTGTCATCCAGTTCAAGGATGGAAATAACGTCACCATCGATGCTTCTTTCATTCGAATGAGTCACGTAGGAGAAGACAATGCGCGTACGCGTTTAATTTTCTTCTTCTTTTTAAAAGGAAAATAATGAAACGCGATAAGTTTACACGTTGAACAGACGTCTAACCTTATCCATTATCTTTAACCTTGTCGCTTTATCCTTAATAAAATTGACGCAACGTGCATCGCCTGGATCGTCTAACAAGATTAGATCAATTCTTTCGATCATTTCGATCCTTTCAACGAACAAGACGTATTCCTTACTGGATGTCAGCAATACAAACACGAATTCTTTCTCCTCTCTATCTTCCTCTGTCACCTCATGGTTTTCTCTCGAATATAAAATTATGCGCCAATTTCCCCTCCTGTTGCTTTCGACCTCGAGTCGACGTAAACATAAATTTACCATCATACATGAATTTCTACAACCCTTTGTTGTTGCCAAATTATCGCAGCGATTGCCAAAGAATTATAAAGCAATTATTCGTCCAATAACGAATACGAAAAAAATCGGAATTAACGATTGCGTACATCGCTTCTCATCCCTGTCAATGACAGTCACCGATCAAAAAATTCTCGGGTAACCGCAATTTTGACAATCATCGACGAATCATCGAAAGAACGCGAGAAGTGATCGAAACCATTCCTTGGATCAACGTAGTTCATCGGAAAAATGGAAAAGAGAAACAAATCAAAACCTAAAATCCCAGTACTATCCCAGAAATCACATATGCATGATCGAACAAACGAAGAACCATAAAATCAAAGAAAATTTAGATCGACGAGAAAAATAAACATCGAGCATCCAAACGACAGACAAGAACGGAAGAACACAGCCAAGCTATTCATCGTTTATCCACAAATGAAGATGAAAAAAAAACTTTGCTTAAACTCGTCCGTCCTACTACCAGCAACATCATTCATCTTTCTCTCTTCCTTCGTTCACTCGTCCATTCGTGAGTTCGTCCAGCTATTTAGCCATCTATTAATTTACCCATTCATCCACCCATTTGTCAATTCATTCAACCACCTATCAATAATTTCCCAAGACGACTGATACAAAAGAGCTGCCAATGACAACCAGCCGGCGGCAACCGACCATTGAACTAGGATTCTCGAACTAGGAGTCTGGTGCCTCGCACGAGGTCCCGACACCTCCTCATCGATCAATCCGTACCGAATCTCGATTTTCGCGGATTCTTACTTCCTATTATCGAAATTTCCCTCTCTTCCAACAGGACGAGCAACGACCCTTCCTCGTTGTCGTCGCCTTTGATTAAAATCGTTATCGTCGACGCTAGGGTATCGATAATCGCGCACGTGTCGCTGGATCCACCGGTCTGTCGCGACGACTTAGACGAGGCGCGACGAAAAACGTCGCAGGCGTCACCGAAAGCGGCGTTCCGTTCCTGATGCGTGGTCGCGGACTACTGGCCCACTGGCCCTCATTCCTCGTCTCGAATCACCCCCGAACCGCCCCTTCTTCCTTCCCTCGAGGGTAGCGGGCACGAGGCAACACTCTCTCGAGCGAGCGGCGCCGCCGACGCGCCGAGCCGAGCCGAGCCTCGAGTCCGCACGCGACCTTCCCCTCCCCCCTCCGTTCCCCTCCTCTTCCACCACCCCCGGTTGGCGCGAGGCGCTTGCGCCTCGACTCGTCGAGACGAGCGCGCACCCGGACACCTGTTCCACGAATGCCCCCGTCGACTATTAACCCCCAAGACTATCGACCCTCCTCCTTTCTCCCGCTCTTTCCACTGATTTACCTACGACGATTGTCAAACGAATTGGCATTGACGGCGCCTTTGGGCGTCTTTGCACGGTTTTTTGTCGTTGCGGGCATCTTATCGGCTTCGGCTTTGATGGTCGATGGTTGATCCAGTAACGGTACAAGGGATTCGAAGTCGTCATTGGATCTGTTGGGAATAGCATTCCAGCTCATGAACGAGTACAGCGAGCGTGTGTGTTAATA
>JAITYT010001990.1:82703-93795 GCA_025433975.1 Liostenogaster flavolineata | reverse complement strand
AGAGAGAGAGAGAGAGAGAGAGAGAGAGAGAGAGAAAAAAGGAAAAAATAGGAAAACTATTATTTTTCATGGAAGGAAATTTTTTCACAATTTTCTAATATTTCTCTTCCTCGAGGAAAATATTTGAGAAAGAGAGAAGTTCGTACGATGTTTAAAGTTCCATTTGAAGAGTATGAAATTCCGAAGACGTTCTCGTGTGCGAATTCAAGTAAAAGTATACGAGAAGGTGTAACAGGTCCATAAAGCGTACTTATATCGTTCACGATCGATCAGTTTGCGAGGTGTAATCAGTTTACGAAGATGGTGTAAAATCGTTTTTCGAATTTCTTTCCTTTCTTTCCCTCGATGTATGATTCGATTTATACTCGTAATTTCTAGATGACATCGAACATCTTCAAAAAGAAGTTCATTCACTAACAATTTTGCAATTAAAATCTTCGATATTGTAGCTGAGAAACTTTTCTTCTTTCTTCTCGTAGATAAAATACGGATTTATACGAGATAAGTTTGAAGTCGATGAATCTCAATCGCGAAAGTTCGGAAGCAGAAAATTCGATGGTACGACTTTTTACTGCTCCTCGCGAATCTTCCGAACGAATTTTATGGCAGCTCGTTAATCGTCCTTCGAAAAGGACGTCTTTTCGTTTATGTCGTTTAAATGGGATGAAAGTTAGCTAACTTAATCTCAAACGCCTTAATATACGGCAACGATACGCGCTCGAGAAACGTCGTTATGCGCGGTTATTGTTTAATACTTTAATTTAATTAAATATCACCTTTGGTAAACTATAGTAATGAATGTATTATTATATACGTTCATAATATCAGATTGGTCTTGATTTTTTTGTTAACAATTTCTATCGCTAATATGATTATAAATCATGAAGTTGTCAGAAGGATGGCAAAATATCATCGAGCAAGATGATAAATGTAGAATCGATTAAAGTTTATTCTTCGTATAGAAAATTGAGTTTTATTTCGCTCTAAAAAATAGAAATTAGTTTCTTGCCAACTCAATACAATCACTGACAGATGATCAATCAAATTCATGATACAGGAAAGGTTCGGTATAAGTAAAAGAACCGGGTAAATCTTAAAGAACACATTTTTACTTGAAATACTGCGTGTTGTTACAGCCTTTTTGCTTAAATGTCTACGGAATTTTTATTTTAGAATAATCCAGATTTTTCAAATTTGTTTTCTTTAGAACCTGCACACCCTCGCTTTACCGCATTATTTTGCAATAGTACTAAATTACATTAAGAACTACATGAAAATGAGATACTATTTGAGTATTATTTTGAAAATAAGTATTATTTTTTGTTCAAAATTGAGAAAACGTGGATTCCATATGTCTAGCCAGAATGCATAAAAACAAAATCGAATTTAGCTCGTCGTAGAAACGCAGAATGAATCAAATGAATCGTCCTTTATAGTACTGTCTTATATTTATACGCACAGAATTCCCATTCAAAGCTGAAAGTCCTAATAGATCTTTTATTGGAAAAATTTCATCTTTCCAAGTACCTCGTAAAATCGCACTTATTACGGACGCAAAGCCAATCCGCTTTCATCCCTACGAAATCCAACTGTGTTTCAACAACGAAACAGTCTAATTCCCGTAAGTTCGGCGCTTTCTCGTGGAAATGGTGTAACGTGTAACATGGTACCTCCATTACCAGCCTTATGTTGCGTACAGCTTCCAATTTCTACTTTCGCGACTATGTGCACCAGCTACGAGACGATCTACGAGACACGAACGATTCCTTCGTATTCGCAAGCAACTTTCTATTGGCGTTGAACGTCGACACGTTCGAAAGCACCACGTAAATCGTTACCGAAGAACCAAAGGAGCTAAGAATTCGGATCATTGATTATTCGTAGTCTCTTATCACATCGTACGCAAGGAAAGAGAAAGATATTGCATATAAAATGCGTACAAAGAAAAGAATCGGATTAAGAATGAAGTAGTCAGTCTTACGATTTTTATACCTAACGGATTCAAATTTTACAAAGACCTCTCGCTTTTAATTCCTACGAATAGATTTTGTACATATTGTATATTATAGTAGATATATTACACATAAGCGAAATATATATATAACTCGAGAAATAATAAATATATTGAAAGTACGCGAATCGAAATGGTTTTCGAAACCGATTAACAAGGAGCGTACAAAAACTTATCAAACACCTTTGAAAAAATAAATTCGATTCTATTTTTACGCGCGTCGGAAGACCAGTTTTGATCGAATTTCGCTGGATTGTTTCAATAATTGTTACAGTTAAAAAAAGTGCTTAAAACGGGGATCTTAAATCCAAAAACCGATTGGGAAAAAGTTTAAAACTCCGATCGTCTATAGATGGTGAAGTAAAGTAATTATATTGTACGTTTGAAGAATTCAAATAAGTGATTTTATTTTATAACTCTATTATAAAGGCAAAAAAATATTTCGTAAAAAAGATTTGAATTTAAATTCATTGCATTATAGATTATCATATAAATAATGAAACATAGAATGACACAAAAGAGTATAAACAAGATACATATTAAAACGAAATTCAATTTACTAGCATTTTCAATCTATTAATGACACATTTTGATATGTAGAATCGATATGTAAATATTATTTACATAATAATAATCGCGTAAAAGATGCGGATATAAGTGTTTCCAATTATTTAAGAAAATCTAAAATTCAATGTAATTTTCGCATAAATTTAATCAATAAGAAATTACTTATGGGGTATCTTTCATATCGTTAACAATATCTTTAAAACAAAATTTCTCCAACGAAACATTCATTCTCTATAACAATAATAAAATTATACAACAACCTAAGATAAAATAATACGTATTCGATTGATTAATACAAAAGTTAAGTAAAGTACTATTATATATGATATGTATATAGATTTTATGAGAAAATGTAGAAGCACGAGTATATTCCAAAAATCAGTATATCGTACATAAATATGCAGATATTATTCGTTTACGAAGCTTGTTTTAAGAGCAACTGCAATATAATTAAGATTTTCATGCATTTCACTTGGAAGACGAATGCTAACTTTCTGCTGGTGCATAATTAGTATTATCATCGATATTTATACTGCATGGAACGTATTCATTCCCAGGATCCTAAAAAATATTACACAATCGTTAAAATCTCCTTCGTTTTTTCAAACGAAACAAATTAAACATATTTATGTACCGAATTGACGATGATTTGTCTTTCTTCTTCTAAAGTAAGACCATCCATATCTTCCGTTGTTAAAATGATCACAGAATCTTCAGGTATACTATTTTCATCTATATAAGTAATTGGAATTTCAGATGTAACCTACAATTATTAAATACTTACTTTCAAAGAACTATATTTAACACTACACATTTAAGTCTACGCGTATCGACACTCTTCCAAAACTATTTGGACTGTATTACCTCACAATATGTAAAATCTGATACTTCTTGCGATTTTTCTTCCTTCTTTTGTGGCGAATTATCTGTTTGTTGCTGTTTCCTTGCGCTAAGCATTCGTTCAGTCTTTTTACCGTCTTGTTGAAGCCTTCTCCATATCGTAGTCTTTGGTATATGATACGTCATTGATGCTGCTGCCTGAGACATTCTTCCCCCTTTACAAGCAGCAACCGCTTCTTCGAGTCGTGTTTTTTTCAATTCCTCATTTTCCGTCTTACGTTTCTTCCAAAAAGACAGAGGTAATTTCCCTTCATCCACCAATCTTGCTTTATCTCTAAATAACGTTGTCTTTGGTATCTATCGATTAAGACATTGACAAAACTATGATTCAAGTAGGAAATAGACCTTCTTGCGTGCAGAAAGTCAAATTAAGAGTGTAATATCAACCTTGAATTCCAGAGCAACCTTAGTAAGATTTTCTCCTCTTTCTAACGCTTTAACAGCGGCTTCCCTTTTGTCCGATCCATAGGATCTTTTCATCTCTGAACGTAAAATTTGATAACCTTCTTTTTGTATGCGTCTCCATAATACAGTCTTGGGAATGCTAAACATTTCCGATGCATTTTGTAAACTAGAACCACCTTTAAAAACATGAAAAATGATTTCGTAATACCATTAACGATTCTGTATGCGTTTCTAATGGAATACATCTCAAGACATCTCGTATACTAACCGACAACAGCGTTTATTGCCGCCTTCATACATTCAGCAGGATATTCATTTCTAGATGCATTCA
The DNA here is from genome assembly GCA_025433975.1 of Liostenogaster flavolineata. NCBI lineage: Eukaryota > Metazoa > Arthropoda > Insecta > Hymenoptera > Vespidae > Liostenogaster > Liostenogaster flavolineata. The sequence goes on along the minus strand of JAITYT010001990.1, from coordinate 89,581 downwards.
AATGAATGCCTAAAGCTTTGGCACGCATATATAACGTCGAACGCGGTATATTGTGCTTCGTGGCAGCCTCTATTAACGTCTGCCCAAGACTTAAGTCGTGGATGGCCGAAGCCAGCATGTCATTGCTGTATTCTCTTTTAATGGTGTCACGCCTACGTTTTCTCTTTTTACTCAAAACGGAATCATCCGTCGTACTCTCTTCTAGCTTTTCATTCGCATCGAATTTTTTTTCAAGCGCACTGATTACATTCTCCCTCCTTTCGTTCGCTTCAGGCACAGACTCACCGCTAAAGTCACTTATATCTTTCTCTGCAATTGCAGTATCATTTTCATCAAGCCCATCAATCTGTAAGCACACGTATCAACAAGAGAAATTATGAAAACAGTCCTAACAGAATCGAACGTTAAATCTGGCAGAACAACCTCGATAAGACCACAAATTCTCAAAGAACGTGCAGCGTCCAACAAACTGTTGATATTCTCGACCGGTATGCGAACTTCACCATGATAAGTAAATTCAATTATCGATTTTATATCTTGAGCGGATATATCGCTTAATATTATAGTCGGATGATCTTCGTTCACCTGACTGAGAACTTCCTGATTGAAAAAAATTTGTAAATGAAATTCTTATAACGAATTTCACGTGAATAATCTCACGAATTACTAATGGAAAATAATATATATATTATGGAAATATATATATATATATATATATTTAATTCAACCACACAATAAAATCTTACGGCCATACGTAATGTTATGGAAATAAACGGGTCAAGATAGTTGAACGGTCGACTTACCTGAAATAACGTGCTGCAAGCGCACAAAACAATACGATGTGCGTGAATACGTTCACCAGCGGCGGACAACGTAACATCCACCATGCAATCCTCCTCCAGCAATTGTCGTACTACGTCAGATAAGTGATTTTGATAATCGTTCCATTTAAAACAATAGCTGTGATTAATTTCAGGTTGTGTAGCAACTTCAGACATGCCGTTTCAGTTTCGTTTCTTTTCCAATATTTTAACACAAGACTATACATAGATCCGGAATTTGGAACAGGACTACGAAGTTGACAGGGAATTATTAAACTTCCTCCCTCTTAGCGCATAATACGATTCCTAAAAATGGTGCAGGTAAATCGCGACGTTGTGAGTTCTTAACAATCCACTGTGTTCCTGCCGTTAGATATTGGGACTGAAACTAAAATCAGGAGACGCCCGCTCCGCCATAACACAAATGGACGCGATGATAATTACGATTATGCCGTCGATAATTGCCGTGGATATGCAGGAAACTGTATTTTTTCAAGATGCTCCGTTGGTAATGTCAGTCTTTTCCCAACTCATTGCGCATCTTTATCGGTCGAGCGATAAAATCTATTGAGTTATCTATTGATAAGTCGATTGAGAAAACTTCGATTATCGGACCCCAATTTTGATAATAGATCCCACTTCGACATGAGTAAAATTATGCTTATAAACGTTCAAATTCCATATCGACTTGAAGGTACATTGGTTACCGACAGCAGGGAGTTCAATCAATTGTTGACTTCAGCTGAGTACTTCCAATTCAGGAATACGACATGGAATATTTTTAAACTTCGTATATGTCGAAGGTTAATGAGAAAAGGAAAAAGAGAATTAGCAACGTAGTACCTTGGCGGCTCATTACGAGCTCCGCTCCGACGTAGCGGAGAAGAATAGTAGCTAATGGAGTTGCGAAAGCCGCAGCATGTTAGTTAGGTTAGTCGTAAACTTTTGGTGTAAATGAGAAAATTAGAATTATATTTTTTCCGAAACAGGGCGGTATTGTTTTAAAAGTGATATCTCTGTTAGAATATCTGTAAAATATATCGATTTATTTTACGATGAGTTTTAATAAAGTAAAGGAATTCATCGAAGAAGGAGACGTCGTGATTTTATACTTAGGACCTAATAATATGCATTCTCTTGAAGTGAAAGCTACAACTGTAACTAAAAAAGGCAACAATGTAAATAATATATTTCAAACAATATATGGTGCACTTAAAGTGATATCTCTGGTTGGTCAAAAATATGGTGCACGTGTACAACTTTCGAAAGGATGGGGTTATGTTTTGCAACCCACGTCAGAGCTTTGGACTGTAACTCTACCGCACAGGACTCAAATTATTTACACTCCAGACATAAGCTTAATAATACACTTGATGGAACTTTCGCCCGGCAAAATAATTATAGAGACAGGTTGAAAAGCAACATAATTTACTCGATACGTATGTCCATTTAATCCATAGTTACGATCTTCGATAGAAGTATTGCTTTCTGTTCGCAAAATAATTTTACAAAAAAACAAACATTTTACATGCATCTTCGACCAATTGCATTTATCTTATTATATATTAAAATATTACAAAATTTGTTAGAAATTTGGAAGTAATTGTCATTAAAATTATTTACGTACGATAAAATAAAAAATAAAAAATTAATAAAAATGCTAAAATTTGTAGCAAGTATTACAGTTTAGTTTATAGAAATATTGATAAAAATGTTCGATTTATTTATCAACAGCTTAAGAAAGCTATTCTGAAAATTAATTCATTCTGGAAATTTAACAAAGATTGTAACTCAATTGTAGCTTAATCATAGACCTTTTATTTACAGCTTATAATAATAAATATGATTACACCATTTTGTCTCTAAATACAGCAATGTTTTATTTTTATAATTTTAATATTTTAGGTACAGGAAGTGGCTCACTTTCACACTCCTTAATTCGCACAATACGACCTACCGGTCATCTTTATTCTTTTGACTTTCACGAACAACGTGTAGTTATTGCTTCTAAAGAATTCGAAAGTCATGGTCTAATTGACTTCGTAACATTAGAATGCAGAGATGTGTGCAAAGATGGATTTGGAGATAAAATAGAAGCAGATAAAATAGATGCAGTTTTTTTAGACTTACCACATCCATGGTTAGCTATAAAGCATGCGATAGCTGTTCTAAAAAGATCAGGTAAAATAAAACTTGTAGCGATGCTTAATTTAAAATTCAATGTAACCATTACCTTCATAATTTCTGTATAAAATTTTAGGTTGTACATGATATTTAAATATTTATCATATTTCTAAATTATTATTTTAACAGGTGGAAAACTATGTTCATTTTCACCCTGTATTGAACAAGTTCAGCGTACTTATACAGAATTGATGTCGAAAGGATTCGTAGATCTAAAAACATATGAATGTTTACAAAAAGAACTTAACGTTCAACATAAAAATTTACCTGTATTGAATTTTGAAAATTGTAAAGATAAGGTATGTCTTATCTTATTAAAATGGAAGAAAAATAAGAATTTAACTTGATTAGTAAACATAATTTGGTACATTTAATGAGTCACTTTTTAGAGTAACGAATTTGCCATATAATATTACTATTTTAAGAATACAAAGTTATACAAGTATCGTATATTTTTCAGCACAATGAAAATTTCAATCACCAACAAGCAAAGAACAATCAAGAACAAGAAAAATTTCTTACGGTATCGCATTTTCAATCTGTACCTGGCCATACTGGATTTGTTACAATAGCAACTCTTCCTCCATTTTACGCTAGACGTTCTGCAGAAAATTGTACAGAATAGTTTTTAGCATAATTGAATATCTGGTATACGTGAATTATATTTTAATTTTTTATAACCTATAATAATCTATAATATTATAATAATTCATTCTCAGTTTAAATATCCAAAATATGCAAATATGTAAGAACGTGGTGGTGTATTAATAATTTGTATCATCCGTATTCACTGTTAATACATGAAAATGAGTTTAACCCATTCCTATAAATTTTATAATGACTAAAACGATAATGATAATGACTAAAAATATATTTCTGTAATTCTTGGTGTTTTTTGGACAATTCGCTATGATTAGTTTATTATTTTGTACATATTTGTGTCGCATATTAAATCGTTAAATTGCTAATCGTGGATTGAAAAATTGATTAATCCTCACTCAAAAAATGAAGGAAAACATGTAGTAAAGCAATTGACATAATATTTAAGGTAAATGTGGATATAGGCAAATGACGATTACACGTAAGAAATAATTAAATAAAAATTTTATGTACATGTAACTAATTTTTTACAATTATCACAATTAGTATTATAGATGAAAGAAGTACATTTGTTTATGAAACAATAAAAAAATAATGTTTTTATTTTTATTTATTTACAGTATAGAATAAATGCTCGATCTGTTTCACAATGTGCAATGATGTATGCACGTCTTTGGTTAAAGCGACTTTAGAGTAGAATAACAAGGATATTTTTGCACAATCACGTGGATATTAGAAATCAGTAATTGTATTAAGTACTCGAATTTCTATATTATCGCTGTTTGTATCTGTACTGATATTTATGTTGTACGAATTAGCCTGTATAAAATAATTCAATTATATAAATAGTAATAAGCTCCAAGCACCTAGTTCCTCACAAAAAAAATTACATATACTTACCAGTTGCAATAATGCTAAAAAATATCTAGTTACTTCATAAGCTGATTCTCCTTGAACAATATCATCGAATTTCAATTTATGATGGTTTTTATTTACTAAAAATTTCATAATATGCAAAGCATATTCGCGTATATGAAAAACAGACCTCTGTTCGGCATCGACAAGTTTTGGTTTTAATAATTCGTGCCACTTAGCGATAAAAAGTTCCAATTCAGTATGTACATCGGATTCTTCAAAAAGTTCTTTCATTCTATTTTCCACTAACTGTTGATAATCTGGTAAAAAGTTTATATCATTTCGAACATTATTGCAAGTTGTTAAGGCTAATGGTGAATATACATCATCTGGAGATGGTGAACGACTTTCAGCTGTATCTATGGATAACGAGTTTGTTATTAAGTCGGTTTCATGAAATGTATTATTTTCATCTTGATATTCTATGTGCGAACTGGATTGTGGCTCCAACAAGTTCATTGTGATATTTCTTAAAGTTTGATAATGAAAAGTATTCACTCCTTCATTAAAACACTCTTTAAAAGCCCTTTGTATCTCATCAACATCTTCTAAAAAAATTTGTCACGTAACTAATGCATAAAACGAATACAAATATTTATAAATTTACCTTTTTCCAATGGCATAAAAGTTGGACTCTTTTCTGAATTTACACATATCTTTTTTTTTGATAAATTCGACTCGTTCTGCAAAAATTGAAACAAACAATCGCGTTTATTCAACTTTGGGACCATTTTACGTTTTCTCTGCAAATGTATAAAAATATCTTAATATATTTATTTATAATATAATTAAACCTAAGTAAATTTATACTTACATTTTCGTTTTTACCTTTTTCTTGAGAAATATCATTATAAATTATTTCCGAGAATTTCTTATTGGATTTGTTATTAAAAATAATATCCGATGTATTGTGCGTGAAAGGTATTGGTTTCCATGCATCTTTATTTAGATTATCAGCGGTATTTATTAAATTTTTTGTACTTTTATATCTAAAATATCGTATTTATTTCTTAGAGTGTGTAATCAAATATAAAGATTTTATTTGTATTTAAAATATTATATTATTATAAGTCAACACTACCTTTTGCTACATATATCAGTCAGTTCTTGAGAATAATCAGTACATCTATTTATATGATCCTTGACATTGTTTAAATTATTCATATTTTTATCATGATCAATGACTGAATTTGTAGTACTTTCATGATTTATACTTTCTTCTTTATTCGAAGTACATGTATTCTCAGACGAAGCTGTAGCTGTAATATAATCAGTAGTTAGTTAATAGTTTATATTATATTGATAGTCTAAAATAATTTTGCTTACTATTGTCCGCAAGCTCTGTTTCCTTTTCACATAATGAACTATTAACTGACAAAGTATTATTCACTTCCATGTTTATTGAACCATTATCAGAATATTGTGTTGGTGAGCAACAGTGATCTTGTAACGCTTCCCTATAATTATAAAAAACTATGTTATACATAACTTTCATTATAACTTTTATTATAGATGTTATATATGAATTAAAATTGTTTATTTATAGACATACATCGATGTATTAGAGCAGTAGCCAGAAGTTTCAGTTCGATCCAATTCCGGTGTCATGAAATCTAAACTTATTTATAAATATTAAAGAATCTCAACTTTTTATAAAAAAATAATTTTCTTACCTGTTGGTACTGGCTCATCTACTAACATACCATCCATATTTATATATTGATTGCACCTACAAATATAAGATGTGTTTGTATATATATATCAAAATATTTTTTAGCATCTCGAATTATAATTATTATATTATTATATACCTAAAATCATATTTCTTTCCAATGACTTCACCATAAATATCATATATTTTTGTAGTATTGTGTGTTGTATTCATCATATCTTCTAACTGAGTAAACCGTTTAGTTATTAATTTTACAGGCTTTTCTAATCCATGATGACATTTTATATTGATATTGTTTCCAATTTCATCTTCCAAATTACAAAATTTGAAGTCTTCTAAATTAATGCATTTTCTGCTTATGCATTTTTTACTCTTTAAAGGTGTCTTTGTCTTTTCATCAATCCTGATAATTATAATAGCAAATATGTCATTATCAATTATTAATAGTTAATTAAAAACATACAAACTTACTCATAATTAATAAATTGCTGACTTAAACATGATGCTTCAGTAAGGAGAGTTTCGACTCTACGCACATAGACATTAACAGAATTCTGAAGAACTAATGCAGCTTCTCCAAAATTTACAACATTAGGCTCTGAAAGTAATGTATAATATTCCTCCAATACCTGAAATATTATAACAATACGTAAAAAATTTTTCTTTGTTAATGTCATTTCAAGAAA
>JAITYT010001990.1:53090-75443 GCA_025433975.1 Liostenogaster flavolineata | reverse complement strand
TATATATATATATATATATATGTATATATTGTATATGTAATGATGTATATATATATATAAGTATGGGAGTATCATGCATGTTCAGACCTGCATGGTTTCCCCCCTGTCCTCCTATGTCTCCCTTAGAGACTTGTACAGACCTCCCTTAAAGTCTTGTAACAGTTGCACAGTAACTCAGTATGTTTTAAGCTGGAGTCTGTTATAAATCACACTACGCACTGTTATTGGAGTTTGATTAATTTTGATAATAAATATTTTGTATCAATTATAATTGATTTATCATAATAATCAAAATGTGTTTTTCTATATTACTAACGCAATGTTATTTTTTTATATCAGTCACTGAAACAATGTACAACAGATATGGATGCAGATATGTGGAATGCTTATCATTTAATGAGTAATAGAGCAAGAGCAGTTTGTTATGCTGCTCGCAGCACGCAGTTTCGTGCTCTTACAGAATTGACAGTCAATAAATTAATGCAAAGCGCGCATTCTCAAATTACTGTGTTAAGTTCTTTAAAGGTATGTGTGAATTATATTATTTCTTTCTTGGTAATAAATTTAATTTATTTATTCCTTATGGAATTGAATTAGGAAGGCCAGAATCGTTTAGAAGAACATACAACCGAAGTGTTATCATCCTTAACCGAAGGTAATAAAGCATTGTTACTACAGCAACAACATTTAAGGGATGCACAAGCAATTGCTCATAAATTTGTATCTATGAATCTCAGAGATTTAAATAACGAAAAGGCTCTAATCAAATTGGGTCATGCTCAACTAGCAGCTATGGCAGAAGATATAAGAAATAAATTAGGTAATTAAGTTAAACACTTAATCAATTTTAATATTCATAATATATATTTTTATTATATTTTAATTAACAGAAAAAGCAAGTCAAGATCTTGTGAAACAATCTATAGAACGTGGGACAAATCATAAAGAATTATTGCAAGACTTAGTAAATATACAAGAACAAGCACAATTAATTTGGGATAAAATAGAATCTAGCACTAATCTTTTACTTGATCGTCATGAACAAGCTGTCGATCAATACGAAGAAATGTTACAAAAACTTGTAAAAATTAATGATACCATCCAATTTATATGGAACGTTACAAATACTATGCGCACGGAAGTAGATGAGAAGTTGGCCTGGATTACTGGTTACATTGGCGATACTGGTATACGAATATTCATTTAACTTACAATATTAATTACATTGTGAATTTAAAATTATAAAACTCTTTTAGGGGAACAATTACAAAAAATGTACCGGATAACTTTACATATCATTTATATATTGGTTGCTATGATTGCTGCTGCGTTCCTACACGCACCGTTTATAACAAGAATTTCTATTATGGGAATCATACCTATTAATCTTATATCTTACTTGAAACATGGGTTGGACGCTTGCTTGGACTTTCCTTCTATCACAGCCTTGATATTTTTAATAACAGGGAGTGAGTATTATAAAATGCAGCATGATTTAGGATATAATGATATTTACTACAATTTACTAAAATATTTTTTTCTCAATATATATATGTTTTATTGGTATATTATATCTGTTTTAATTGGTATATTAGCGAGAAAAACAGTTACGTTTGTGACGTTGTGGTGCATCTAATTGAAAATATATGTGCTTTGACTCAGCACATTATAATATTGTTACCTGCAAATATAGTTTGTGCTTCTAAACACACTAGAAATAATTATATAATAAAATTGGTAATATTTTTACAGTGCATTTTGTGATGATCGGAGTACAGTATATTTTTCGGTCCAAAGAAAACCCAATAAAATTGAAAAAATTACAACAGCCAGTCAAAGGGATCTCTCAGAATGGACTATCCAATGGAAAGAGTCATGAATGTGTATCGTCGTCACATTCGAATTTGATGTTAAGATCTTCTTTCTTATTGTTAGTTAAACAAACAGTACAAAAATTTTACGGCATTATGCAGGATAAAATTATTTATTTGACAGGTTTGTTTAAATATCAACATATTTATAATAAGGTGTAAAATGAAACCTTAAAAAAATTTCTGTAATTATTTTTAGTTAAAGTTGCGTCTATCATTCAGTCAGTAACATTCTGGAATCAACGCGATCTATCACAGCAGGAAGAACTTTCTTGTTCTTATACTAAAACGAAGAAAAATCGTGAAGATATTATCGATTATGATTATCAAAATGTTACAGACGATATCACAGATATGGAAACTTCTGACATAAATTATAAATCTACTAATGATGATGATTTAGAAAGTTTAGTAGATGCGAATGAATTAAGACACCGTTTAAAAAAAGTAAATTCTCTAACTTCTAACATTAACGGTCGTCAATCTTCCATGAATAGAAGGTAACAAAAAAGAATTTTTAGCTTTTAAAAGAAATTAACAATTACAACATTCGTGTTATATGAAAATATCGAAAATAAAATTTGATTTTTAGTATGACGCCAACAACATATGCAACACCGAGAATACTTTGTAATGCTGTAACACGAAGTGGCAGGAAATGTCGTCTGGTTGCTAGCCAAGGACGTGGTGTTTGTTCTCGACATATTACTGGCTCATCTATCATAAGTAATTGAATCAAATGAATTACAATTTTATTATGAATCTATTAAATACGATTTTAAATTTAAATATTAGAAATTATCAATATCGATATTTTAAAGATAACTTAAAATAGTAGTAACACGATCAATGTAATTTCTATATTAGCAAATACAATATCGAATGAAGTAGGCGTTATTCTAAATATGATAAATATCATTTATTGTCAATGGAATTATAAAATGAATAAGATATTTTGAATTACAAGTATATTAAAAATACGGTTTTATATTCAAATAATATGAAAAGATGTGCCTCTCATAATTTAAGAAAAATTGTACATATCATTACGAATTAGTATATTTTATATAATCGATCTAATCTAACATTAGAATATGTCACATTACACATGGCGATGTAAATAGTCTTATGTATTTATTATTTATTATAAATTGTAATATTTCAATGTAGTCAATTATGTGATGGTATCTTATATGGTTTTATACGTTAAACGACACAGACTCATCGTCATAATATATAAAGTTATAAAATTTTAGTTTGAAGTTCGATCCCGTAGTAAACTGTATTACTTTGTGAATTAGCATTCGTATTTATACGTACCTATCTTATAAATCAAAATTTGTAAATTGTTATTTTATAATAATATCTTGTAAAAAATATAGGAAACAACTCGATCATTTTACATGCGTTAAAAATTCGTAAAATGTATCAAATAAATAAATAAATCTATGTTTTTAACTATGTTTTTAGTAAAAGACTTCACTCTCAAATATAGAGTTAATATCTTTGATATTAACTCTCGTTTAAATATTTTTATTTTTAATTTTTTTCAATAAGTATGTCATCTCTGATACGTATATCAACGATGTTGTACTTGCTATATTAGAATTCTATATAATTGAAGTTCTTTTATTTACAAAAATAGAAAAAATTGTCCACTCTAAAGTTCAAAGAAACCGAAACCTAACACCGTACACATCACAAACGATGTTTTTACAGAACTGAAAATGTATGGTCATTTATTTTCCAAAGATTGTCATACGTCGGTCAAAGGAAAATACACGAACCTGGTGGTCGATATAGAATTTCTTTATGTACATAAAGCTCTGCAACAGTTACCATCGAAAAGTAATTTCTCTACGAAGGAACATTCAAAAGCTAATCCATTATCATCGTCGACGAATGATAAGATAAATTTAAATTAGGAAATTTATAGCCTTGTTTTATTGGATTTATTAAATAATTTCTTACAATTATCTTAGAAAGCGTGCTCATGAGATGTATAACTATTTAAGTTTACGTATTAATTTTTTCATTGCAATTTTTATGTTCGCAAAAAGATGTCTAATACCACGCACGCCTTTTTCCGAAAGTTCAACCGAAGATAGAAAGGTTAAATGCATGTTTAAACGGCGGCTTTTCGTATCGCTACAAAGTGCAGTTCAGACCAGATGTCTACGGAGCCGCGCGTCTTTATGACCGTCAACTCGTCATGGACGCGTCGCGACGACGTGAACGAGAAGTGACAAGGAGTAACGAGAGGAAGAAGGAGGGATACACGTCGAGAGGGGTAAAATGGAAGTAACGGCGTCTCGCTCTCAATGACGTTCCATCCGATGCGCAAGGGTAAAGCGTCGTGGCGTCGCGACGACGGTGGTTCCGTCTCTACGCTTCCGTCTATCCTTTCGTTTACTTTTATTTAACGCGTACGATAGATCTATTCTGGTACTATCAACTATCTCATTTTCTTTTTTATACATTTCTTTCAATGCTATTATTTATTCGAACGTTACGAATTTATGATAACGCTTTTTTGATCGCTGAATTTCGTGAAATTTTAAATTTGCGAGTGAGTTAACACGTTCATTGCCAAGCTTAAAATTGGAATTTCGTGTGGTGGCCAAATTTTTTTTATTTATATAAAAATTTTTACATATTTATGTAAAAAACAATATAGCAGTGGCCGCTATACTATTCCGTTTAGAAACTTGATAGCGACGTCCACGCGATAACGCGTGATCGGCAATTAACGCGTTAAGACAATTTTTAACATTATGTGTACATAGAAATATATATCAGTCATATCTTCCCAGCAGTTGTACAATTCATGGTGTCTGTCCACACCTATCTTTATCATGAATTTCGTTCATGATAGGCGTGTCCGTAATTTCGGAAAGTCTCCGTGGAAACGTCGGTCCAAATTGGTTCCGAGGAGAACCACGGCGGATCTTCGTATCGCGATCCAAAGAGAATCTTTCTTCACGTTCGCCCTCTCGTTCCTCCCCCAATCTCTCAGGAGTAATATACATGCATATACGTCTGCATACAATCGCACACACGCTTCTTCTTCTTTCGAAATTACCGGGGACATTTCATCGAGCGTGTAGCAGCTGTTCGTGAAAGATGCGCCCTCGCAACAGCGAAACGATAATAAAAAGAAAATTCGATGTTACTATTAAAGCGAAAGGGGGTCGTCTCGTCCGCAAGCTGGCTGTTTATCTAGGATATTTATCGTCCGATCGAACAAGATTACGCGCATCAAATCGTAGCGTTCTTGACGATACCTGTGTACAAACCGATCGAGTGTCATCCGAAGAAACAGGTGTATGATACAAACGTTTTAATGTTTGGTGAAGCATCGGCGTTGTTGAAATTTCATTGTCTCTTTGCATCCCACGAAGAATCGACACATCGCAAGAAGAACAGAACCTATTGAAGATAGACCACGTCGACTTTACCGAAACTAGTAGGTAGAATCGGGAGTGACGTGGATTTACGAAGTACTTTAAAAGGAATTTCTAATTGTCGTTGAGATACAGCGCCGTGTTGTGCAGTTCTACCCGCAGAAATAATTAAAATAGATCGGAACGTGGAAGCACTAAATTCTCCGGGGAGGCCCTGCCTACCTTCTTTCCCTCTTCGCGGGCGGAGCGTGGAAATGATCATAAAGAGAGACTTTTTGTGGAATTTACTTTACGATACCGCGAAGGCCACTAATAGGCGCGCTCGGGGCTATCGTCGTGAGTCGATGCGCTTCTTGCGCCAAGAAAAACAGGTTCGTTTTCGTGAAAAGAGAAAGTCGCGGGTGATTTAACCGTGGTGCGAGTGCGAGGGAGCGCTCGCGTGTGTTTCTCTGGGCGAGAAAAAGGGAGGAAAAGGGTGAAACGAAAGAAGTTGGAAGGAGGGCGAAGTTGAAAAGAATCAAACAACAATAAAGGAATAAAAGTCCGAACGATCGAGACTTTTTGTCGTCGTCGATATCTCTTCGATGGATAGAGTCGCTTAAAATCGTTAGTCAGTTCTTCTTACCCGTGATAACATACCCTTTTTGTACCTTCTTTTTATCAAAGATTTTGTAAAATCACTTAAACGTTAGAACCTTTAACGATGTCGCTGTATCTCAGTCTCTGGGCGATAAACTATCGAACGTGACGTCGTATCGTTTTGCATGTTCTCGAGGAAATATTATTTCGGCAGGACACGGTTATCCTTTTAAATTCGTTCACTCCATCCCCGATAACAGGGGCACCTACCTCATCGCAAAGATCTTTAGCAGCAGCGTTCGATGGCAAGGCGAACTAATTTGGAGTAGCGCTTAGAAAAGGTTTCGTCGGAATCGGTCATGGTTCATTTTAGATTCGTAAAATAAATTAGGGGGAGCCATCCAAACTCGCTGCTGCTGGTAGACGAGGAGACGAAGATAATTTACGAGCGTCGCGGCGGCGTTAGATATACTGAAAAATTCCTCGATGCGGCTTTACCGGAAGTACGGCGTGAAAACTACGGCGTCTGAGCTACGACGCGTGAAGCAACTCCGTAGGTCCTTCGAATAACACCAGTGCCGTCGTTCCACCTCCTGTGTCCGCCTCTTTCGCTTCGATTCGCGTCGAAGTCGCCTTCCTCTCTCAAGATCAGGCTGGAACCTAACTTGACATTTTTTCTCCTCGATGATCCAACCGGAAAAGATCAACGTCGATAATCGAACGAACCGATGTAAACTAGTGGCCTAGACTCTCGGATGAATCCTGATCGCAAGGTGGAAGTTAGGTGAGAACAAGGAAGTCGTTCGGTCTGTCCTTCTTCTCTTGCTTAAACGGATTTACGCAAGCTCGAAACGAAGAGCACTCGCGAGCCACGGATCCACGATGAAATTTTCAAGTACTTCCTCACCAATCGGATTTAGCTTTCTGGAGGGTATAAATGCGTTCGTTGGGATTTATCGCTCCATCTCTTCGCCTACGTCCTTCGTAAAGAAGTGGCTACTTCTCGAGATTGTGTATGTACGTGCGTATACTCTTCTTAATGAAAGGATTAAACACGTTGGGCTTATCAGTGGGTCATCGAGTTGCTGTTAGTAGGTCGTTGGTTGTCTCTGGCGCAGTTTCGAACGCGTGGTAAGATTAGGAGATTGGGATAGAATCTTTATCGTAGATTTGTTAACAATTAAAGGACTCGACGTCGATTGTCAGCAGTAGATTTGGCACTTTAGTTCAAATAATATTGATACATTTAGATGGCATTGTTAATTATGTTACGATTGTAGAAATTGACGAAACTCGGGTCAATCCTCGTATCTTGTACGTGGTGTTTCGAGCGAACTTTCCCACGAAAGGCGTGCCTGGTGGCACGTCTGAATCGTACGGATCGGTGGAAAAAAGAAACATAAACATTGAAACCCAAACAAGTAATTTACCTTTTTTACATTCGTTACTCATTCTCCTCCTCCACCTTCTTCTCTCACACGCTCTCCTGTCTTACTGACAAGAGAAGAACGGGATGCAACTCGTTGCGAGGGGAAAAAAACAGATAACGAATAGATGGACCATTTACTTCGGTTCTTGTAACGCTCTCGCACTGTAACTCTTAGCTCTTCGTCACTTTGTCACGTATAACGTCCCATCGACGTTGTCCTAAATTAAAATCCGGAGGAGATCGCTGGATTTTACAAAAAACGAAATTTACAAAATGTGAAGATGAAGAACGCGAACTGGTCAATCCATGGAAAGGGAGATTAAGGAGGCGTACTTTCAGTTGCTAGAAAAAAGTTGTTGCCAGCCTATCAGTCAGTCAGTCAGTTACGGTTTACGATTACCTGCTCTTCTAAAATCGTCTCCCGACTGGTCTGACAAGAGCACAACGAATAATCCCTCCTCTTCCTTCGGACACCAAGAACGTTTCCTCGATGGGCTTCTCCCACCTACTCGTATAAATCAGTTTCTTAAAAAAACATCGCTTGCGTGAGCGCAAGCGTCGGGAATTGATATACGACCGTGTGGTTCATTAACCGTTCGCTATGAAGTACGTGTTAATGAAGAGAAACGTCTTCTTCCATCCGCGTATGAGAATCCTTTCATGAAGGTGACGGCACGTGGTACTGATGTCGGCTTACTTTTAAGGCTCGCGGCCACCGTTGAGAATTAGATACCTGTATCGCGCACATCGTTTACTTTTCCTCCTCTCAACTTAACATGAAAATAATCGCGATGACATCGTTAGCTCAGAGACGATGATTCAGAATCATTGATCGGAGGTTCTATGACTCGTGAAAATAAAAAACGCGTCCTCGCGATGCGAATTTACGAATCTGTGATAAAGGCTGTAGGTAGTATTTACATGAAAAAAAGATTTTACATAGAATATACGATGTTTACACATTTCACGTTTGGTCGCATGTTGTTTTTAGATAAGACAACTCTGAACACGTGGAACATGTCCTCAACGTGGATATCTTAGGAACAATGAAGACTGCGACGTTATGTCGAAAAATACGAAAACTTGAACTTTTTCCCTTATTGGGGACACGTACGTACGATCTACGTGACAATTTTGAGTCAAAACGCCAAGGGAGACCGGAAATATCGCCGATCGGATTGTTCGTACGTCGAAGGATGTACGTTGCGGTTAGCGCGTTCTTCGCGTCTTTGTCGGCTACATCTTTTCGGCAACGCACTAGAGCACGAGTAGGATGAAGGGCGAGACCCTTTCGAGGAACTTTCATTGAAGAAAACCGGTGACTGAGAAAAAGAGGAAGACGGTGGAGAAAGAGGAGAAGAAGTGGAAAAGGTCGATACCTATCGTTCCGCCCATCCATCCTAAGGGTTTCTCATTTCATATTCTTTCTTCTTTTTTTTCTTCGGGTGTTTCGTCTTTTAGCGAAAATCTCCTTCCAGGATTCTCGCTTTTCCTTAAATTTAGATGATAATTTTTCCATCATTCAACGACTCACTTTTTCAAGAATTCGTTAGGTTCGATTTACTTTCCGTAATTCTTTTCTCGCCTCGTCATCAATGAAATTATTGAGCTAATTCGATATTGGACGATACTGTTTTACGTAATCGTCGAAGTCAGTAATAAGAATACTTAATACGAAAATATAAATTATTTACTTGACTCCTTGTAAGTTGAGAAGTTTTTTTTTTCTACAATTTTTTATCTATGTAATTCATTACGTAACCGTGCTTTCATAAATGTATGGTTCTCCATCCGGGCTGGAAATAGAATAAGTCCAAAAAAAGCCACGATTATCGTAAAAGACGACTAAAAGGGGTTTAGACACCAGACGGACCATCAAACTTTTGGTCGTTGATAACGACGCGTTATGTTTATTACTATTTAGAATTATTAATTTCAACGATCGCTATATTCTCACTAGACTCGCAGGAATTTTAAAAAGCAATAAGATAATATTGATTTTTCTATTCATTTTCCCATTGATTTTCAGAAGCCGACGTATCTTAAATCCGTACAAATCCTAAATCCTAAAAAAATATATATACAGAGAGAAAAATTTCCAAGAGTTGGCCTTTCGTCACTTTCTGCAGTCGGCACAATTATTGCGTCGTAATTTGCAGTTTATTGCTGCCAGTACAATTTATTTACAGTCGAATTACGAAAAACCTTAAACGTAAAAAAAGAATAACAACACGTCGAGCTCGCGCGATCTTGACAGTTGGCTTCTTTTCAATTTCACTTAGTGATATTGTTGGTTGCGTTTCAATAGTATCTGTACACTAATCGAGGAAGCGATATAAGGAAAAACTAGACACTGCGGCAGCCATCGACTACCCTAGAGACCAACTGGCATCCACGAAATTGAGAGCGCGACCGTCGATTTTTCTTCCCTAGTTCACCACCTTCCACTTTCATCGTTCGTCTCATCCATGTATACTTCGAAGGCAGATTTCCGTTTCTTTTCCCTCGAAATCTAATTCAAAGGGGATACGCTTATGCAAGCTTTTTGTACTACCGGCGCCAGCGCGGCGATGGCGGCGTCTCCGCCTCTCTTTCCTCTTCTTCCTTCTCCTCTCTATCGCACACAATCTCTCTCTCTCTCTCGATCCTCTCCTTCCGTTACTTTTCGTTATTCGTCCGTGGAATTTTGTTTGATGTTATTCGCCACCGCGGCTACGGCAAGGCTCGCCTCGATGATCCAAAAATGTATATGAGCCGCGTGCTTTCTTCTCCTTCGATCAGGCACTCTTTAGCCTGTTTCCGGACTAATATTACGTTCGACGATAATTTACGTCGTCGTCATTGCCTCTGGCATAAATGGAAAAAAAATGTTTAACCCGAAGGTGACGAGGTTATGAATTTTCTAGCACGCTTGTTATTGTCGTTCCATAAAGGAAGGATGCTAAAATAATATCTAAGTTATTAATTTAAGTTTATTTTCGAGGATGGAAGTGAGCGTGGAGATGGAAAGTAATGAGATAAATTTTGAATATGCTGAGAATCGATGTGAAAAAATGGCTATGGCGATCGACAGATTCGGAAGACAGGAGACTGGGAGGGAGAGGAGAAAAATTAACGAGCCGTGATACGCGTTCCTGTCTGTACGGTGCATTTAGGACGACCGCGAACGAACGGTCGCGCGCGGTTTCGAGCCGAGAAAATAGAATTTTAATAGAGCGCAAAGAAAAGAGAAGAAGGGTGAGAAACGGGGAGGGATGAAGATAAATGGAGGCAGAGGGAGATCGGGAGAGAGGAGAAAAAACGTTAAAGGGGACGAACGTCGTACAAGATAAAGCGTGAAAGTCGATTTAATACAATATTTAATATATTCCTCGTTTCACCGATAAAATTCTATTTCTGAGGGTATCTACAAAAAACGAACGAAGGATGAAGTACGAGCATACTCGTCGTAATTGGGAAAAAATTACGAAAAAGTTCAAGTTGGAATATTCACCCACGAACTATTCGAGCTGGGTGTCATTGAACACCGGCTCTGATTCCAGCCAATCCAGTTCAAGTCATCAAGATTGCTGAATGCTATATCAATATTGTAATTGTCCATAGCAATAAAATAAAGGAAAAAGTTGAAATATATTTTAAACATTGAAAAAAAACACGCTTTCAATTAAACACGATTTTGAGAATATCTATAGAAATCGAAGGAATTAACAAAAATTTCGAAATTGTGCTTCCAACTACGCGCAAGCGAACTGCCATTGAACTTTTGGAAAGGTGAACCTTTAGGCACTCAGATTCTCACCGTCGCCCGATAAAAAACCATTTTCTTGTGTCAGGCATAAGAAGCGCTGATTACAACGCGTAACGCGATTTATTCGCGAAACATCGTTTCCATCCTACCAAAATACCTTCCTTTCTTCTTTTCCTGACAAGGAAGAATTCGTATCTGGGATTCGAAGTTCAATTTATAACATCTACAACTTTACTCGCATCCGAGCGAATTATCATCCTTTTTTCTTTCCCCAAAGAGGAGAGAAATCGAGTCGATAATTGACGGCTTGATACCGATTGATAATCGGTACGCTTTTTTTGTGCGATCGCTCGACGAACGAATACCAAGAAGAAGCGAAGAATTTCCGAGCGAAAATTCGCACGAAAAAATAGCTACGGTCTGATCTTAATAAGACGACTGTTATCTCGTACCGACACACGCGCGCGACCATACGCACGCAGAGGTATTCACTATATTCACACGGTCGCGAAGCTACCGTCACTTTTTAATGGTCTTAAGTCCACTTGAGCTAACAAGATACCAGGCGACAGCTGTTTCGCCGTTAACGAAACGGTGCAGCCGGTCGCGCCTGTCACACGATGCACCGCCGTACGAACATGCAACCTTATGCAAGTGTAGGATGACACCTGGGCTCACGCCTATGACTAATACGAAGGCGACGACGCGTCTCGAGAAAAAGTAGTGGGAGCGGTTGTTACGAATCGTTTAGTTCGCGATTATTATTAAGCTTCGATATTACCGACAGTCCTGACAATCTCATCGATTTGTCCATCTTCTTCGTTTACTCCGTTTTACGTTTATATTTAGTTATCGTTTCCTAATTAGATAGAAAGGTTTAAAACGGATCGTCGTTATTAACACTAGATTGCCTGAGATTTAGCATATACGGATATTGCCTAAAAGAAGTCAAAATGAGTTAACGAAATCACGAATACAATTTTTCTTGTGATAGTTCAACTTTCCCACTTTATAGCTATCGGTAACGACTAAAGTCGAAAACGAAAAAATGAGTGGAATCGAATCTGCAAATTTTATTTTTCGATAATGAAAATAACAGAAACTTGTTTAAAAGCTGTTTATTTGCAAAAGAGGTATATTTACGACACATGCGCTCGAAAAAAAGATCGAAAATGTTGCACAGTGGTGGCGAAGGACTCATCCGTCCTTGGAAAGTCCAAAGATCATTTTGTAAGGAAAAGTCGAAAATTTCGAGAACTATGGAAGCATCGATCGTTCGTTCACGGAAGAATTGGAGTAAAAGGAAAGAAAAGAATTCTGGCAACGAACGGGGATGTATCGCGGGCTGGGCGGAGTTTGGCCACCTTCTACCTATCTCGAACGACCAATCGTCTCGCGTTCAAAGAGGAGAGCGTATCGAGCTGGCAAGGTCGAAAAGAATGAACGAGGAAAATGGTGAAACGATGGCGTCGAATTCTTGTCGCGTCAAAATTTCAGGCAGCGCGAGCCTCGCGTTTCGTTTTTTTCGTCGGTTCATCTCGAGACATCTGACCAAACCAATTGGGAGATTCTGCAAAAAGAGACCTCCTTCGAGGTGTTCTTCCTTCGGATACCTTTTTCTTTCTTAAAAAAAAAAATATTTTTGCCGAATTTCCGCATTCTGGTCACAACAATATTTTCTAGACGAAAATATTCCTTTTTTATATCATTGTTCATAGTTTTGTTCTGAGAATCTATTACGGAGGTGTTTTGGCTTGAACATTTTTAATCTTCCGATTAAGTTGTCTTCCTTCGATAGGTTTGAAGCTAGTAGGTTCGAATGGTTTGCGATTCTTATCTCGTATTTTTCATTATAGCGATCGATTTCTTTCTTGATGGTATTTATTTTAAGGTCTCGATGGATGATTGCATTAGAGACGTACCACCGAGCGTTGGTCGACATTCTGAGAATTTTAGATTTCTGTAGGATTTCAATATTAGAGTTGCTATCGGAAATATTAAAGCGAATTTACTTTAATTTACGAATTTAGAACTGTCGCGTACTACAGTTTTTTAGATGCGTTTTCTTGGCGTTTTGAAAGCGTCGTGAAAACGTGGGAAGATGTCTCGTAGGAATTGCTTTACGTACTCATTCGTACGTACATTCACGCTTGTGCGTAGGGGGTCTCATGAGGGAAAAGTAATGATGAATCTTTCGTCGAGGAACGTTTCATAGTTCCTCGAAACCACAGGGTTCCAGCGAGTAAAAACAAAAAAGAAAGAAGAGGAGCACGCTTCCTTCGCACGGTAGCAGAGTAATACTGTCGCGTGTCCTGCTGTTTTCCTTTTTCTAAGAAACAAGATGATTTATTTTGAAAAGACTCGAGAGAACTCCAATCGCTTCTAATTATTCATGAATTTAATTTCTTCTGAAATTTATCAAACGAATCTGTACTTCGATCGTTTCGATATGATGCTAGAAGCTTCCAGTACTCGAGAAACGATGAAAACGACAAAAATCTTGATATTGTATGAATTGAAAAAAAAATTGTTCAATGAACCCGCGCGAATTTCAATACAATACGAGTAAAGTTTACGTAAGCATCCTTAATTCTTTTATTTTTCGCGTAGACAGTGTGGTAAAATGTTTTTCAGTCGTTCCAGAACGTTCGATATCACGATCTTAACATTTTTTTTGAACGACTAAATTATTTCTGTAATTTTAGGAAGACGGGAAAGTAATGTCGTATTTTAGCTTTCGAATTAAAGCAAATAATTTTTTAATATATTTTTATTTAGACCCAATGATGTAATCACCCACTTTGTCAATGACGTTGCTCTCCTAACACTTTCAAACTCTCTTAGTCGCCTTCAGGTTTTTGTACGCTAGCTTCCATGTCGAATCTGGGCTGTTTTTCGATCGAGCATCTTCTGGCCCTAACGTCATTGGCTCCATCGCCATTTTTAGCGGAAACGCGGATAAATCATTCTGCTTCGAGGAAGGACGACGGCGGCGATGCCAGTGATGCGTCGAAGATGCGCGTCAATGAATCGTAAAGTTTCTCGGTAAGTCGGATTGTGTCGCGTTGCAACCGCCACGGAGACGTGGAAAAAAAGGCCTCGTGGGTAGCCACGGTCTCTCTCAAGGGGCCCCTTGGATTCCTCAGCGGGGGTCCGAGGAATGTGCGTTTCACGGTTTTTCTCTCGTCTTCGAATATTCATTGTCGATCTTTTTTAACGAATGGAAAAAAAGTGGCTGCGCCGACACCTGGCATCACGGATCCGCCCGAGATTGACTGAAATCCTTTCGATGTCGTTCTCATGGTCGAGGGGACAACGCCATTCCTTCGAATCAGCTGAATTCGAGCTTCTTTTGACAAGACTATTGTTAATTAAGAGTCAGCGTCGTTTATTGTCGTCTTTTTTTAACGGATATCGACAAATTCTATGCAGTTACTCGACACCGGATAGAAACGACGAACATAAGGACGCAGGCTCTTCCTTCTCGGTTAGAAAGCGTGGCTCGCTTTTGCTCGATTCTTAGAAAGTTTAACTGCCACACGTGTTTTCCATGGCATTATTGTCTTCCGTGACAATGAAGGAAGACGTAGGAAACTCCGTGCCTTTTTCTTGCTACGTTTCTAACGACGTTTCGCGCAAGGAAGCGAGTAAAATCGTCCAGAACGAGGCCAGACGCGCCAGAACGAGGCTGTAAACGAGATTCTCCCTTTTTGGCGTTTCCTGTAATTTTGAGTAGGAGCCAATCGCACGTACGAAGAATAAAATGCATGAATTCTTTCGAATTTTTAATAAAATACAGATTTCCCAAATATTCCTATAATATTCGGAAAATTAAACAAATATCTCGAAGCAAGGCGACTTGAAAGGATAAAAAAGCGTGATTTTTTAATATTAATTTAATAAAATCTTGATTATCTCTTGACGAGTGGTGGATAAAGAAGAACTCCGTGTTCAAGAAGCACGAGACCTGTCTTATCGACGATTGAGGGATCAGAAATTTCCGGTATGAATTTAGCGTTTATTCGCGCTGGAGACTTCGAAGACGTTCTTCGAAGAAAGAAACGAAATCTTTAAAAATTAAAAATTAAACGAATCGTTCAGAAACCATGAGATGGTCGTATGGTATGAAATCGATTCATCGAACAAAAAGAGGGTAAACGAAATATAAAAATAAAGAAAATATCGATAATTTTTCTTGGTCGCGTCATTCCGATACGATCGGTGATGCGATCCATACGTCGAGAAAAGTCGAGTCCTTGAAGACAAAGCAAAGACAGATGTGACATAGGAGCCGTAAGATACCGAAAGTCGGCAAGATCAGGGATTAAAATTCGCTTACTCCAGATTAGAATATTTGTTAGAGGTCGATATAATTTCCACATGTTTCTTTCTCTTTTAGTATTTATCCTAGCAGAGAAAGAGAGAAATACGAAGCAAAGAGCAGGTAGCAAGCAGAAGATCGCATTGACAAGGGTCGAGGAAGCACCTTGGCGCGTCCTGATGGCAAGCACGTGCGCTCCAAGGAGACTTCCTTCGCGTTGAAAAAGAAAAGGTGTTCATACATCTCTAGGAATACAAGGTACTTATACCGGCACTAATAGTGTCGCCCAACCGATTCTCACTAGCCGAAATTTTGTCGTGCCTTTGAGCAAACAACGGTAAAATCTCCGCGTCTTTACGCTCCTTCTTTTTCTTCTCCTCTACGCCGTTCCTTTGTCTCACTTTCTATTTTTCTTTCGATAAGCATAGTTTAGTGTGCGCGAACGCGCTTGGTTGTATCCTTGTGCATCGTCATCCTTCAGTTCCACTTTTCATTCTTCTGCTCGCGTGCCGTTCCATTTTCCCTTCATTAGCATTTTTCTCCTGATTTTTTTTTTATTTCAGACTCTCTTTTTCCGTCTTTTATTTGTCCGAATTTTCTTAAAATTATATTACGAAACTCTTTCGTTTTTATCGTTTCTCCGATATTGAACGATGAGCCTTCGTTGATTAAACTTTCAATCAAAATAATATAAAATTTGATATAGAAATTTATTTTCCACTAGGTTTTTCTTACATTTTATTTATAAAATTGCATCTTCCTACAAAATTCGTAAATTTCGCGATTGTTCACCGTGTTAAAACGAAATAATTGCTCCGACGACTAAAGCCGCTCTCAGAATCTACGAAATTTCAATCGCATACGTCGTGACTCCATTTTATCTTCAACGAAGCGAATTATGCCGATCGAAGCGCGTTAAAAGATCGACGATCGTTCAAAAACGATATTCGCGCTCGATGTCGAGTCGAACGAGGCTCCTGACTTTCCTTTCTTTCGAAATAAATCATTCTCGCGACAGCATCCGGCGCGAGGCATCAAGATCGCATACATAGCTTTTTACCGAAAATACTTCGCGTCTCGACGAAATATGGATTTGCTCGACGACGACGAGACAAACGATCGCCACTCACCGAGGAAAAGCCGCTTGACTTTTACGACTCCTTCCTGCGACTCTCGAATCCCTCTCTCGCTCTCTGCCCCTTGGCTCTTTTTCGATCGACCGTGAACGATCCTCTTAACCGAATCGTTTTGCGAATTCCTCTTTAGTCTCAAGCCAAACGCGATCTTTACGGGCCTTTCCTCGCCAAACAGTGACAACGTCTCGAACGGATCGTACGATTACTACCGCAGAAGTCGATCCGTGCGCGTTCATCGGCGCGTTTATTTTTGATTTTCGTACAGACGCGAGCATTGATACGCTTTTCTCGAAGGTTTTCCTCTAGAAGACAGCGCTGCAACGACAATAAACGACGTTGTAGGATGACGCAAGGGAAAAATTGCGCCTGTGTCCAGCTTGGGCTCGCGTGGAAGTCCAGTCACCGATTTATTGGCGATATAGTTAATAATGAATTGTTAATTATAATGATTAATTATCGTTAGTAATTATCGAGAGTGCGTTTAGATATTTTTGAGTTATAGATTTCGACATGTTCCTTCGTCCTCGTAAAATCTATTTCGATCGATATGTCGATTCGAACACGGAAATTGTCGAAATTAAGGCGGTCGCTTCGTCGATCGTAAAAATTAAATTGGAAAATTTCAGTTTATTCTTTGAAGAAACATTAAGAAGTACGAAATATTCTCTTTTATTTAGATTCCGTTATTTATACTTATTATTTATATAATCATAAGAAATAGTTATAGCTGTTAAAATTAGATCGAGAAGTAAGAAATATGAAATTTATTTTTCTCGCGTATGTAAAACTAAAGAATCGAGTCGTCGTTGAACATATTCCACGCGAAAAAATTATAAAGAGTTACTTGACACTTTTTATGACCAAGCGGCCATGAATCATAGCTGTTTGGACGAGTCTTTGAGACGATACGTTTTTTCGTCGTATTAGAAGAGATCAGACCGTCGTAACCGCGTGATCGGTTCCTGTTCGTGATAAAATTCGTGTTAACATAGTGGAAGCGGTTTTAGTCACTAGAATTTCCTCGTAAATATTCGCTATACCGTTTAAAATCCATTACACAGTCGCGATAATTTTATGGAGCCGGTCTGTTTAACGTAGTCTTTAAGTATCAATAATTTTGGGTAAATACAGACTCTACGGATAAGCTAATAAGTACGAAGACTCGTTCCGCGTCGAGGATCTTCGTGTTGGCAAATTATCGTTAGAATTCGCGTATCGACTTAAGATCGGCAACCTCGTAAATTGGATCGTTTAAAGGGTCTACGCTTAAATATTTAAGGAGTAGAATGATTTTCGTTTAAGCATTTTCTCAGATAAAAATGTTCGCCTATTTATTTTCGAGTCTTCGAAAAACTCGCTTACGATCGAACGTAGAAAATTGTGGATCGCGATGAAACATTGAGCAATACTCGCAAAAGGTACACTAGGAATGTGTAAATGTTATTTAAATATAATTACTTAAATCATTGTTATTTTCTTATGGGATAAATACTAATTCAAGTTTGAAATTACTTTTTTTGTAAACTCATCAATTTTATAGGGAAATTAAATACGACTTTTGTCGATTTTTCCGTATTGAAAAACAAGGTTACATATTAATCAGTATAAGTTGCTATAAGTTTTCGCTTTGTTTCCACGCTTCTTTCAAATACTTAAACGAATATTTATTCAATAATAATATTATTATCTCATAAACGCGACTTTTTTGGTAATGCAAAACCTTTTACGAACACGATAAAAAATATTTTTTTAACTATTTCAAAAATCAGGATCTGTAAGCACACGTATCGCAATACGTCTGTACGCGCTTATTTTGCGATGACGCTTGAATGTGACGACGTGTTTTCATCGTCGAGCCAATATCGGTTTATGAAAAATCGAAAAACGTATCGAAATTGCGCGGCTACGACGACGTAGAAAAAAATTCGCAGCGTGGTATTCGAATCCTCTTTATTCTGGTCGTAAGACGAATCGAATGAAACGTAATTCGTTCCCATGTACCTTGAAGAGACGTCGTCTGGTGAACACATGTCTCCGTTGGATTTTATCCATTAAGAAAAAGTCCTCGCCCTTCGCCATGTGACATTAGCGTTCACGCGATGCCGGAACCTAAACTTCGCTATTACTCCACCCTTTTGGCAGATCGAATCTGAATGTTCGAGAGTCTCTTACCCAAAAAAGAGCAAAGTGCATCGATGATTTTAACGTTATTTCTTTCCAATTTTCCTTCGCTTTCCGGGAAAAAAGTCATCTACTGCTTTAATAAAGTACTTAAATCGTAATACGTATCGTCTTTCGATACGACTGTCGGAAGAAAAGTGACCAGAAAGAACACTTTTAATTAAAACCTTGGATGAGTACTTTATTCGAGATTATCAGACGATAGTTTTTCGTCAGGCTGACGCGACTGTCTAGAGAAAGAACGATTTAAATTTTGACTGCATTAAATCGCGATCAAAAATCCATCGCGATGGCATCGATTTAAAAAAAACGGTCCGGCATAAAACGTACCGTGAATGGAGAAAGCAAGAAATTTGGGGCACGATATAGTCACGGGAAGAGCAATCATCGATATTCTACGATATTTTCGAAAAAGATTGATCCTGACACTACGTTCAGGGTCGAAATTCTTTCTCACGAACGACGAAAGGGACGAGCTAGCCAGTGGATCTCGACGCGTCTTTGGAAATCGACGGAGCGCGATTTTGCGAAATTCGAACGAACGAGGTAAAATTGAGCGAAACTTCGAAAGCACGGGAGTCCGTCGTTTAAGTCGCTCTCAGGCGCGACGGTGTTACGAACTCGTTCCTTTTACAGCGATGATAAACAAGCGGCGACGACGGAAGCGCAGAAACGCGGTGTCGTCGACTATTTGTTTGATTTTCTGGTCGGCTTTCTTCCAACGACTCCGTCGTCTTCGTCAACGTCCACGTCTTCGCCTTCGTCTCGGCCTCCTCCTTGTCCTCGTCTTCGTCGGAGCAGAAGAAGACTCACGCTCCGATTATGGATCGTTGTTACTCGAGTGCTCGAGTCGAGGCCACCCTGTACGAGCCCGATGCGACGCGCTTGGACGACCAGTGGTTTTAAGATCATCGTGGACGAGGCAATTCGATCTAGTCTACTCTTCCATTTTCGTTTGTTTAGTGACTCTTTCGTCGAATTTACGGGCATATGTGCTTTTTTGGGATTTCCTATTGTTTCAGCATCGCTAGCGTGTTAGAGACTGTTTTGAACGCTTGGTTGACCAGTCATTTTACGATCATAGTGGACTAGGTAATTCGGTCTAATCTAATTCTTCGATTTTTCTTAGTACTTTCACCATCCGTTTGTCAAATTTACGTACTTGTTGTCTTCTTTGGGATTTTTTATCGTTTCAGCATCGCCATCATGGTAAAGACTATTCGACGCGCTTGTTTGAGCAGTGGTTTTACGATTGTCGTGGACAAGGTAAGTCGATCTTAGTTTGTTCTTCGAATTTCGTTTGTCTAGCGATTCGTTCGTCAAATTTACGGGTATATACATACTTTCTTGGGACTTCTTATTATTTCAGCATCGTTAGCACACTCGCAGTTGCCCTCACGTTTAATTTGGTAACGATAAATAACTTATTTTTTTCAGATAACTCGAGGAGTCCGTTCACGCGTAATTTTAAGATTCTAGGTTGCGAGGTCGATTTAAACGAGATACCCGGCATAACTCGGAAGTATTAAATTTTCGAACGAGAACGTGAACCGCGAACTATGAAACGAACGAACAGCGCTACTTATCTTTTCTAGTGGCATTGGTACTGCGTTACGAGAGAAATATTCTATTTCGAGACGTCGACTCGTAAAATTTCATCGTTGTACCGGGCGACTAAATATCATCGACTTATATCATCGAGCGTCGTTAGATATACCGAATACCGTCGAGAGCCTAATGAACGATCATTCCGTTTTCGTTTTAAAGGATTATCTCGTGTAAGAGCAGGTGAGAGTGGATCGCGAATAATCGCGTTATTACGAACGATTGTCTCTCGCTAGTCTCTTTACGATTTTTTTTTAATGAAAAAGTTAACGAATTATACAGAATTAATTTATAGTACATACATTTTTGTCCTCCAAAAAATTCTTTAATATTTGTGACTGCGTAATCTCCGACTATTTTCTGTTCACTTTAACTTTATTCTTAGGCTTAAATCACGATTAAATATTACTTATTTTTTACTTTAAACTGTTTTTACACTGGCTGAAAGGCGCTCGTTGAAAAATTTCGATCCAATAAAGTATCAAAAATTAAAAAAAAATATATCCAATGCATTACTTACAATAAGTGAACATACTACGATACGGGGAGAAAAGAACATCTCGAATAACTCATTTGCTTACGACAAATAATCCACGAAAACAATTTATCAAATGTTCACATTTGGACAGATCGGAAAGACCTGTGGATGAAAAAAAAGAGAAAGATATTATAAAAATAACAGAGTTCATCTCTTACGGAGAGATACTCCGGACCGGACAATTCTCGTGCAACCAACAACTGAGAGGCACGTACCGGCCAATCGGTCCACAACAAAGGCTCCTCGATCGTTGTTGGAGCTTTATGTCGTTCATGTAGGCTGAGTGACTCATATTAGCACGCCTTCGAAACTGCCGATAAGGTCGTTCCAGGTTTACGACAAAGGAAGCTCGATGTTTCGAGTCCCTACTGGTCCCTCAGGTTTGGCGAATTCATATTTACGACGCCGACAAGATGTCGCCTGCCGTCGTGATCCTCCAACATGTGTTTACTACGAGCGAGGAATATTTAGGGTCGAGGGACTTAGGAGGCGAAACTTTGAGGACAGAGATCCAAGGTGGTTACCGAGATCGTCCACGGTGCCCCTGTAAATCTCTCAAAATCTTTTAAACGGACGGATCAACATGGAAGGCTACGCGGAGGAAACATGCGATCGACCTTTTGGTTTGATATACAGGATAACTCACATATATTATAACAACGTCATTATTAATTTAACTTAATTATATTGTAATAGAATTTACGTGTAATAATTACATGTATAACAAATACACAGACTGATCAATGGCATTCTTAGCGGCATTTCTCCAATGGGAGGGACGTCCACGTGTTATGCAATCATCGCGATTGATGTAATTATCGAATGTCCAGACTTGGAGAAATTGTAACAACACGTGGGAAATAAAAAAAAAAAAATTAAATGGACAGAATGTAAAGCGGTTCGGAAGGAGGAGAAAATACGTGTTGTTGGCGAGTAATGCGACTTGTGTCGTGGGTTGTGGGTTGCCGTGAATGAACAAAGCCCCGCGAATGTAATTTCAGTGTCATAGGATAACGATAAAATAAAATAGCAAAGTATAAATTAGAATAGAAACAAAAATTGGCTGCAAAAGCCAATCCTCTGTAACAAAAATAGAGAAGCAAAATCCCCTGCTCTATACTTTCTATTACGATTTGAAGCTTCATCCTCGCACTAAGAACACAATTATCTCTAACCTTCGTGCAATATGTACTTTCGCATTACTGCTGTTCCGGTTGACTTCTTCAACAGACATATCTCGTTCGAAATGTGACGCAGTGACGAAGTGTGTGCAGTTTTCAGTTAAATTGCTACGTATTGTCGACGCTAACTACGTATGATGTCGACAACGATAGATATTTGTTGTCATTTTTTGTTCATAGTATAAGTGCCTTTAAATAACAAAAATAAAATGAAGGTGATAAGTTTTCATAGGAGTTTTTATAATTGATTTACTATCAAAATGACAACAATAACAGTACATCGAACCTTCTTTTTTTTCGAAGCTCCTTTCTTTTCTATCAGTTCGTAACCGATCTTCGACGCGTGAACATCGGTGAAAC
>JAITYT010001990.1:9690-20084 GCA_025433975.1 Liostenogaster flavolineata | reverse complement strand
ATATATATATATATATATATATATGTATAATTTTACTTTAAAATTCAAGATTTTATTTGAACTATATTAAAACTATTCCTATGAAATATAAACTTTAAATACATAACATAATATTACAGATGAACTAACAGTGTAGCAATAAATAAAAATGTTATTCTTGCGTAAACACTGTGTACTAATTACATTGGGTATTTCTTGCATTAATAATATGGCATTGTTATTGAATGCAAAAAGCATTGATCGATACAGTGTACGAAACTTATATCGTTTGGATAACATATCGAGAATACGAAGAAATATAAGGAACATGCCGATTATTAGTGCAGTAATACTTATATTTGAACGGAAGGCTGATGGGAAATCGCGTGATGTTAAATATGAAGTAATGACAGTGAACCAATGAAACACATTTTAACTTAGTAGCGTGCTCGATAACAATTGCACTGTGAATTGTATCTTTTTTTTTCACAATAGCTTTACGACTAATTCGTTTAACATAAACAATGTAATTTACCAGTAATCTTATTTGGAATTTATCGAATCCTACGTTTGACGTTTGCCGCTTTTAAGTGATAAAAGAAGCTTTTCTGCTAAATCTAATGTAAATTCGCTAGAAATATCAATTTCTCTCCGTTGGCACATCATAGAGACATTTATAGTTTGTGCATTTTCATCCGATACTTTTTATTTCACAAAATTATATTATATCTGTATATACTATGCGTTTTAACTTAGTAAAACAATCAAATGTAGGAATCACGTTAAAAGCTAGGTTTCTGGTATATATAAAAAAAGGCCAAAACAACTTCTCGCGCAAAAACTTTAAAGCAGTTTATATAAAATGTTTTTTAAAGGTATAAACAGGAAGCACCTACAATTCTGACTTTTACCGGCATTACATTTTCTTCGAATCACGCTTATATGTAACTATCCTTTGGAAGTTTAAACAATTGAAACAACGTGTCTCTCGACTGTTATCAAAGAAGTTATATAAATCAACAATAGTTTTCTTTTCTAAATGTAGGTAAAACTATTCAATAAATATAGTTCTAAAAGAAGAACCGTGGACAATACCACCGATCGTGGTTATCGTAAAACTAGTGATTATGGTACAATTTTTATCTTACATTATCCCTGATATAAGAATCTATCAAATATTCATGTTGATTTATCAATGATAACTTCAAGACGAGCGCACGAACAGTGCCACATGAATTCGATAAATATCTTTGAATTTCAAATTCTTCGATCAAGATGTACACGCGTGGCCATCACAGTTCTCTCCTTCCTTCTCCATCGTCTTCTTTAAAGGATGTACTTAAGAACATCCCGTATACTTTCAAACTTATTCCGTGGCAAGAGTCCTTAAAATATACTTTACTGTATAAGCAAATGCTGCGAAGCCTATAATTACGACCAGATTAGTAAGAGCACTATGTAATGGACTTTGTTCTCTTTGAAATTGATCTCTTATCAAAGACGAAACTTCCGAGGCCGTCGACTGACGCCTAGCTTGTTTCTCGAGTTCTTTCCTACGTTCCAATTCTGCCTTGATAACCTACGATACAGGATATCGTAATGTAGAAATAAAATGATACATCTTGAATATATGTATTCTACGTGCAAAATATGAATAGTATACCTTGACTGTATCTGGGAATAGCTCGCAAAACATCTCGTTTCGTAAATTGTATTCTAAACTTTGCGCAGCTAATTGCTTCTTATCGTAGTCCGTCGTCTTGATACTACCCAATGTTGGACTCTTCTCGATCTATAATCGAAACAATTATCGCGCGTTAAGATAACCCAACGTTTCCATTCTACGTTACAGTAGCTTTACGTCGCAGTCTTATACCATGAAGCTGAGTAATCCTGTGAGTATGGTGGACACGCTCCATGCAGGGTTCCAAGTGTCAGGATGAAAGTCAGAAATGGATAGGCAGAGTCTCGTGTTAACCTTGAATCGCCCATTTGGTGTGGTCATGTAAATGCTAGGAGGTTGGAATGGAAATTCTCCAGGGAATATGAGCTTCCCATGATAAAATCCACCTTCGTAAGGTGTCTTCTCGGGTCCTTTAACGACATAGTGCCTAGGAGAATCGATTAGACGGTGACGATTGATTCAAATTAGCAAGGATCCTTTCCGAAAAATACCAATTTAAAATTACCATTCCAATATATTGGAGGGAACTGGTTCCGCTAGTACGTACGGCACTGGATCTTTCTTTAGTCGCAAATAATCCTGCCTTAATCTAGCCGTAGCACTGTTAACTTTTTTACTCATTCTTACCATCAAGTATATTGTTATTTAAGTACAAAATTTGCCTAATACTTTATATATTCCGCAGCGTTTTATACTTCCGCGTATCGAAGAAATTTAAAAACATTTAGGACGAGATTTTCTTCTCGAATATCAAACGATCTTTCGCGAGGAAGAAAATTGCAACATTCGTGCTTTTGGTGTAGGCGGAGTAGAGGGATCTGGGAAGACGTTCTTATTGTTTCATCTTGACAATACGCATCGTGAACAATTAATGGTAGGAGGACGTACGCGTGGATCTTTCGATCACTCGTCGAATCGAACGTCTCGAAGGAGTCTCGTACTCTCCGAGGGATCGAAATTCAATCACGAGATAATCAGGATCCAGTAATTCGCATACGCATGGAGAAACGTACACGTAGATCGCCAAGTACAGGTTAGATCGGGTTGTGCGTGAGACGTATTACGGCAAACGATCGAGCTATAATTTCAGAAGCTTTGACGCACGATCGGGACAACGATCGAACAAAAATACAGTCACGATGCGATCGCAAATGATCTATTCATGAATGATACCAAATGACACTGAATTTGACAGCACCATTCTCACTACGGAAAACATATGACTGTGAAATATTCCGTAAATTATATCGTGGCACAGTGCTGCCAGGTTAAATTAGAAACGAACTTGTCCACGTTATTTCCTTCTATCGAGTTGCTATTTTTCTTTTGTTTACAATACTGTCTCGTTTTTATTAATTTCAGTTTTCAGTTCGTATCATTTTCCTGGCAATTGTTTCAATTTGCATTTATATTTCGTACTTTGCTTTCATCGCTACGAGAGCGTTGATCTTCGCTAGCCGGGACATTGATCTTTGATGATCGGTCTCACTGACGATCTAAAGATTTTTTCTAATGTTATTTCGATAATTGGAAAAAACTAAAATTTAATCAGTTTTAAAAAACGAACAGTTTTACAAAAGAATTAGATCAAACGAGAGTATTATGCTCTTCGTCGCTGGTGAATCGAGCTTAAGATTCGTGACAGTCTCCGCCTCCCACCATTCGTCGCCGAAGAATGGACGACTCTGTTATTGATTGTACATGTAGAAAATAACATTGATCAAAATTTGTACGTGCGACCTACGTAATTAAACTCGATAATCTTGATCTGTCTGCATTGACAATGAGTTCTTCCGTTTCTATTAATAACTCCGTTCCATTGACTGGTACCAATGGAATGGAAACCGTGGTAGCAGTAGCACTTGGCGTACTTGCTGCAATTTTTCTTGGAGCGCTTCTAGTGCTGCTGGTGATTTGTCGCAGACAGCGCTGTTATTACGTTAGTTGACATTGTTTATCCTATCCGCTCTTTGTCACGATATTCATCGCGAATAAACATATTTAAATATTTTAGAATCAGAAGGATTCGCCGGATTTAAGCTCCGATTTGTTAGAAGGGGAAAATGCGACTGGATTGGGATTAGGCGCTTGGGAAAGTCAGGAATGGCTTGCCGGAGCAGAAAGGTACAAAGAGGATATTGTATGATCTGTAGATACTTGTATTTAAATTACTTTACCTTAATGTTCGAAATTCGTGGAAATTATAGGTGGGTGGACGATGCTACTGGCTTGGCGCCTCCATGTATAGCAGTACTTCGCTCTTGTCACGCTTTGGCAGCGAGCCTGACTGCCATCGCAGGAACAGTGAACAGCAATACCGTACCATTAGAGATAGTCGACGTAAGCGAGCATTTAGATTTTGCGTCTCCTTGGTTCTAAGCTTTATTAATACGCTGATTTTACAGGTGGCTAGACGTATTCCTCCTCGGGTCGACGACGTGGTAAGAAGTTTGTATCCACCTTTGGACGCTAGGCTTTTGGAAGCTAGAGTCGCAGCTTTGGTCTTAGCTGTTACACATCTGGCTTTGGTAACAAAACACGGCGCTCCAAAAAGTCAAGCTAGGAAACTTGCATTTATCGATCAGGCACTGAGCGATATGGATACGCATTTGTTAGTTTTACGGAACGCAGCTTTAGCGCAAGAAATAGCGTGTTCTATACCTGCATCCACGTCCGTATAAAATTCTTGAAATTATTCCATTTAGAATACGGATATTTCAATATATATAGAGATCGTGTTACATATCATTTTGTAACAAAGAAACAGTATTTACGAGCTAATTAACAAATTTCGTTTGTATTCTCAAACGCTCATAAGTTTTCTTAGTAATTTAATTGAATTCTTCCATGATTCGAACAAAAGGTATAGAAAAAAGTATTTATAATGCGCGGATATTGCGTAAGCGATATGCAAAATTATCCGATTGTACAAATTCTCGACGCTAACCATGACTGATCTCACGTGAGAATTGGTAGGGAACAATTTTTAAAATGTTGATATTTTGTACATATATAAGTATTTCGTTAGTTATGCGATATGTAAAAGAGGACGCACTTATAAAATGATATTATTTTCATTATATTTTAGACAGTATCGTGATGAATATTTTAATTATTTTTATAATAAGATTTTATCAATTGTTATATATTGTGATACAAATTTTTATATAATCGTATAAGGTCTTCCAAATTAGGTAATTATAATTATAATACAGAGAATTCTAATTTGGAATTATATAAGTAATTACAACATTGTACGGTTATACACATGTATTTTATATTAACTTACATACGCTACCTTGTATCGTTACAACATACTTCTGCAAAAAGTCAAATTATTTTACTGATAAATAGAAGTTTATAATAAAATTAGACATAAAAGAGTTTATATACTGCTTTAGTGTGTATGTTGCAAGAATTTAAACTCGCTTATTTTTGCAACACATCGGTATTGCTTCCCTAAATTTTCGCCAAGAGATATATAATATATATGTATACATATAATTAATCTAATGATAATGAATCTTCGATCATTAAGTAATTTTCGACTCGTTATTTGGACTAATTAACTAAATAATCTCTTGTCACTGATACACTACATAGCAGCGTAAATGCAGTGACTGATGTAATACAGATAAAAAAGAAAAGAAAAGAAAAGAAAATTAAAAGAAATGAATTAAAACGGTAGAAGATACATCGAAAAGATGGTATTAATTTCCACGGTTTGCAAAATCCTTCTGTCGCTTTTGGTTATCATTTAAAACTTTATCTTTGAGATGTTCTTTATAATCCAATATGTTGCCACTCCATTTTGTAACTGCACCATTTTCACAAACCCAAATTTCTTCCGCTACCTAACAGACATAGTTAGAAAAATGTACTTTTCAAATTTCCTTACCTACGTTCTGATAATTAACTTCAATTTACAGAATAATTACTTACTTGATTAATCAGCCGAAAATCGTGAGACACCAATACCATTCCACCATCGAAATCATTAATCGCATCTGCAAGTGCATCTATTGTTTCCATGTCAAGGTGATTAGTAGGTTCGTCGAGAAGTAGCAAATGTGGAACTTGCCAAGCGAGCCAAGCGAATACCACTCGACAACGTTGGCCATCCGATAATTGCCGAATCGGACAGACCTGAAATTACATTTATTTGAGATAATGCGTCCGATTTTGAGATGACGACCTTATTATATACATGTTATATTTGCGCGCGTACTTGCTGACGACCAGTAAGTCCGTAACGACCGATAATCTTTCGCATGTCTTCTCGTTCCTTAACATCGGGAAAAGCTTTCATCATGTAATCGAGCGGTGATATGTCCAAATCCAACAATTCGTGCAAATGCTGATGATATCTTCCTATTCGAAGATGGCTATTCTTGCGAATCATGCCACTCGTAGGTACCAGCTATAATCGTTTATTATTCGTTACAAGTACGATGTTTGGGATATGTATAGAAAGGTAAGCGATCGAAAAAGTAACTTACATCTCCATACAATAATTTAAGAAGCGTACTTTTTCCAGCTCCATTTGGACCAACTAAAGCAATTCTAGTATCTAAATCAATACCAAACTCCAAATTTTTGTATATCCAGGGCGAGTCATCTTTATAACGAAAACTCACATTCTGAACCATAATGACGGGTGGTGGAATCGTTCCACAGGATGGAAAGTAGAAATTTAAAGTTTTATCGCTAATAACTTTTTCCGTAAGACCCTGTGCTACCATCTTAGCGAGAGTCTTTTCTTTCGATTGAGCTTGCCTTGCTAGCTTCGCAGAACCGTGCCCAAATCGCGCGATGTAATTCTTCATGTGCGCAATTTGATCTTGCTCCCAATTGTATTGCTTCGCTTGATTTTCCAATAATTCCATTCTAGGGAACGAATACTGTGTATTATTTATCGTTGAAAGATGCGACACGGACAATATGTTGAATATTTAAATTATACCTAGTCTTCACAAATGCTTCATAATTCCCAGTGTAGTACTTCAACTGTTTTTTGTTGACATGAATGATATTGGTACAAATGCCATTAAGAAAATCTTGAGAATGCGAAATAATGACAAGAATTCGTTTATACGTTTTCAACTCTTCTTCGAGCCATACGCATGCATCAAGATCCAAATGATTAGTTGGTTCATCAAGAAGCAACAAATGAGGCTTCACGTACAAGGCTCTGAAAATAATACGAGATATCGCGTATGATACTTTTTACGTTTATATACAATTACATATTTATACATTTCATCGTGAGAAATTTAAATTAACCGCTCGATTCTATTCTCATTGGTTTGACATACCTGGCGAGAGCTATACGCATACGCCAACCTCCCGAGAAGTCTTTGGTAGCTGTCCTTTGCATTTTTGAAGTAAAGCCCAATCCATGTAGAATATGTGCGGCGCGTGCTTCTGCCGTATCGGCAGCCATATCGTCTAATCTTTCGTAAACATCCATTAATTGTTCCTAAAGTAGATTTGATAGTTTCGATACAAGGCATTCA
Source organism: Liostenogaster flavolineata (assembly GCA_025433975.1). Lineage (NCBI taxonomy): Eukaryota > Metazoa > Arthropoda > Insecta > Hymenoptera > Vespidae > Liostenogaster > Liostenogaster flavolineata. Next base: position 12,905 of record JAITYT010001990.1, on the reverse strand, counting down.
TATAAATATATCTTATAATGTTAAATTTAAATCTAATCTTGCTCGGAGATTTAATTAAAAATCTAACGAACTTATCATTGCAATACAGTAAGATCAGAAACCGGTCGACCCAGAGATGAAATTTTTGACGCACCTGTGCGTCTTCCTCGTCGCAATCTACCAATTCCTCCGCAAGTTTCTCAAGTCGCACGCGTTCCTCGTCGACTTCCATAACGCATTCCAAAGCTGTTTTATTGCTCGCAGGCATTTCTCTAGTTAAATGAAAAATATCAATTTGATCCGGAATAGGAACTTCACGGTTTCCAAGGACCGCCAGTAACGTGGACTTCCCAGAACCATTGAGACCCAGTAAGCCGTAACGTCGTCCGCAGTTCAACTCGAGCATGGTATCCTGCAGTAATTCGCAGCCGTGAAACGTGATAGAAAAATTGGAAATTTTAATATCTCGACTTCGTGCGTGGGAAGCCAAGGATCCGGTGCAGGAGCGCGCTTCCGCATTGAGTCTGGCGTCGGCTTCCAGCTTCAGACATAGTGCCTCTGCGACGAGAATCGACGACGTGAAAAGAAGTCGTGTTAAAAAAAGAGACATTCGTGATCTACAGCTACGCAGGAAAGTCGAATCGAAGCTTCATGACCGATACCTTCTACACTGATAGGAGTTCCGTTAGTTCCATTTTCAACGGTTTGATCACCTCCTGCATTTTGTTCCCTGCTATCGTCTCCTGCTTTCGTCTGGTTGGTCGTGGTTGGTTTTTTCCCTGACTGCCTGGCTTTGGCAGCCTCCTTCTTTTTCTGTTGCTGTTTCTTTTTTGCGTCGGACGGCATGTTTCAACTGAAATTTTTCGAGAGATTTCGCATTATCATGTTCGGACTCTAGTTTGGCGTATCGCTGCTAAAAAGTTCCATTATGTAAGACATAGGTTAGGAATGAATTGACACGTGCGTGTAAAAAACGAAATACGACGGAAGCTCGATCTTCGAGATCCTTCGTCGTCGTTAGCGTTACGTTGGAAGGTAGGGAGGGAACGTCGAAGGAGGGTGACAGATTGAGAGCTTCTTACCGAGACAAAAGAAGTTTTGTTTCGAGAAGCGGAATACCTTGCACTCCGGAACGAATCGAAAGTAACGAGCTTACGGGTCGCTCGGTTCGATCTATTAATCCTCTAGTACCATTCCAAAGAGAATTTTTCTTCGTATAATGTCATGAAATTACCTAATTGTGCGCCAAAAAATGAAGGATCCTTGCAACACGCAATACACGTGCATGGATAAAAGCGAGCAAAGCCTTCGAATCAACGGTGAATCTTTTTAAATTGACTTGCAGATGGTAGCACAAGGTCGATTTCGATTTTCGGCGGAAGATTTAAAACTGACTAAGCGCCGCGATCATTTTTGATTTGTTTCGTGGCGCGGGTCAACCGTTCGAAATAATCGCGTTAAGTGTCTTTAAGGTTTTCGTACAAGTTTTACGTAAGGATAGGTACGAATTACGAATTCAAACATTTTGAACCAGTCACAGAACTTATGTTATTAGAGTCGGTTGTCTAGTGCAACAGAAGTAAACGCGACGATAATCTAATCGCAGAGTAATAAATCGATAGTTGTCCCATTTTCGATATAGAAATATATTTTTGTATCGTGGATAGTTTGCAATCCGTATCTCCTTTTTTAATCATTTTTCAAAATAATTTCGACGAAGAGACGCGGATATTGCATATCAATTGTTTTCGTATCGTTCGATTAATTTTTTCGTTTCAGTAAATGAATTTATTTATTAAGAAGGCGGAAAGTAATGTCGTATTTTCTCGTCAAATTAAAAGAATTAATTTTATAATATATTTTTATTTTGACTCTATGATGTAATCATTCTCATTGTCAATAATCGATCATTGCAAATTATTAAAGACAAAACAGGAACGATATAACGTTTATTATTAAAGAATAATCTCAATATGTCAGGATTGGTCAAGTAGTTTGCGCTCTGATCGATTTTGCACAACTTTGATGTACGCAGCGTAATCGTGATTCGTAAACATACTAAAATACTTAAAAGATTTTTAAGTAGGCTAAATAAAAAATTAGATTCGAATCAAGCAAAGTATTAATTTTTTTATCGACATCTATCGATGTCATTATCTATCGATTATACATCCATGTGTAACACCGATTACAACCGCTAGAGGGGTTTGCATCGTTCGCAAAAAATTTAAATCGCCGCCATCTTGTACGTCGTCTTCTTTCCTCTTTGTACATCGAATCAAGTCGGAAGCGTTTCTTGTACAAGATCCGAAGCACGATGAAGTTCAAGTGATGGATTTCTTTTTCCATTGATAACAGGTTTGCAGTTTAATAAAATAGTCTCTAATGAATTCTATGCGATATATTTGCGAATGGTTTTCTACGATATACTTACGAATATTTTGTTAAATATTTCTTCTATTTCAGCCTTCTACGATTTGATTTCACGAGAACTAAACGATTAGTTTTTATTTATTTATTTATTTGATCTATTTGATAACAGAGTCTTACGTACTTGTGATCTGTAATACTTGCATCTTTTACATGTCAACGGGTATAATACCATCTACTGTGTCTTGTTATCGACTTAAGGTACGAGTGAGTACAGATGTTTTCGTTTTACGAGACTCGTGTAGTTCGCTGATGTACGATGAAATACTTGCATCGTTTTTGAAAAGCTTATTGCATTGAGCAATATTTCATCGATGTCGTAACACATTACTAATCCACGTTTGTGAGAATGTTATCTTTCGAACGGAAGAGGACGCAAGGAATATTGTCACTAGTTTTCTTACGAACTGATTGAACCACGAGGACAACGAGGAATACGAGGATAACGTATCGGTGTTTGAAGCTTTCAAAGCGTTATATGCTCCGTTTATCGAATTACTTCAGTTAAAATACGTTTGCGTATACGAGGATTTATTTCGATCAGGTATCTTTGCTATTTAATTTATTGGTGCACTGAAAATGATGCAATTATCGCATCGTAAAAGCTCACGCTAGAAACACGTTGGATATTCGCGGGTTTAGTTCGAGAATCATTCGCGATACATATATTCATTTTGCGATAGTAATAATTCTATCGTATTTTATGAAGGGAAGTATGACCGTTTTAAATTCGAGAAAAATCTGCACTCATATTTGTAGTTTCATATAAACGTAGGTTCGCAAAAAGTATAGCGACGATATTTTGT
>JAITYT010001945.1:1053948-1084226 GCA_025433975.1 Liostenogaster flavolineata | reverse complement strand
CGATAGCAACGACTTCGAAAACGATCGAAACGCTTCGTTTAATCGAGTCACGAAGGACGTTTCTCCAGGGTCGTGCGGAGGGAATAATCGGGAGAAAGAGCGAGAATCAGAGGCAACGGTGTCGAACTTATTCGAGGGCGAGAATATGAGGGTGAAGAAGGAGAGTCGCTCGATTTGTAATGTGCGAAATGGTCGTGCGTGGAGGGACGCCCTAGTACGTTGCCAATGGAAGCCAGGGCAGAGACGAACGAGCTTCTAATTGTCGGCTGAATTGTTACGAATGTCGGCAGGCAATGCTCGCGACTCTGCGGCTCGATTCGAAAGCCTCTCCAGGGATAAGCGGTCGCGAGTGAAAAAGGCCAAACGGTGGTCGAAATGTTTACTTTCCTCTGCTTAACGCGTTAAAGAACCGCAAAGAAATCTGTAAGACATACGCCTGGGACCGCACGTTTTCGGACAAACTTGTATGTTCTAAAATCATCATAACTTTGTTATTTATGAAGCAATTTATGTAAAACTTTCAGAAATTGTATAATAGGATGCATTCTAGGCGTCTTTAAAAATATTACGTTTTTTAATAATTATAATAACTATTTACTTAAGAAAATGATTCGTACAAATTTGTTAGAAATTGTAACATAGGATGTACTTTAGGTATTATTAAAAAACATTGTCTTATAATAATTATTATAAAATGTTATTTAAAAATAAATTTCACCGAAGTTTTTAGTACTTTTTTAAAGTATGATATTGTTTGAAACATTGTATCAATGTATCAAAGTACTTAATGTGTTAAGTCTACGAGTAACATCGGTTACAAGTTGAGCGTTGCTTCCGCTGTTTTTTGTTAATATTGTATTTATTATAATATCGTTATAGTAATATTCGCTGTTTTTACGCGCGGTATCGCGACTTCGTCATCGTTGTAAGTCCGCGTCGACAGTGTACGAACGAGTTCTTGGCAAATAGGTGAACCTCGGTGATTTCTCTTATATACGTTTGGTTTAATTTCGTTAGGAACGGCTACCGTCATGGTGAATTAAACGCTTCCGAAAATTCCTAGAATAGAGAGAACCACGAAACATTCGGGAATAAAAATTCTACGCCGAATCCGCGTCTGTGCGCTTATTTGTTCTTGCATATATACTTGAAAACGCGAGAAACTCCATGGAGACTTGAGAATTTTTAATTTGCAAGTTTGAAGGAACGAATTTCGCCGTGGTGGCGCGGTTTCACTATTTTTCCATAAAATAGCGAAAATAAGGATCGCATACTTTCCGCGTGAAACGAATTTCTCCCTTGAATCTTCGATCGTGTGGATTCTGTGGAAGGTAAACCGATTTAATATTCATTCGGGCATCTTTCAATATCGAGCTCTATGAGAAACCGAACTTCTTGTAACCATCGAGGCAGTTATTTGTTCCTTGTGTGACGTAACTTTCGGTAGTCAAACCGATAAGCCGCTATGCAACTACTTATTTATCCGCAGGCATCTATGACAATAGGAGAGAATTTTCCAAAGCCGTATCATTACGTTATCGAGGGATATGTTTCGCGAATCGTAAAATTCTACGAATCGTAAAACTGATCGTAAGCTTGCTTCATTTTAACGAATGTTTTCGAGAACTTGTCTGCTAAGTCCGTCGAAGCGTTCCTTTCGGAAATAATAAAAATTGGGAAGATCTACAAAGCGGAAAATAATACTACGTAATACGTTTCGAAAGTTGAGACGTACTTTTCCGATCGCTATGAGAATAAAAGGTTGGAGAAAAAAATTGAGCGTTTCAAGAAGGATGACGTCTTTGGCAGCGAATTTTCTTTATCCTTCCCTTTCCGTCGTTATGTCACGCCTTTAAGCGGAAACGTATATCATTCGTATCGGCGAAGAAGACGACGCGATATTTTCACGGAAGGAGGGTTCGATGTAGCCATGCAAAGATAATTCTTCCACGATCGAAAGTTCCCCGTGTATCCAAGTTCCGTCGTTTCGTCTGAATATGAATACGATGGGATGTAATATGGTAGGACAATGCGGGTCGAGCGAGACTGAAACAGAAGCGAAGATTAACATAAGACAAACGCGAAGCGGTTGGAGGATGGCGAGGAAAGAGAGGAATAGTCGCGCTCGAGGCTTCCAAGCGAATATACTTGAATATCTAAATCGAGTCATCAAATATAGATCACGAACGCGATACGTGCGAAAGCATTATCTTATACAGCGTTATTCTTGATACGATATTGCGAAGTCGCTCTCCCTACCGCATTACGAATACCTGCTAGCGAGCCGCAGTTGGATCAAACTAGTGTCCTACTTTCCACTGGATCTACGCTATCGATTACGTGAATCTCATTATAGACGAACGCCGGCAAGATCGATCGGTCCTCAAAATATCAGTGTACACGTCCGGATTGGTTGATTGGTCCTAGGGAGATCGATATCGAGATTGCCACGAACGTCGTTGATCGAAAATAGGGATGCTACCAACGCGTCACGTTGCCAAAGAATCGAACTCAATTCAATCGTTCTTCGCGTGAATTAACATCGATCGGGGAATCGACCTTTAGCCTCGGTCGTATTCGGTGTCACTTTTTATTACGATTTTGCTAGTACGGCTTTGATAAGGGCAAATCATCGAATCGCGGAGGATCGAATTAGCTAAATATCGAATCTACGGTTTAGCAACGATGGGCGATTAGGTCTTTTTACATTCGATAGGACGTGTTCAACGTCTGCGTCGGTATTTCTTACTTTGTGTTTCGTGGAACTCTGTGGTACCAGGAACGACTCGTAAGGGTTTCTGGAAGTTCTAAACTGTAATTTAACGTACTTATGCTAAAGTGGATTTTCAGTAGTTTCCGTAACTAAGATCAAATATCAAAACAGCTTGCATTTAATGTCTATGACTAAAGCTATCTTGTTTCAGACATTAATAAGGTATTATGGAACTGCGCGTAAATTCTTCCATTTCATCGAGACGGATTTCACGACTTGTTTAACGACACGCGACTCGATCAACGACTTATGTTGCGATCAGGCGTAATGCCTGCTTTTATTCTTAGACCTTTCGAATTCAATTTTCGATAGGAATTCTACAGGCATAGGTAATCGTTAAGTAAGCGATAATTCGAAAAAAGGTCGGAAATACGAGAAATTATCTCCGGGAATTCGAAAGACGAACCGAACGTAGCTTTAAGAGCGATTGTACAAAGAAATCGAGGCCAGGCAAGCGTTCGTCTATTCGTAACGGCTTCGATATCGATCCACTTTGCGAAACGTAACTGAGGAGCACTTCTAGATGGTAGACTAATATTTGTAGGTCCGATGCTGACCGAAGGTGCGCAAGAAGATCACTGAAATTACGAGATATTTTACGAGTTTTTCGTGACACTTTCATTGTTACTCACAATCGGTCATCGACATTACGCTGGTCGTTCGAAAGGCTTCCTTTGGAATTTTTCCACTCGAGTTTTCCTGTTAGATACGCGGTGAAAACGCGTATTTTTCGAATTATTCGAAATTGTGTCGAGTGCAAAGATGAGACGAATCTTTTTCCGAGAAAACGACGATTCGTGAATTAACTTTTGTAAAAGCGAAAACTTGGCTTCGTGGGGTTAAGATCTCGTCGATAAAGGCCCTGGATAAAAGGTGAAACGAGCACGAAAGGAAGACAGTGGCTTCTGAACTTCCAATGCTTTTAGGACGAGTCCTTCGCTCGCGAATTCGGATACGTTCGTTTCGTAGTTACGTGGATACGTTACGGATGCTACGGTTAAAAGAAGTACATGCGTATTTTCTCGTTCTAGTATAAACGTCGAGAAAGACTGGAGGAAGGCTCGTTAGCGACGTTTTCTCTCGTTTTGTTACGCGCTACCGGACACACTTGTACCTTCCACTTGTGCAGGATGTTCCAGAGGACCATTACCAGGACGGAGAATCGACTGTACGCGTGCCGCGCCGTTGTATCGCGTCGTCGATACTTCAACCAAATCGCCATTCGAGAGATCTCGGCTCGAGGGTTACATCGAACGACGAAGTTTCCTTCTCGAGAAAGCACGAGTAACGATCGTGTGGAAGGAAAAGTCCGACCGTGCGGATCCGTATTGTGTCGCAGTACGATTCCGACTTCGCGTACTTTTGTCAAGATCGTTCGATTCGATATCGACGAGACGAGTCTTGATTATTCGCTCGTTACGATCGCGAGTCGAGGATGAGTCGTAAGGGTGGAAGGAAGGAAGAAAATAGGCAGAGGAATGCGCGAAAAGCGGCAGAAAAGGGAAGAGGGAAAAAAAGATTGCGTGATCATTCATCTTGCAAGGCTGCTCCCTGAAAAGTGTTGAAAAGAGAAGAAAGAGATGGAAGAAAATGCAAGCGTGGATGAAAACAAGCGCAACTCGGAGAATCCAATACCGCTTTCGAAGAGATCGTAAAACCCCCCTTTTCAATGGAAACACTGAAAGGACTTCCATTTCGGAATATATACTGGAAAACAATTGAGATGCTCTCGTATTCGAAGACGCACGCAGCATCCCGATTCCATGACCGACTGACCGACCGAAAGACTGACCATAGAGAAGCGCTATCGAGTGAAAGATTGGAAAATTATTTGTTTACGTCGAGCTCGAAATATTCAGCGTGAATGTTTAGTTCGATACGATCGTCGAATCCCTCCTTTCTCGACAACGAACGGATTTCCTCGTTGATTTCGTACATTATTTGGTCGCGTTGTAGAAAGAGAAAAAAATAACGTTCAATTCTGAAATTAATACGTGTTTCTGCAAAAATGACCGAAATAGCAAGAGCAGCATTTTATTGCGATTTGACGATAAATCGCGCACCGTCCCGCCTATACGCGTAGCTTCAGTCGCGATGCAATAAATACTGTTAAAATATTGCTACGTTATCAATGCCACGCGTGTTATATACGCGTTAATTCACGTAAAAATGATGCCGATATTTTTGCGCGTACACGCGCATTCGTTACTGCGCCCGACAATAATTTAGCCATCTAATATAGCCGCGTTGGTTAAATCGTAATTTAACAATAAACTAAATGGCCTCTGCCTAGCATCGTGCAATCTTCACAATTCGACGAACGAATATCGCGAGCACAACCAGCGGTGTTAGGACAGTAAGTCGAGACGCGCGTTTCGCACGGACTGACGTCGAATTTTAATTCGATGTAATTTCTTTTTATGACCTACGAAGGACGAAATGCCGATTTGTCGGGTTCGTAGGTAAGGAGTATCGCGTGTTCGCGCGGTGCAAACTAGAGAACGCACGCTCGACGAAAAAATGAGCCGCGTCACGGCATTTTGGCGACCTTTTGCTCTCGCCCTTCGAGAAAGGCGCAGAAAGACCATACATATTAACGAAGAAAACGCGGACATGCAGGATGTTAGAGCATGCTGGAGCGATTCGTTATGCGATCGAGCGAAATAACGATTTAGGTAACACGATTAGCTGTCGCGTACGTTGAAAATGATTCACGAGGATAACGGGCCACGGTTAATGACTACGAACGAACGGAAGATAAATAAATATTGTTTCTATCGCTTTGGATATATGTTCGCGCTTGCATGCAAGCCGTGTAATAAGTACTTTAATTTGACGTACGGCGCAAACGCGTGACGTTCGCCGGACAGAAGCGCATCTATCGTAAAAAGAAGTCTACGAAGTGCCTCCGACTCCTCGCGACGTCGAGCTTCTGTAAAAAAAATGGACTGTTCTCGGTTTAGTGTATTTGAACCGTGGAATGTCCGTGGACTGTACTTACGATCGTAATATCGTGATGTCGTTGCGGTTAAAATTACACCGTGTAATTTTGATCCTCGAGTTTTATCACTCGAAGTTGTAATTACGCGGTCTCCCAGCTTCTTTTAGAATTTAATTAGGATAAAGGAAAGAACGAAGTCGATCGATGGCTCGTTTTGATATTCGTAGTATCGGGATGGATCTGCGTGACGATCGCGTTGACGGGGAAAAAAATAAAATGGCCGTAAATATTAATCTTATTAAAATACACGCGATTCGCATCGAGTCACGAAGCTTCGTAATAACGAGTTTACTGTGCTCGAAAAATAATAATAACGATAATGTTATAATAAAAATAATAAATCGATTGGAGCTACGCGCCGTTATTAGTCGAAGATTCGTCATTGTATCGAACAGCGCTTCGTATAAAATTCGTTCACGTATTTAACCGTAAATTCGTAACGAGTTCGAAGTCGTTCGGGTGAAGTGTCATTGGCCACCATAAATCGTCGTCCAGATTACGAATTCGTTATCAAACTTCGAGGAGTAAAAGCTTGTAAATTATTGAATTCAGATTTAGGATCGTAGAATTTCGAGCGTCATAATTGAATAAATATGTCCTGCGTCTATACCATACCGATCGACAATGGCCGTTCGTATAGCAAATCTGAATAAACAAGGGTGCGTGGTATCTATTTACATTCTGCATGAGGCTGTCGGATAATCGATATTCCAGGGTAAAGTGGCGTCCGATAATTCATGCGGATGGTACTTCGATAATCTCGACTCGAGTGTAATTGGCAGCTCAATCTTTCAGCGACGCTTACCGAACACTTTCGTATTCATTGTTACCCGGTCCTCTTCTCCGGCATTTTAAAACGCGACGACTTATACGAACGCTCGATCCAAACGATCGGTCTTTCCCTCGGTGCACGATGGAACCGATAAAGTTAATCGTTAACCCGCGCGCGACCGTATGAATCGTTCGCTGCGGTCTGCACGCTTCGCTCTTTCGACGAATACCGATTTTAGAAGAGAATTATGGACATCGACCTAGGGAATTTTTCCTTCTCGAAGAATCGAAACGATTTTGGCTGTTCGTTGATGGACATCAAAGAATTACTCGAAACGTGAGTCAACATCGCGAGCAACGGAATTTATTTGCCCTAATCGACGTCCTTTGAGACTTTTGCATATTCGAGAGATAATCGTAAAAAAAGGAAAAATACAGAATAAATAAAAAGAGACGACAGCGCGTTTTTGATCAAAGAGGAGGTTGTTTAAAAAATGGACGCTGAGAAGATATAAAATGGTTCAGGGCTGCACGGATTTGTGAAAATCGCAATATGAGACTCGAGTGATCCGGTTCTCGTGGAACGCCTCAGAAATGATTCAAGTTCCGAACTCTGCATACCTTCCGCTTTTACTCTCCGTTCCCTCCCCCTCTTTTCACAAAGGTAGGAAGCGAACCTCGAACCTTATACCCGAGCCCTCGTGCGGGCAGCCTTATCTCTGAAATATTCTAACCACGAGCACCAGTGTCAATGACACCGTCACCAGCTTCACCATCGAGCTCAGCTGCTATTCTGCTTAAAGCACGCAGTCATGTCGAAGAACGTAGGGGCCTGTTCCTCTCCGACGCTTTATTAAATACTCACGAAAAAAATTGTGATTCGTTGAGTGCCTTTCGTCCTAATCGTCGACGCGTCTTCGCTCTGAAAGCCGATCGCTCCATGACGTTTTTTGCCGATATGTTCGACGATTAGAGAAAGCCATTCGCGCTATTGTGATCGTTTGCTAAGTCATTCCTTTCTTTATTTTAAAAATATCCATCCGATCGCTCGGGAAACGCATATCGACGGCATCAATGTATTTTTTTATATTTTTGCGAAGATCGTTGGAACGAATTGGCGTAATCGTCGCTTGATAGTTGCTAGGATGACGAGCGCCCTTCGTCAAGTAGAAATCTCGATCGCGAAGCGCGGTGAAGTCCCGGGGAAATGCTCGTATCTTTCGAAAAAAAGAGAACCAAATTCGAGATGACGTGGTCACATTACCCACCTGAAAATATCTTCCTCGTTTCCGTGGGTGCTTCTTGCTATCGTGTCGGGATGGCAATTCGGTTGCCCCTCCAGCTACGACGACGAGCGTCGATAAGTTCCCTCGAGTTTACCTGATCCGAACGAGCGAACGTTACGACGAAAAAAAGGAATGACGAGCCTTCGATTCGTTCTCGATTACGAAAGAGGCGGGCTGACGGGAGGGTGGCCGAAGGAGGCACTGGGGAGAGCAGCAAGCGGAGAATAAAGGAGAAGCAATCGAGGGAGCGCCGAGTGAATAACTAAAAACGTTTAACATAATATCTGATCCGGCGCAAAAGAGGCACCGGGGATGGGAGGGTGGGGAGGGAGCGACACGGGAGCGAGAACCCGGGGGCACCCTTTTACTCCTACGCCGTATCTTATTCCGAGACCAAAGGCTGCCGGCGACAAATGCAATTTTTCCAGGAGCGCGGAATCAAATGAGAGATCCGACCACCATCGGTAACTACCCTCATTTTTATTCCAGTTCCGGTTTCCTCCTTCTTTATCTACCTCCACCTACCCATCTTACGCTTCAGCCTCTTTCCTTTGGTAGATCGTACTCTCTTTCTCTTTCTCTCATTCTCCATTGTACCTTCTCTATTACCTTTCTGTTTCTCATGCTGTCGTTTCTTCGTTCGTTGGGGCCATCTTTCTTTCTCCAATTTTATCTTTATGTCAATCTTACTCTCTCTTTCTCTCTCTTTCTCTGTATTCGCTCCCTTCCTCGATCTTACGTTCGATATCGAGCTTACCGGTTTTTCGAACGTACCGATGCTCGTTGTTTAACGAAATTTTAGCATTAGCGTCGACTGCCTAGACGCAGCTTTTGTTTAATCGCTGTAACTACGTATGCTGTCGACAACGATAAATATTTTTTGCTGTTTTGCCTAAATATTGCATGTATTTACATAATTGTAAATAAGGCATTATTTAAGGATAATTGTTGGGTTGTATAACATGCTAGACTACTGGGCGTCCCGTTTTACGCGGAAGCGTCACGAACAAAGTCCGAAGGATTAACAGGATAGCGATCGTCTGGTTGTCGCAATGATAGCAGCAGACGCTATGCCGTTCTACGGAACAGCGAAACCTATGCAAATTGCGTTTCCGAACCAGCATTAGCGGATTTAAAAGCGATATACGCTTTAACATTTCAGTTTCGAGAGGCGATCTGCGGACTTAGATCGCTCGGAACGAAATGAAAGGATGCAACGGTACCGAAATACGAATTTCGTGCGGGAGACAATTAGGGCGTTTCGCGAGATTCGTGAAAACAACGCGCAAAGATAAAACGGTCGAGTCGTCGCATATCTCGATTTGAGAAATTTTGCAATTTAACGAAAACATTATAGTACCTATGATTGATTTACTAATTAAAATTAATACATAATTCTTGAAAAATTATTAGGTAGTTTGTTAAGATTTTAATAGATGCTATAGAATGGATTTAATAGCAAGGGAGTCTCGATGACTGAGAATATGAGTACATTTTTCCAGAATAAAATAACTTTCTAAAAATGATTCGATAGACACGTCAATATTAATAATAATAATAATAATCGTTCAATTATTCGATGAAATTTTATATAGCGTTCACGTTAATAATAGAATATCTAAATTTAACTAATCCACAAATGTCTAGCCTCGTTCGTAATCGAGATTTTAGAAGATAAATCAAAATATCGCTATATCGGCAAACGGTTTCGGCCACTATTAAAATATTGTTTATTCTAAAAGGACAGATCTTATCTCTACTCTTGCATTTAAGGTATCTACGGTTATTTTCAGCTGCGAATAAATTTAATTGAAGAAAAAGAAGAACTCTGTCGGGGTCAAACTGTCGGGAATTGTCTCGATTTCATTTAAGTAGAAAATGAAATGCGCATCGTTTGTAAGAAGGCAATACTCGTAACAGCGTCGTAATTCACGAGGCTGAATGTCGTTGTAACTCGTAACCGGTATTTTCAATGCTGTATTTTCAAGGAAGAAGGCGTCAAGCTTCATTAAACGTTATTTGATTTAAGGTGTGCGAGCGAGTCTGAATTTGAAAGGACAATGTACCATCCGAAATTCTGTTGATCTCGCGACGTTCCCCCGTGAGAATTAGATTATTCCTGTTTACATATAGACCTAACTGGTTCAACTACTTCGTTCTCCTTGTCAAACGTCGACGGTTATTCTAAGATGGCGTTAAGCGTAGATCGTTCAGGATGCGGCCGAAGACCCACTTAATTCAATTAATTTAACTCCAACTTGGTTAAATACTTGCATGTTTCACTGGCTACAGACGTTACTAATTGCTGTGGAAGCTGCTATTTACGACGCACCAAACAGTACCAAGACCAATTCCTGAAATTTTCTACTTTGTAGAATTAATGTGGACACTGAAGCTAACGCCGTGGTACGAATTCTACCGCGAGTAATATCAATAAATTTACGCGCTCTCTTGATACAGTTAAAAGGCCAGAGAATACGGCTTAGAATAGCGTGGATGTACGTACTTACGTACGAGAGAGGTGTTTAAATACTTTCGAACGAGTGAGTGTTGACGTTGTCTTTTACACGCAGGAGATAAATGACTCTCGCGAATTCAGCGAAAATTAAGGAAATAATCTCTGGGTGAACATTTAACATCGATTAGGGGCATAATAGATACGTTAACGTTGTTTGGAATAAACCAGATTTTTACTTTTCGATTTTCAGACTTGTTCCTAATTTGTCTTCCTCGCATTGTGCTAACGATATTAAAAAGAAGAAAAAATCAAATACATTAATGTTACGCGAATATTTTAGATTTTGTAATGTTCTAAAGAAACTTTTTGAAACCAGCCTTTGAATAGCGATTTCATTTGCCTATAATGCACAGCGTAATTAATTCTTCTTAAAGCGTAAGGTTTGCCTCAAGAAAAAGGGCCTCCTGCCACGATTTTATAAAAAAAGAGATCTAAAGTCTTAAAAGGAAAATTGGTCGGGAGTATAAATTGAAAAGGGAAATATCATAGTCACATGTATTGCGCGATATCGTTAGTTGAGGGAATATATATTGTAAAAGTAAATCTAATTACATATAATTAAAAAGAATCGATGGTAAATGTAGATCGTTCCACATATTAAAACAATTCATGCGAAAACGTTTACAAGATTATTGGTAATACTGCGCTTCGTGAAGGGCGTTGTAAAATTTCTGAAAATATTAATTAAAAGTTCCTCGTAGAAAATGCTCATTGAGAAGCTTCACTGTTTTCTCGTTCTCCGCGCAGCGTGAATAATATTCGCAAACGAAGAAGAGAGCGCATTCATTGTTTTGGTACCATGCGTGAGCGAAACAATACCTGCTCCATCCTCGTTTGTAGTACAAGAGGGTATTGGATCAGTGATATTTATAATTATCTGCAAAATTTATGCAATTCACGATTGTCAGATATGTTAAAAATTATAATGAGATGCAGTGAAATATTAATTTGTGGAAAAATAGAAATAAACTAAGAAATGGTGAGTGACCATTGATCGAAAAATCGATGGAAACTTCGTAGAAAGACGCGAATGGCACGGCACGGGCGTTAAAATGAACCGAAAGAGCAAATAATCCGGCGACAGATTAACTTCACTTTGAGTTGCTCTTAAACGGTGAACAATGCGAACGTTATTACTTTGTTTTCCGCCTTAATCCGACGGCCTCTAATACCCGAAGGTCTTTTTAATTGGTTAAATGCGCAATAAACTTTTGCCCAGGGGCGACATTCCGGTGCCGTCGGGAGATAAATGCGCCTTTCCCTTCAAGAAGCGAACGGGAAAGTGTCATTACGTCGTGAAATGGACTTTTAAAACTTGGTAGTAGAACTCAAGATTATTGTTCGCTTTAATCACATTGGCAAAAGTACACCCGCCTTTGTGTATATTCGTCATAAAAGAACGGCCAGTCGCTTCATTTATCGTTCCATCGTAAACTAGTCGCCGAGTTGTTACACATCGAACGCGAACGAAGGAAAGGAGGGAAACGATAGCGATGTTAATTCGTTGAAATATGCGGATTTACCATTTTCGAGTTCCCATTTATCGATATGACGTACTCCTGAAATTTTTCCAATTACTTTTTCCCTTCTCGATAATAATGCGAAAATTACGGTATAATTACTATTACGCGTATAGATATGCATTGTACCCATAGCGATCATATATTTCAATTAATATGTTCTCGCATAATAAAAATGCATTACAATGCAATGCATCAAGGCGGCTTACAAAATGTAAATCAGCGCATAAAAAGCAGAAACGAAGAAGGCTGTTAATTCTTTTCATACATAAGAGTTATGCTTGAATTTAAATGTACGAAGCTATTAATATACATAAAAGCAGTTAAAACAATACGTTGAATTATGTTCATTTAGTATGAAATATAATGCTAAGTAACTACGACAAAAAAAAAAAGAACGGAGATATGTTAATAAATAATAATTGTAATGTATTATTGTCAGCAACTCTACACCATATTAATTTGAACGCATGAAAAATAATATTTGCGAAATTAGGAAGATTACATCGCGCAACCTTCGTCGTGTAAAACGATTTTATGGAAAATGTAGTCGCTTAATTCATCGAATAACGTATCTCTCGAATAAAATAGCTTGCAACAGCCAGACTCGGATAATTACCGATATGTGATATAAATATTATTTTACACGAGAAAGACACATCAATCCTATACTTAACGAATATTCACTGGCATTGTTAATGCACGAGAAGCGCGTCGATGTCGATTAGAAAAATGAGTCTTCCACGATGTACGATTTTTTCCGCCTACTTTAATCAGTTGTCGCGACATCACTGACAAATAAATAAATACGATTGATTCGCATCGTTTCAACACAGGATTCGTCATTTGTCATAATTCTGATAATCGTTTAAAGACGGTCGTCTTTCACCTACCGACTATAAACATTACCATTATGATTTACAATTAATGGCGCATTATTGATTTACCACAGTGCACATCTCGATTACAAAGATCAAAGATTAAGTCAGGATAATACGTGCATCGTGTATTTAACATTCGTGTTAATTATTTAAGAGACGACATTTGGATCGGCTCAAACGATAGAGGATGAGCTGTACCTATCGTACCATCAACAGGACGAATTTGTGCCTCAGGACGCGACCCACTTGCGATACGCGACTCTTGCAATACATTATCCCGTACTGTATTTTCATGATAATCATCCAAACGATAACGAGTCCTGCCTCACGTTGGAACTCGATTGCTCGAGGCAAGACGATCTGTGACGTCCGGTGAGAATTCGGGAACCACTAAATAATATGTAATAACAACGACTGTTTTATAGCAGTAAGGTATCGTTCAATGGAGGATGGAAGATATCCACACGTAAAAATAATTCTACATTAATGTGACGCGATATTGTTTTTCCGTTGTTTGAACGGAGCTAAAAATAATTCGGTGCTTCGATAATTTCGCGACAGCACGGTACGATTTAAGTCAACGTGGAATTGCCACTCATAAAAGATCGGGGGATCGTCACTGTACGTTCAGCGCGCATTAGTTTAAAATGCATTCGATGCTGCGTTGCGACGAACAAACATTTTTCTTTTGTGACGATCGTTATTGACACGGTGGACGAAATTATACACGAAGCGCTCGTCAGTTTTATCGATGTTATAGGATTCACTGTGATCGCGTCAGAACGCAAAGTGCAAATTTTTTATCCGTCCTCTCCATGCCTCGACGGATTTGCAACGCGTTTCCAAAGTTTTCCAAGCTTTTTTCGAATACAATGCATAAATTCGAGTGGTCATTACGCTTTGACATGTTTAATAATACGATATAACGTGTGCGTTTAAATATTTTTCATCTTGGATTAATATCCTAGCGACGAATGCTTAACGAACGAAAATATTATCGATTACTTTCGATAATTGCCGCAAATAAAAGGAAGCGCGGTTCTTCTTTTATTTATGAGCAAAATTTTGGTTATATTTAATCGGGCTTCAATATTTCACGCGTACGATCAAGGACGATTTATGCGTGATATTACTATTCACTCGTATCAATAAAGCGATGAATCTATATCAAAATTGCGTAAATTCGTGTGACATCGAATTATCAGTGATTCGATTCATTTGGAGGAGTAGCTGCTAATTGTCAAATGATATTCGTAGTTAGGCGTTTTTAAATCGATCGCGTAATCTGCATGCGTCCATCAATCTAAGTGTCGTTATTATGATTTATAATTATCGAAATTGCTACTCGCATGCAATCATCATTAACTTCATTGCAAACGTTTTTACTCTCGATCTCTCTGATAAATCGCAGATGTATCTCAGAATTTCTCTCGACTTCATTTTCATCTCACGGCACTCGAACCAATGTCTCTCTGTACTTATTTTAAGTGTTTCTTTATTCTTTCTCGTTCTACGTTGTCGTAGTCCCTACCTTCAATCGTTATCTTTTGCAAAATTGACGCGACGATAACGAACGTGCACCCGTGTGTCTTCGACGCGCGCACACATACACGTCCAAACGACGAGATTTGGAATAGCTACAGACACCTATCGAGATAACGATGAATCGTCTATTCCGAAACGTTGTCGTTCCATATGTTATTCTCGAACTATCAGAAGCGATAAAGAACACAGGGGAAGTCAATTACGCACTTTGTGCGACGCCTGCCGGCGCAAATCGCAGAATTTATTGCGCGTAGTACGACATTGCGTGTCGGAATCTCGCTCGCTTGTTCGCACGCTCGCGCCATGTTTCACGTTGTGCGATAATACCGATCGAAAAATATTGTTTTAGCAGGGGGTTATCGTACGTAGAAACTCTCGAGATGCGCACGAAAGGCGAGTGCTAATTCCTCCAGCTCGTAACTAACGTCGGACTAGCCGAATTTACGGCGAGTGTTTTCGTGCGTAGTGATCTATCTGATCGCGATCGACAATAGCAACGAACAATGTCCTTCGGATGTTTCCTAATAGGCGATGCAAACGCGGACGATTTTTATTTCGACGCGATATGTTATCGCGGAGCGGCCTAATATATCGATCGCACGCAAATTCGCGTACGCGTTTTGCATCACGAGCAAATAAATACAGTCGAAACTTTTTGTGCGGTTATTTTTTTATGCGATTTTTTTTACGTACGTAGACCGCAAGGCGCTGTTCGTCTTTGTGTAATTTAATTATTTATTTTGTTCGAAAGCACTTTCTCACTGTTTCGTGAATCTTTGACGTATTGTCTATGCGTGACTTTTTTTAAGCGCTCCCACTCTACCGCAAAAATATTTTCTCTAATATGTTGTAAAAAAATTATGTACTACACATGTATTTATGAAATTTCCGAATATTTTTTGCGTGTAATTTCTTTTATGCAGACCGCACGAAATCGTCGCGGTTACTGACAACGATCGTACGAAAATCGTCGGTTACAATACGGTAGACCGTCGAACGCATTGTACTCTCGTGAGCCACGCATACGTGGAAGTGCATCGCGAGATCCATCATTACGAAGCATGATTGACATGCGCGTAATATTATCGTCGAGAAAGATAGATCGCAGCAGCTCATCAATCAGTAGCGAGATACGTTAAACGTGCCGCGAATTAATCAAAACTACATTATTACAGTCGTACATAATTGGTAAATTTAACTAATGAAAATCGTTATGCAATCCTCGTAACTGGAAGTGCATTCTAGAAACATTATACGTATACATTTGAGGTTAGTTTACCGTTAAATTGATAACGCATTCGCGCGTACAGCTTATGAGAATTGTTCTTTTGTAATATTACGTCGAGCATTTCGTGGGTGACTAAAGCCAAATACGATGTACAAATAGTACGGAAAAATTGATCGCACGATTGATACGATAGAAGCACGTACGCGTACGTTAAACGTTCAATGACACGTAACCGATTTCGAGGTAACGATCGACCAAATTTCCGAGAAATCGCCAAATTCAACTTTCGTACGAGTTAACGCGAGTTAAATCATATGCTATTGATAAGTCCATAAATTGTTTCCATTCCGCTTCGAGACGACATATTTCCTATCATTAGGTGGCTTCGCGATATTCGATCAAGCCTCTAATAACTCTACGTTCAAACAGACTGATAACGAGCAATTTCCGTAACGTATAAATTTCGATTAAGCTCTTATATTAAAGTCTTCGATTTTCTGCGTGGCTCTTTAGCGTCTCTACCGGAAAGTACAGAGGCGGATATTAGTATCGATTCGATTTCAACGACTGATAGACACGGAATTACGAAATTTACGCTTAACGAGCGAATCGTTGCAAACAAACGATTTTTTTTTCCAGAGAAAATATCCGAAAACGCCGAAGATTCTTTCAAAGACAAAAATCTCGATACGCGAAAGCTTTCCTTTTCGATCGCCATGACGTATTTTACTCCATTATTCGAACCTTTGTAACGCTTTTTAGGACGATTTTCCACGACGTTTGCTCGACGACAGATCGAGGATATCGAAGAGCGTTGTAAAAAATTTTGCAGAAGGCGAGACGAAGATGCGATGCGATTCGTAAAGAGAAATCGAAAAATACTGGCGCGTAACGGTGTAAAGCATGTCTTGTTTAATTCGCGCGCCCGTAGTTTCGCGTTCGACCGCGATCCGTGAGTAAAATCTCGAAGGTCAATGCACCGGCACGAATAATGGACAGGTTAGAAACATTTACGTCGAATCTGGCGTTTCCTATGAGAACAAACAACTTCAATTACCGTTGCCACCTCGAAGCGCTTTCGCGCGTTTGGATTCGTGCATTAAATCGGCTTTCGGTATACGACGCACGAACGGAGCAATTTAGTAACTTCTTCGAATCCTCGAAAGCACGTATGCATTCATCCTCGCGTAACCCCGGCGGAGTCGTGATTCTTACTTTCGTTAAGCGCTATTCTTAAGTTCGCGGGAAGGTCGCGTGACGCCGTATCGGAAAACAAGGAGCCCGCGATACGACGCGTGAGCGAGTAAATTCTAACTCGAAGAATTTCCGTCAACGCGACGATTATCTCTGGCCACGCTCTCGCTATTTCTATCCATTTCCCTTTTGCACGGAGCTTCGCGCTCGCGATCCGATCGACGTTGTTATCGCGACTTTTTCGCGTTTTATCGACTTTAATTATCGTTTACGAACTTATCGCGCCGTGTCACGAGAGGAATTCTGTTAAAAGTGGATCTAGCAGGAGGTTTATCCTTCCACGTAGTCAATCAACTGAAAATACAAGGTCTTTTCGCGGGAACGAGATCGAAAGACACCGACACGAATCCGTCGAGTTCGAATTCAATCGATTTCACGTGGTTCCCACGTTTGACGAATCTCTCTTCGACGACGATGCTTCCCTTTTTTGCGTAATTAAACGCTTCGTTGTCGATGTGTCGTCGTAAATATGAGTAATGCCGTTATCTCGACATCGAAATGTACGAGCCTGGGAAGCGTCGTGTTGCCGACAGCTGAAGGCTCCAAGAAGTTTCGGAATTTGTCCCACCGAATTTAACCTCGATAAGTTATGTAACGGGGTTACCATCGACAATAATCCGTCTCGATTTCCTCCAGGAGTTCCCTGCCTCTCGTTTCTCCAAGACGATGGAGTTCTTCGCGCTTTCCACGCATTTTCCTCTTGCCTGTAACGACAACACGAGATATCGAGTTGATTTTCCTGCGAACCCTCTCCCATCGTCGTCATCCAGATCGAAGCCAGATTTCGTCTATTCGGCAAGAAGCACGCGGAATACTCGCGTTTCCATCGATCCCGTCACGTCAATCGTCGATCTGTACTACGTGACTTTTCTCGGTAAAGTCAACGTACGACTATCGCGCGAAATTATCCCACGAAAATCGAACGTCGAACTTGCAAGATAAATCTGAGAAATCAGCACTCTCGAAAGCAGCGTAGTCGAACGTAAGACAACCTCCATCTGCGGAAAAGTAAGAGGGGTGGATCCATTTGTTTTATCTACCGCGTACGGTCCATTAACGAAAGCATCGACTATCAAAATGCGCGCGACGTACGATTCTCACGGTTTGCGTTTCGCTTTCTTGCTAGGAGGGAAATGGTAGACTCGTAAAAAGGTAAGAAGGGAATCGATTGCGAAGGGTAGAAACGGAAAAGGGAGAAATGGATAGCGATACGTTAAAATCACGGTAGTCGAGGTCAAACATTCAGAAATTTCGATCGGATAAAATCGGGGAAAAAAACGGATCCAAGTGCTTCCTTTCTTTCGTCCTATTTTATGCGATCTTAACGAACGTCCAACGTTTCTCTATTCACTGGCTGGTAACGAGACGAGCGAACGATTTAACGAATTTCAGTTTCTTTGATATCGGCAAGCGTCGAATTCGTTGCATCGAGAGCGCGACCTCGCAGCGAGAAGATAAAAGCGCTGACCTTATTCGATATCGACGACCTATTCTAGTAGACATTCTCCTTCAAACTTTAGTCCGTCTCGTCGATCTTTAATAGAATTTCTCGAGGTATCGTAAGGGGGGATCGTCTTAAAGCGTTATTCACGAAACAGAGATCGATAGTTCGTAACTTTTATCGAATAAGGCGATTACGCGAGTTATTTCTGGCTTTTTCTTTGGCGCAATAAATAAATAATCGGTAGAACGTTTCAAGTACGGAGCGTCGATGAACGAGTCAGCTGCACTTGGCACCCTCTTAGCACGATTTTCTCGCACGATTTGTTTTTGGACGAAAATGCGACCTGATTTTTTCGAGAAAATCGTACGCCTGTCTCGTACGATTAGAGAACCTTTCCTCTTGAAGTTTTCGCTTTTTTTTCGGCGTAGAAAAAAAGGGAGATCCTCCATTACGGAGCGACGAAGCGCGGAAGATTAGTGAAATTTTGAAAGGTCAAGTAAACTCAAAAAATGTTATATTTCCTGCTGATAATTTCGACGAAATATTTTCGTGCGATTTGCGAAAACGTATCGATCGCAGGATGTACTTCGCGTCGATAATTAATTTCATTATTCTGATTATGACGTGTTCCAAGTCAAAATTAGTAAATTGATAAATCGTTAACGGAGACACGCGCGTTTTAACGTTGAAGAAATTATCGTTCGCAGTGTTTCTCGATAACGAACGGTGATAAATGGTAAAATTGCTCTCGTATTATCTCAGCGAAGTAGCTAGGAAGGACGAAAGCGAAGGCTTCTTTCAAGTCGTCCGGACCTAAAATTCCATACGTCGGCGAAGATCTCGGACAACGGTGTACAGTAACGACGCGATTTGTCCCACTCGATAAATCGTTCTCGACGACGACATTACGACGAAAGACCACCGACGAGACTTCGCCCAGAGCACGATCCAGAGTCACGAAGCGTAAACCTATTTTATGTCGCGAATCCATCGCGTATCAATCACCGCAGCACGTAAACCAGGTTTAACTGGGATCCCTGCAACGTCCGATTTGTTCTTTAGTGGTTTGTCCTTTCGATAGTCTTCCCTTGTAGCGACGTCCGTCTGTCGTTTGAAAATGGGATATCCGTTGGCCAGAGTCATCTACCAGCCGATTCGAGCCACCGAAATCCACTTTTTCACGTTTTAAAAATTTACTAATTTTTTGTCAGGTCTACAGGAGAGTTCCGACAAACAATTTCGTCTCGTGTTTGAAATTGTCTCTTTCGAACATTTCGAAATTATATTGCCCAGTAAATATTAATAAATCTATCGAAAATATGTTATTCTCTTTTAATTCAAAATGGACAGAACTTTCCGGCAGACCTAATATTTGAAATAGCAAGTTGGCAGAGGCAAAATTAAAATTCGAGAAGCGAAATCGTTTTTAGTGGCCGAACGCGCGTTTCGACAAATTTCAAGGCGATAAGAGTGATTTTTTCGACGAATTTCCTCGGATTTCGCAAAGTTTTCGACGTGGGAAGGCGCATGCGCGCGAAAACGTACGCGCTCGAATTTCGAGGGTTATCGTGGCAGTTACGGAGGCAGAGGATCGCGACCGCGAACGGCCTTGCTCGCAGTCGGGGAAATTTTCGAGGCGCGATGCCTCGTAGCTACTTAAAAGATACCGTCGGATTCGGGCGTGCCGGGTTACCGGCCCGTCCAAATTCAGTGATTTACATCGGGCGAGCGCGTTGCTCTTTCGCTCGAGCGTAAGAGGGTAAACGCTAATTAAATGGGAAGTAATTAACGAGCGACATCTGACCGAGCGGGTAATTAAACCGGGAAGTTTACGTACTGGTTGGCTGGACGATTCGACGATCGTTCGTGGATTCGCGACGTTTTCAAAGACGACGGAAAGCGCGTTACGTCTTGGTTCGACGAATCGCGCCCTCTTTCGCGGCTTCGTCGTTTCTTTCGAACGGCTCTCGACTCCCCTTATCATCTTCATAACTCCTCTTTCTATCTCCTCTTCCTATCCGGCGTATATTTATCGTCATCGACAGCTTCAGCGAATTTCTAACGCGAGATACGTCGCTCGGTACGTTCCTAAATCGAAGGACGGATATTCTCTCCACGTAGACACCCTTTTAAATTCGAAAGCATCGATTACCCCCGGAGGACGCCTTTCCTCGGCCTGGAATTCGAGGCACATATATGGGCCAGGACGGACAACGGACTCGAAAGTTTCATCCTCGACGAGGGACAGCGACGACCTCGACGTCTCCAACTAGGAGAGGGCGCACGCGACATCGCGCAAGAAATACGTCCTTCGTCGAGCGAACGGATCGATATCTACGCGTGATTAATGATTCGGTCTATCCTTCCACCGGTCATCCCAATACGGAGAAAAATAATGGCGTGGACAATCGAGCGGCCGACCCGCTCGACACTTCCGTGCGATCTCATTATCGTCGAATCGTCCCTCCGATGAAAACATTATTTACCGAGACGCCTGCTGATTACTTCCACGCGTCGACACCGACGTTCGTTAAATATGGACGAGATCTTGTCGATCGATCGTAGCTGGTGTTCACAGTGGACGTAGATATTCGATCGCGCTCTCGATCCGCGCGAACTACGACGGATTACGAGGAATTCGACTTCGCAGTCGTCGCCGTCGTCGTCATTGTCATTATTGTCGTCCTTGTTCTTCTTCTCTGACGATGCTAATAATAAGAGTTAAAAAATGAGAGACCGTGTGGCTCGTGAAAAGAGACTGGAGAGGGGGAGAGAGAGAGAGAGAGAGAGTGAGAGGGTGAAGGGCGGTGCGAACGAGCGGAAGGGAGAGCAACGACCTAAATATAGAGGGAAAAAGCCGGAGGATGGATGCAGGGAGAACCGGTGGAAGAAGGCCACTGTCTAATTTCGTGGTCGCATCCACCGGAGATATACCGGGGGAAAGATATACCGCGATGTAACGAGGCTAGGCCGAGGGTGAAAAACTCGGAGCTTCTGAACATCTCGTCCTCTCCTCCATTCGTAACGGTTATAAAGAGTTCTACCCGCGGCGAGGAAATTTTTTAATTGTTCCTTTGCGAGCTCCATCTATTACGTGACCGTGCCTTAAAAGCGCGCGGTTCTTCCGTTCCAACGACCTTTCGACGTTCAACGTTAACCGCGATACGCATCGTGCCACCCGGACGAAGCGACTCGTGTAACTTCGCCTCGACGACTTTCGATGCTGATCCACTGGCTCAGTTCGTCGTTTTTCTTCGTCGATTGTACAAATTGAACCGAGAAAGAGATTCGATCTTTTCGACAACTATTCTTGCTATAGACTGGATTGTTATCTTGTATTGGGTCGTTCGGAAAATTCGTGGCGATTTTATTGAGTCAGGTTTTAATATATCGGAATGATCGAAAGCAAATGTATACGTATTCTAAAAGGTGACATTTCAGGCATCTTTGGAAAATAATTCGGTTAGGATAAATTAAATTTTATTAGTTTTATACGCTCTTAAATATGGAAGGAAACAATGTGCGTTACGAGATTTATAAGCAATCTGCAAAGAACTGTGCGAAAATAATTTGCTAGACTCTCAACCACTGATGAAGGTCAGGTTAAAACTCTGATCGAGAATAATCCTCCCCTCTTTCTCTGTAACCCAAAGCCCTATATATAATTCGATAATTGTACATCGAAATTGAAATGTGCTGATTATAAATCGGCTCGAACTTTTCGGACAGCCCAATATTTGCTCTTTCGCTACTTTGAAAGCCCCCGAAGGTGAAATAAAATTGGATCGGGTCTATTAGCTCGGCGCGTTCGCGCAGATTCGATCATCCGCGCAAGGTGAGATAAGTGGCCTTGAAAAAATGATCGTACAAACGAGAAACGAATCGTTTCGAACGAGTAGCTCTTACGATCGAATTTCTCTCGTGGATAACCAGCTTTTCACGATTAATCACGTTAGGTGGCCAAAAGTTCCTTTTACGAGGGCGTACATAAGCGTGGCTTTTTCGCGATTAAACTCGGAATCCGAGGATAAAGTGCGAGGAAAACAGAAATAGCAATAAAGTAGAAAGTTACGGTAGAAACATCGCGCGCAACGCATGCGCTTCGAATTATTCATCTTTCGTTGGAAATCTGTTTATGTTACCAGAGAACGTAGATTTATTTATTTATCTATTTTTTTTTTCTATCGACATTGACGTTCTCCAAACGTCGAGGATGAGAGACGTCGTTATATCGCGTTTAAATAATTCCCTACTTCGACGAATTTCGGAAATTCGATTTTAACGTCGTCCTATCGGTTCCGTGCCGAATATTACACCTCGCGAAGTTCGAATGAGTCCGTTATGAAGCCGAGGACAGAGAACAGCTGGAACAATGGCGAAGACGATAGTAGGGTTTCGGTGATCCAAAGCCGGTCGATAAACCTAGCAGTCACCGCGGCTCGGTTTACTTACGGCTGTTTCGTATTTTGGACGCTCATCTCGCGACGCTCGAACAAACTGGAATAGAACGAAGGCGGCATCTTTTACGTGATCGCCTTTCGCGCGATTCAGCCTCTTAGGAATGACAAAGAGTATTCCAGAGGCGACCACCGATCGCGCCATCGAGGAAGGGTCAACAAATTTATTCCGCTTGGAAAAGGCGCGTGATTCGACTATCGTCGGCCGATCGAAGGAGTCCAGCTCGATTCCGTTCTACCTCGTATCGATGTTGGGATCGAACGTCGTCGTGTCTCCACCCGGAGACGATCGGATCGTGTAATTTTGGGTGACATCTAGCCGTAAGATCGGGGAGGAATTGAATTTTATCCTCCTTTCCGTCGAGCGGTGGGTTGGCACGGCGCCGTAAATTAATTTACGCAAATCTTCCGTGGGCATGAATAATTTTTCCAGCACTAATTTCCCCAGAAGCCAGCACGCTCCACGGGACACAGTCACGGGCAAGGCAAGCCGTTACCACGGTAATTACCTTCCTACCTTCGTTCTAACTCCTCTTTTTGTCTCATAACCAAGTAACTATCTTAATTGCTTTTGCTTTTCTGGGTCTGGATACAGCGTTCTAAGTCCGTTTTGCTTCTCCGTCTCTCTTCTTCCCTGCGTTTTCGCTTCCTCTCCTCCACCATCGCGCGCATTGGAAGCCGCGGACCGTCTCGCGCTATCGCCTTTTTATTCGTTCGACGTTCTAACGCTCTACCAAGCTCGTATCCGCTCCGCCGCGACGTTCCATCGAATCGACCCTCGAGCCTGAACGCGTCGTTATCGCTTCCCGGGCAATCCCTCGTTACTTTCGTAATTGTTAGAAAATTCCGAGTGACGTAAGCGAGAACATCGAGTTTGCGTTCCTAACATTCTTAACTATCCACCTTACGACTTTTGCGCTTCTCGTGGCGCGTAATAAACAGCTGGATATAATTCAAAGCGACGTGCTTCACGGCTAAAGCGAGTTAACGATGTCGAGCGAATGGAGTACTTCGATCGTTATTCGCGTTATCAACGCGCTCCGCGCGTCGTCGAGGGGAAAGGACGAGGTATCTCGGTCGCACGAAGAAGTTTGACGCGTGCGTGCGCAAGAGCTTCGATTTCCTCGTAATTGCAACGTTTGCGTTGGTGTTCGAGACACCTGACCGCGGTTAATGCCTCCTAATAAACGAGAGAAACAATTCGAGATGCGACAAGGCGATGAAGGAAAGAGATGGAAGGCAAAACGAACCGTAAGGTCGCAGATTGGACCGCTGAACAGCTGAGCCAACGAGTTATCGTGAGTAACGAGCGATGGCCACGAGAATTCGAGACGTTTCGTTTAACGTTTTAAATCTCTCTCTCCCTCTCTTTCGTTTTTTTCGAAGAGACACTCCGTTTCTACGAGATACGCGGAGCGTCTGTTTCTCCCTGTGCCATATTCTCCTGGAGAAAGTACGAAACTGCGGAGCTCAGGATAATGGCGGATCCTTCAGTGGATTCGTTGAAAGAGACAGCCCGCTGAAAGCACCTCTTTCGCCGGCCTTTAAGGCGTGCATTAAGCTTTATAATGTTCCTACGGCGGTATTAAAGCTGATTTCGAGGAGCGCGCTCTCGATTCGAGTAGCGCGTTTTTTACTTTGTACTTTCAGCGACAAATGGAGGTGGCACAACTGCCACTTTGCGCCGAGTAATCGCGAAAGGACACGAGTTGCTGCCGCGAAGACGATAGGAACGACGGTGGTGTTCGCATCGTACACGTAGTGTCTCGCGATACGCGGATACGCGTGAGTCGTCTTGATCGAGGACGAGGTGGATTCCAACGAACGTTTCGTTCTTTTCTCGCGACGAACGACGTCGTCGATGCGCCTTTAATTTTAAAGGTATTAGGTTGATGCGAATGAAATGTGAAATTTTTAAGCGAGTATATAAAACTGCATATCTTTTTTCATAAGCTGTTTATTTAATTAAAATATGCTCTGTTTGCTTCGAGACGCTTTTTCCAACGAGATTTTAGTATGTAGATGCCTGTCTTGAAGAAATTCTGATCCTTTCTGATTTGTTTCCACCAATATGTTCCACGCGGTTCATTTTGTGCAGAAAACTCACAAAATTTTTCAACCACGACTGCACTTTTCGATCGTCAACAGTATTCTCCCCAAACGCCTGGTTTATATTGCGTTCAGCTTTTGTAGCGTTATTACCTAGTTTATACTCGTATAAAAAAATTACACAAAAAATGGAACACTTTTGAGAAAATCATCTTCGTTGAAATATGACTCTGGCAATGGACAGTACGACTATAAACGAGGTTAAGCCAAAAACAAAAGCACAACGAAAACAAGGAGACAAAAGTTCACATGTAAAGAAAATCCTACATGTCTTATGTATCAACTTAATACTTCGAGGGTAGTGCGTTCCCCTAATCAACAAACGACTTCGTATTTCGAAGTACGTGTTTCCTGTACGTATTGCGAGATATTAGGAACGATGAAACAGCTTCGACCTGTACTACGAGTTTTTAAGGTTTCGGAAGTCGATCGGCATCGATCGTCGAGTAGCACTCGAATTTAACTCGATACACTGGTCGTTCGATCGCCGTCCGATTAACAATTGTCGTTAATTGTAATCAGACAAGCGGAGAGGAAATTTATCGAGTGGAAGAAATTTCTCTAATTAGGACGAATTAATTCAGCCTCCTGCGACTCGAAAATAAATACTTTACTTCGTTGGTTGCTGAAATTATTGCACGATACGTTTTTATAATTTATAAAAGAATAACAAATTGTGCGTTCAACGGATATTTCGTTCGTTCTCTTCCTTTTTGTATTAAAAATTCAAGATGATCCTCGTTACTCGAGCTACGTCGATTCTGTAAAGTATCGCGGATACGAATGTATTTTCAAGAGTGGATAGACACGATAGCACCACACAGCTTCAATTTCTTCTGGCTATTTCGACCTTCCATAAGACGAGACTCTTCTAAAAAGTCTCGCGCTGCTCGCGAGGAGCGGATGGTCGTTATTACAACTTCGTATTGTATTTTGCAAGGCATTTCGAGAAGTTTGTGTTTTTACTTCGTACAAATTTTGATCTTATCGGCAACTGTACATTCACTTTTGAACCTTGAACCATCGAGCTTTTGACAACTGACGCCTTACCTAAAAAACGACGAGTATGCCAAAATGTCTCGACAGTTCGATTCTAGCAGGTGAATAATTTTCTTATCCATGTCGCGATGTTAGAACGATCGAGAGTGGCGAGATCGTTTTTCGTAAAACTCATCGTACGGTAAGGAGACGCTTTATCGCACGTGGAAGCTTCCTCGATGTTCGAATCGGCGGATCGGAGGAGTCACGTATATTTATTTGTTACGAGCGCCCTGGCAGAACGGTGCTGGGCGTTATCAACTGTCGGAAAAGTTTTTACATTATGTTAACCTGCGCGCGAAATGGACTTCCATGACCGAGGAGTAGATGAGCGCGAGGGTGACAGAAAGTTTAGACGCTCCATCCACTTCGAAGGACGTGATCCTCGCGAGGAAGCTCCCTTTTTTGTTTCCTCCGCTACCGTTCCCCTTCAACCTCTTCTTTCTTCTACTTTTACCTTCCCCTCCTACTTTTCTCAGTTACACACTTCCGACGTGTACATTTGTATGAAAAATTTTCTCCGCGTTCGACCTCTACGACTGGATAACCATAACGACGTAACGGATATGTAATTTAATTTTTAAAGGGAAAGCGATTTCGGGGGAACACGATCGTATTCCAATTTTTGTTCTTCGCGGTGCTATAAAATCGATTAGAATCTATTACGCGAAAGTACCGTAACGCAATATTTCATTCTATCTTAAATATTTGAGTACATCGCGAGTTCTATCCTCTGGAAATTCGACAAAGTTCTGTTGATATCGATAAACTAATATTATACGTTGCTTCGATAGCGCTATAATAATAAAATTGTTAGTCTTTATTCGTAATAGTATCACATTTTGTTTTATCGCCATCCACGGATTATTTTTAAAGTCAGAAGCGATTCGTTCGGCGTTTTCATTTTGATGATGATCTCCATTTTGCGAAATTATACCGCTAATCCTATCACGAATATATTTTGCTTCAATTAAATAACGTTAGTATATTAAGGTCGTAAATAATTCTAGAGCACTTTTATTCGATCTTTTGAAATGCAGGATATTAGCATCGCGCCAAGCTTTGGATGAAAAATTTATATTTTTCCTCTCTTCAATTTTATATTTCTACCTTTTTTTCTCGGCCGTGCCTCTATACACCAAATGCACAAAAGCGGTCAATATCCACGCGTGAAAAAGTACACGAGTTATCAAAAGAGACGTCTCGTTCGTACTGAGCTCGAATTATCATGTATGGGTGCAAGAGTACGTATGTGTGCTCTGAATGCCTGCGGTGAACTATACCGAGGCTGTGGCTTTGAAAGTTGAACGTTGAATTCGCTGAACTTGGTGGATCAGCATGCGATGATCTTTCGTTACGGATAATCCGGGCTTTACGATTATTGGCTCTCCTTTCGATTCCTCAATGGTCGGTGATAATGTCGATCGACGATCGAAGATGGAGTTAAAACACTTGTTAAACGTAAATGGCGAACTCCTCTTTTTACTTCGAAAATTAGCAATTCGTTCGCACTTTCGTTCGTTCCTTCGTTAAAGTGGTGCACGTGAAACCGTATTTTGGACGTAGAAACGTTTCTGTCGAGACACAAGGAAGATTTTCTAGTGATATACGTGATATCGCGTCACGACGGTACACTTTTATTCGGTGAAAATTCTGCTTTGAAAAATATAACTGTCCTTCATATAACAGTATTTAATGGATAAATGGAATTTAGACAATTGGAATAATGAACGATTCGATATAATTAATATAAAATTAACCTATCTATGCGAATAATTCACCATATTGATTACAGGGATAGACAATGTAAGTTATGTCTACTTTAGGCATACCGAAAAACAATTCTTCTCTGGCATACCCGTGGGATTTCTCGCAGATCCACGTATTCGTTCTACCGAGGTGGGATTGTTCTCGAGGGAACGTCAATTTTGGGAGCAGCCGTTAAATAGAGCGAGAAAATCAAATTTGGCGCGAGTCGGATCGTTTGTCTTGTTTTACGTGCTTGGTGGAAACTTTTACCTAGTAGAGGCAGTCCGATTCGGAGGTCAAACGGTAGAGGCGATTTGGCCACGATAATAAGAGCGGGGCATTATAATGATTACAAAATGCAATCGAAGCGTACGCTCGGATGATCCGTATGTACTTTTATAAATGTATATACGTATATAAGATCGTACATGCAGTGGTGGCCAACAGCTTAAGACCGTTTCATAGTTCAGTAAATAAACGTTGCACATATTTCATAAGTTACGTTAAACTTGGTACTATAATATTGGAAGTATATGCAACTATAATATTATAATAAATTTATTTTCTACTTTATATAATAAATTACAAATATTGTTAACAGTTTCGTGGAATAGTATTTTAAACGAGCGTGGACGGCGTTTAATTGAATCAATGCCAAGATGTTGCGAGGAAAATAATTGGACGAAAAGAAAGATCAAGTTCTATTTTTCTAAAGGCGACAATTTTTTTTTAATTTCAACTGTATTTACATTATTAATCTAATCTAATGATTTTAAGTTGTTGTTCGCTGTTATAACGATTTATAACAGCTATCTAAAATTTATTATATAGTATGTAGTGGTAAATATAAAATTATTGCAATATTGTGGTACGATATGCTTCAGAGTGTGTCATACATGAATTTAAAATCTGAAAATTTTAATTTATAAAATATGTGCAACGTTTGCTTATCGAACTATCAAGCGGTCTTAATTAGCTGACTACCACTGCAGGTTCGATGCTTTCCTCTTGAATGAGTAAGAGCAGTAAGAACTTATCTGCTCAGTGGGAGATCTTAAAGCGCATGTCGTTCGTATTCAGCTGGTCTATCTACCGTTCGTAAACTCGCTGGGGATTAGCATTGACAGTCGTTTAGACAAAAAGAAGCTAACTTTAAACACTCGCTCAATTTTATTGAAGAGAAGAACTGCATTTTTTCCGAATATCTTACCGAAGAGAAAAGATCGAATATCTAACTTTAAGATTTTCTAAAATAGAATGAATCATTTTTAAGGTAAATAATTTGTTCCGTAAAATTTTTATAGATCAAGATTAATGTACTGCACTAGCAATAGCGTGTGTCCTGCCAGAAATGGTTCCACGAGATTTGCTTTTTCCCCTCGAGAATTACGCTAATTACGCTCTAAATGTATGTTTACAGAAAATTATTGGACCTTATAAAATTTTATTGCTATATTATTCATGATAATGTCACCGCATTATTCTATGGTAAACTTTTCTATGCTACGCGAAGCAATATTTAATATTTGATTATTTTACGTTTCTTAAATATTATAATATTCCCTTTAGAGATATCGTAATATTATGTTTGGAGATTTAAGCAATATTCCAGAGGGAAAGTTTAATGCGAATACGCATCGTGGAGTTTATTTAAATTTATGCCAACTCCACTGCACGAAACCAAAAATGAAAACTGTTATCGCATTACCTCGTACTATTCCTTATCATTTGTAGAAGCAGAAACAAAAGACAGTACACTTGGTCTTGTTTACGAGATAAAATACACCATTACTTTACGAATCCCGTTAAACTTACCGAGGTTAGTTTGAATGAAGTGTCATCCGTTATCGTGAAATTCAGGATTAATGCGACTCGACTTTAAAGTCCCTCGGTATCAAGAATTACGATCAAACATCTGTTAAGAAGGAAATGCATGCGATGTCGTTCCACGGTACATTCGATAATTTGTCGCTAGTATTTCGTTGATTTCTTTTTATAGAAATATTCTAGGAGGCATCGCTGATTTTTAAAAAAATCGGATATCGTTTTAAATGTTATTTTAATGGAAATAATGGAGTGGAAATATCGATACTTACGCGAATATTATCATTATATCCGTTATTTTCTTGGCTTATCATCCGTGAATGCGAAAGCACTCGAAATTTTATTCGCAACGTTACTGCCACATAATTTAATTTTATCACGGGAAAATAAAGCAATTACATTTTTTTTTCGTTATTAAATCGATATTTTACAGACAAAATAGGATGAAATTGATTATTCTTGATATTATTTTGCAATAATTTTCTTCGATACCTAACGTTGCGTCAAAACATACGTATTATATTGCGTTTACAAATCTCATCGATTTCAAGCTCCCGACCTCGTGAAACTCGAGTATCTACTGTTAATTTACAGTATTAAAATGTTCGCGATCGAATAACGGAGACAGCACTGTCTCACCCACGTTCCCTTCAAATAATTGTAGAAAGACGAGCTACGCGGAACGCGTCGATTTTGGTAGACGACTTTTTCGTCCGATCGATGAGAGATCGTTCGGAAGTGGCGAACGCATAAACGCGGACTTTATAATTCCGTTAATTTAAAAACTCGGCTGGTACGCGTACGCTCAATACGTTACCGTGGACGAGTAACACGCACGTAAAATTGCGATGGCAGAAAACGTAGTCGTTTTATTTGTCAC
>JAITYT010001945.1:1038013-1049967 GCA_025433975.1 Liostenogaster flavolineata | reverse complement strand
AGAAGAGAGAGAGAGAGAGAGAGAGAGAGAGAGAGAGAGAGAGAGAGAGGAGGACTAAAAGTTTCATCTTTTTTTTTGTATCTCGTTCTCGTCGCGAATCCACAGCCATAAAAGGAAATCGATGGACGGTTCTTCCTCGGCGTTGTTATTTTTTCACGGCGTTCGATCTAACCCATGGAGACGAACGGAAGTTCAAATGCATTTCTTCTGTTCTTCGACGAACACGTGCGGTTAAAAATGATAAAACTTTTCTAGAGCACTTTGTATTGCTTTTAGTCCCGATAGCTGCTATGGGTCGGAACCGTTTTTCTTCGCCCGACGAGAATCTATCGCAACTTGCCAATGGTTTCTTTTACGATCGATAAAACAGAGTTATGCCAATCTTCAAGGTGGTACGCGCACGATCGGTCGTTGCGTTTCCTTTTCATCCTCGTCGCATTCATCGACATCGTTCACCTCGAATATTTTCCTTACGACCCAACATTGTCTCACCAATTTTCGTAGTCACTACGCTAGAACGTTACGTTTTTTTGCTCTTAGTTAACTGGACGATACGAGGCATCGATCGAAGCTGGCGAGCCACGAGATTAGTGTCGGTGAGCAATAACGTCCAGTAAGTCATAAAAAGTCGGACGATTCGAGCGAAACTTGTACCCTTATTCTCGAAATGTTTTTCGTTTCTTCGTTTCTTCGTATAAAAAAACTCTCTGTAAGATTCCGTACGAGATTATTAATACGTTTCTTTGGTGCATTCTGTATGCAGTTCTGACTTATACGTCGTCTCCGTGCATATTTTGTAATAAATAACAAATTTTCACTTCTACATTAAATATGAGCAAGTGTTCCCAATTATATGTTATCTTGACAACGAAATGCATCATTTAAATGTATATTATTCTACGGAATATATTTGAATACGTTGTAATATTTATTTATATAACAGCGGCGTTGCATTGATAATTAATATTATCGCTATCGATGTAATCGGATAATTCATCCGTGTAGAATTCATAAAAATCTGCGCTTTATAATCGTATTTTAAGTTCGTATTTTGTAATTCGACCGAATGCCGGTATACCTAGGAACGTACATTTTTTGTTTAACCAGCGACCAAATATTACTCAAATATCTTATCTTGGAATGGAACGATGGAAGCTCTTACGTTTTTCCTGTGGGGTAAACAAGTGGATAAATAATGAGTCTCTGCCATTGATATCGACGAAGACACGAGGATCGATCTTAAATCCTCGAAACAACAAGGCACGACGTCGCGATCGATAAACCGAAAACGTTAATTCCCTCAATGCACGAACGTATTCGATACCAAGGCAATTATGTCGCGTCCTTTCTCGTCGCGATGATCATTCCGAATCATTCACCGCGGTTGCAATTCCAGTGATCACAGAACTGATTCACTAGGAAAGTTTTCGAGTTTGCGCAAATAACTTCTCTTTGAACTTTCGGTAGGAGGCAGAGGAAAGAGAGGCAGGACAGGAAGAGCGACCGAGCGAGAGAGAGAATTTCGTTCCCTGTCTCGTTAACTACCTCGTTGCGCGTCGACCTTCTAACGCTTTATTTTAAAAGTGAGTTTTCCCACTCCGAGGAATGTTTGCCATAAGTATTTACGCCTGATTTGAATTCGTCACGTGTAACTCACGGCGTCAAGAGCAAACTTTTCCGAACGTAGCGCAAAAGAGGACGAGAGAGAGCGAGAGAGAGACGCACGGAATCATAGTAGTCGAGGCCATAACTTCGGTACTATAACTCCGGCCGAACTTTTCCATGTAAAAAGGAAAGAAAGCAAAAAAGAAAACGCCGATCTCAGAAACTACCTCCTCCTTCCCTTCCTCGGTCGCGTTTCACCAACGCCATTTGCGTACTATGAACGATTCGTCGCACGATTCCGTCGGAACGACCGAAGGACTTCACCGTGGAACTAACGAAATTACCAAAGAAAGCACCGTACGTTCCGCGGTCGATTTTTCCGGTTGAACGTTGTTTCGCTTTCCACGCATCGACTTTCGTTATAAAAGACGCGCGAAATTAGACGATTTCGACGCAGCTTCCCGCAAATAACGCGATTGGAATTTCTTCGAGTGTTTGTCTTTCCCTTTTCGTTCCTTCGTTCGTTCGTTCGGTCGTTCATCTTCGCGAGGGTATAGAAACGTCCTTGAAGATTTTTAATAGGAAGGGAAGGCGAGCAATGTCGTGCGACCGTACGTGCGGAGAAGCGCGTGTCCTATCGCATCTTACGACGTGTATTTTATGGTTACGTGTCGCCATTAAGGATTCCGGACACGTAGGGAGCTTCAGTGGTAACCGATAGTCGCGTCATATCAACCATTTAAATGAATATTTCTCGAATTCGTATCGTCCTCCTCGTATTGGACGACCCTCTTATTAGTCACCTGCCTTTGGGAGATTCGCTTCGCTAAGAAATCAAATTTTTCATATTCCTCCCCCTCTTGTTAATTTCGTTGACGAATGCCTTCTATATCCAGCTGCGTTCTATACCCGTCGAGGGACTCGAGGTACAAATCAGTATGACGTTCGGAGTATCGGGAGAAAAAAGGGAATGTCGCTTTAGGGATTTCATAAATTTTCAGGAGTATGATGATTTTTGGAATTGCAGTTATGGTATATTACGGTCTACATTGCAAGCTTGATCGAGTCCAATCTGATAAATTCTCCAATATCGTTAGCCTTTTCGCTACTACGGGTGACTAGAGCCGTGACTATAAATGATTATGGCCACAAAATTCCACCTATACGCGATTACAGTCACCCGCCACGAGATGCCATCCGTACACGATAGGTGACTACATACTGTCACCCTCCACAAAACCAACCGGACTACAGTCACTGGACTCAAAAGTAGGATTATGCCTGAATCGATGTTTTGAAAAGTTTAATACGAAATATTTTTATTAAAAAGTTATCGCTCAATATTTCGTTACGATTATAATTACTATTTTTATTTTTGAGCCAAGTTTGACAAGAAACTTGGCCCCAAAATACCGAAGATTGCGCGCTATGAAAATCGACGATCAGTCATTTCGTGGATTTCGATCTATCGCGGTTTACACATCGTTACGTTCACCGACGTCGATCAACGTTTTAACACCTTACAGTCGTGCTAATTAGAAAGAACGTCGATGAAGCGCTACCTCCACGATTTATTTCTATCGCGTCGAGTTACGATTTGTCTATCGTTAATCGACGAGACTCCAAGACGTACGAATCGCGAACGGACTCGCATCTGGACACCTCATCGTCGCGCCTGAAACAAAAAGACGTCGTCGTTTCATTTTCCGCCACGCGCTCTTTTCGCTCGACAACGCGTGTGATGCGAAGCGATAAGAAGACGATGTGGCGCGGAGGGTTCGGCCGGCTTTTCGCGATACGGAAAACCGAAGAGACGCGGGTGAATGCATAAAGGAATCTAGCCAGCTCGACAATACCCTCTGGTTTTGTCACTTCGACTCGTCGTCGTTTCCTCGTCCTTTTTTCGCTCTCATCCTTCCTTCTCGAAGCTTCCCTCCCCCGCTCCCTCTCACCGACACTGCCACCATCTATTACGTTCTATTTCGTCCTACTTCCTTTATCCCAAGAAGCCGGTGCTCCGTCAGTCGGCGGTGGCATCGTTGCGCGGCAACGGATGGAGATAACTGCGTTTTCCACGGAAAAGCTCTGAATTCGTGCGACGAATGCGGTTCTCTCGTCTCTCCTGAAAGACGGCAGACGCCGCGGGGTGGAGAGAAAAGGAGCAACGTCGCATCGAGGAGGGTCGAAGAGCGAAGCGATGGACAGCAGACGAGAGAAGCCAGCTGCGGGACGGAGATGGAAAAGGCGAAAGAGGTGAAAGGGGGAAAAGGGGGGGGGGCGGATTGACCCTCGAACGCGGCCACCGACGCTCGTTAATCTTGAATGAGTCGAGCGTTTATATCGGTCATTGGCCGAACGAAATAAATCTCTTTATCTGGCGAGGCTGCGCGGACTCTCCGTCGATGCGTATATTACACCAAGCAGAATTATCCGGCAGGATGTCGCGGAGCCGAGCTTGAAATATCCTCCTGGGACGTTGGACACTAGCGGACGATTTACCTACAAACCTGCGCTCGTTTTATCACTTTTCTACTTCGGTTTAAACGCGCGCGCGCTCTCATCGATTTCCTTCGCGCGTCGAACAACGGACGAACTTGGGCGAGTACGCGCGTTTCTCATCGTTTCCCTTTCGAAGACGAGACTTTTGTCGCGACTAGAACGATTCCATTAGGTTGGCGCGCATGAAATGTCGGATTTTTAAGCGAACGTACGAAACTGTATATCTTCTTTCAGAAGCTGTTTATTAATCAAAATATGTTGCATTTGCTTCGATACGCTTTTCCCAACGAAATTTTAATGCATAGATGTCTGTCTTGAAGAAATTCTGATCTTTAGAGTCAATAAACTCTGATATGGAATTTTTTAGACTGTCTTCATTTTCATACTGTTTAGTCTAATGTTTAAAAAAATGAAATACTTTTGATAAAATCTTCTTTGTTGAAATGTGACTTTGGCAATGGACAGATAAACGAGGTTATGCCAAAAACAAAAGCAGGACGAAAACGGGGAGACAAACGTTCGCGTATAAAAAAAAATCTAGTATTTCATATGCACCGATCTAATAGGTCTATCAACGGACAAGCCCGAGTGCGCGAGTGCGTGCACGCGTTTTTCAAGACGAATCTTCTATCGCGACTCGAACGATTCCATTACAAACGTACGAAGAAATTCATATTCGACGCTGCTTTCTTCTATCCTTTTTTAGTTCTTCGATGACATCGAAAGCCTTTTCAAAAAGGCGCGGAATATCCGCGAAACGGAGGAATACATTTTCAAGCGAATCGTTGCACAATGCGGGATCGTAAACACGTCGTCTTCCTCCCCTCGCTGCTTTTGTACCGGAGTGACCTCACGGTCGAATACGAAATCTAAGGGCGAGATCGCGAGGACTATCGTTTCCTAACGGGGACAGGCTCTCGCCTCTTCTCTTCTCGCCTCGTCTCGCCTCCATTCTGCCCGCACTTTTCCGCAAGTGGAGCGACGAGAGCGGCGCCTTTCATTTCCCGAGTTACAACGAGCTGTTGTTGGATGGACTTTCTCGAAGTTCCACCGTGCGACTGAGAAAAGCGACGAGCGTGCCACCGGCATGATATCTGCCCGGTAGTTCGAGTATTGTCGCGAGAGTGTCGTAATTATGGCGCGAGTATGCGAGCGCGTCGCGATACCCTTCCACCAACGACACTCCTCATGCCATTCCGCTCCTTCGACCTGGGAAAAATGAGGAATAAGCGCTTCCGTTTCGCACCGGTCTCTAACGTTATTCCGTGAATAACGACCTGATTACGGATCTGGTTGGAGGAAGGATCGAAGAAACGTGGGATTCGAAGCGTTTAAACTTCTTTCCACGCACTCGCTTTCGGCCATTTAACGGCATGCGGTGAAAGTATTGTCTTCGCTAGGGGCATTGTGTCCCCGAGTGCCTACCCGTCGATACGATAGAATTCCAGCATAGAAATCTACGGAAACTCGCTCGCGTTCATTGTCGCCGTATATATTGTATTTGTCAGGTGAAGCGGATAAAGGCACGTAAAGGCTTTCATCGGTGTCATTGGACTCGGTTCTCGCTCTGTCTCTCTCGCTCTCTGTTCTTCCTCTGTGAAACGATCTTAAGGGTAATAATAGAACGAGGCTGCGTTTAGAGGGAAACGTTCTTGTCGATAGATTTTGCTCGCTCGACGATCGATGCTAAATGGATCTTAGGGATCGGTATGGAACACCTATCGTTACGCTTTGGAATTTTCTGCTCTTTGTAGATCTTTTTTAGAAATTACGAAAACGGTACGAATATGGAGACTGTCGAATTTTATATCGTTGAATAATTGTATCTCATGAATGCGTTGATCGATTTTTATGTAATATTCGTGGAAAAGGTAGTTCGTTTTCATCGTTAAAACGCGTATTTTCAATTTTTAATAACAAACAAAGGTAAAATTAAAAAAAGAATTTTTGTTTGAGATACAAGCAGTTACGAGGTAACAAATTAACATTATTAAAAGCCAATTTAGCGATATTAACCCATTGGCTGCTACGTTGCTATTTAGAAATTTTGGAATTTTACGTACATCACTCGGCACCAAAAATAAATTTGGGTACGCCTGACAATATTGTGTGTAGCAGAAAGTTTGTATTCTGTGCTTCGTTACTTTACAGCAAGCGAACAAATTTGAAATTCGTCTTCAAGTTGAAGGGAACAGAATTGTCATATTTGAAGCATTATATTTTTGGCTTGGTTTTGGATAGAAAAACGATTAGTATAAGAGTTATCTTATACAAGCTTTAGCATGTAATGAAGAAGATAGTTTTTATTAGTTTTCTTTCGTGCACCCTGTCACGATCTCCATTTGGGAATTTTTCAAAAATATCAAGTATCTTCAAAACAAAACGTAATTTGAATATAATTATACTGTTAGACAACTTTTCGTGCATGTATACAGTTAAAAATAAATTGGCAGTGAATGGGTTAAATAGAACGATGTTATAACAAACGGAAGAACTCGACCTTCGACAATCGCAAGAACAAATTCTTTGTTCGATATAGAAATCGTGAAGCATCTTCGTAACCTAACAAATGCGTTTTACATGCGATTATAAAAGTATTACTCAATCTAACTCAATGAAACGAATCTTTCTTCACGATTGAAGCTACAGAATAATATCTATGTATACAAACGTAAATCCGACGATTCCACAGCTTCGATGCCTTAAATATCTCTCGTAGTCACGATACGTTTTTTTAAAAGTACACTTACAATTTCGATGAGATCGCACGCGAGAGATCCGCGTAATTTCCCTCGTACGCGTTCTCGTTAAGTAGTAGTCGGAAGGGTCGTTTGTTTATCGTCTGACACGTTAATGCACCGTGGACGAATGAAAGGGTGCGAGAGAGCGCGCCTGACGAAAAGAAAAGTGCGGTAGGAAAGGGGAGGAAGCCGCACTGGCTGACGCATTTAAGGTGCAACTCCGAGAACCGAGGCAGCGCTGGATGGGCAAAGGGACGCGAAGGGAGGTCGCCCTACACCTACGAAACGCACTCTTTTCAGAATTTCATCGCGATACAAGGATACAAAGGTCATATATAGCGCGAAGCTCAAATTATCATGCCGAGTGCTTTATCGCATCAGAAGTCGGAGCGCTGGCTGGTGCCGACTATGAATAAGCGCGAGTCGTTTAACGGTATGACGGTTTTTTCGTTTCACGGCAAAACAGTTTCATTCATATGCATGACAGAATATGCAAGGAGTCTGCGAGCCTAGGAGCGAGAAAGAGGGCGAAGGCATCGCGGAGAATCCGACGAAATCCTCGGTGCCGCCTAACGAGCCGTGATTATTCCCATCCACAGGCGTATAATCGTCGGATGCGAATATTCGCGCGCCCTCCTCCTCCGCGTTATTGTTTATCGATTTGCTTCGACGTCGTTCCCCGAGTCTTCTTTTTCTTTCTGTTTGCTTGTGTTCGTCGGTGTGCCCTCCTAACTTACGGAATACAAATTTTCCCAAAAACGATTCGAGTTAGAGAGTAACCAACGGATCGCGCGCGATCGTACGTCGTGTTCAATTTCGTACGCGTATAAACGCCGCCACCGTCGGGAGTGGTTTCGCTGAAATTCGTCGATTTGACGGTCAGATTTTCGCGCTTCTCGGACGAAGTACGGATTTTCCTCTTTCTTTCCTTTCGTTCATCGTGCGAGAAAATTTGTTTTTCCCTGTTCTCGTTGGGAAGATTGAATTTTTCAAAAATTCCTTTATTCGTTTATTTTTCAAAAGTCGTTTCAGGCGCGATTTCTTTTTTTGCATTATTCGCCGCGTCTGCGTAGCGATGGACTGACAAAAAAAACGTTGTTTGTTTCGGTCTTTAACGCGAATGTCGAGCCATTTTCTCTTTCGTTTTCGTTCTTCCTTACGGCGCTATCGCGGAGTATTTGTCAATGCGAACACGCATGGAACGGAGAGCAGATGTGTCACTTCGAATATACGTAGAATGGGATGCAATAACGATATAAAATTGGAATTCGTATTATACGACGGTGACTGTTGAAATGCGCCAGAAAATCTGTCGCGATGTACTGCTACTCGCGTAACAGAGGAAACGATGGAGGCGAAGGAAAAGAAGAAAGCAGTTACGGAAATTATGCAAAGTAAATAAAAGATTAGCGCATAAATATGTGCTTGATTTTTCCATCCGCGTTGAGAATTGCAAATGCTTGTAAACATGGGCCGAAAATTTACTGGAATCACGAGCAACACATGGAAATGGATTTTTCGTTTCGTAACAAATGTGCAGATGTTAATGCGCGAGAATGAAGTTACATCTCGAAGTACGAACGAATTTTCGATAGTAAATCTGAAGACTGAATTTTTAGGACCTTCGACTGCCGACATAAATTAAGTTTTCAGAATTGCAACGTTCCGAGTATTTAGTTCATGACTATCGCGTAAATTTAATAAATCTATCTAACGTTTCCATACTTCATCCGATCTTCTTTCAATAAGTTTTGTAACGACATGGAAGATATTTTGTGGCTCTTTTCGTAAACGATAGAATTTCACAGTTTTACATACCAAGGTATAAGTACGCGTTTCGAAGTGTGTGCAAGTATATGTACAAGAATATGTATCAAAGCCGGTCCTAGGCCACGTCCGGCGTTCGGTCAGTGTTTATGTTTTGAAAGAGCGATGTTCGGTATGCGCGAATGACCCAAATTTCGATCGACCTTGGACGACCTATTGAAATGATGAAACTTTCAGTTCCTTGTCGACAGCGTACCCGAGCGGACGCGTGGAATAAAATTCGTAATTTCGTCGTGTATTTCGCGCAGTAAAGTAAAGGGTAAAGCGAATTTCTGTCATAGTACGCCTTTTATCGTTGTTTTCGTTCGAAATACGTCTGATGGCAAGGAAACATCCAGCTAGAGAGATAGACTCAAGTTATCCATTAATTACTTCAGCGATTGACGATAAAATTTCGTACTGTACATTTTACCTACGGTATAAGAAGGAGTGACGTATCAGCCTACGTCACAATCGTCGCATTGGTATCCATGTTCGAAGCATACGAACGATACTAATTTGTTATTTGAAACAATTCAATACCACAAACCTTTGAAAAGAATATTTCAAAGTTGTCAAACCAAACTAGGTTGCGTACGAAATAGAGGGTATCTGAACGAAGAGAAGCGTCATTCGAATTCGAGTGACTTGATCAACACGTTGAGGTTGAGTAAATGTACGGGAAAGCTTAGCCCATGGCAAATAAGTAAGCCAAAAGCATTAAGTTTGCTTTTGGAAGTAAGAAATTTGTTTCTCAAAATTAATTTCAATATCAAAATAACTTCAGTAAGTTTTCAATGCAGTTTTAAGCATTCCAGGTCTTCGATTCAGATGAGAAACAATGCATCCAACTGCGGTCCAGTAAGGCGGTAGATTGTTTCGGTGGAAGACTGCGGAGCATTCCCGCAATCGTTTTCACTTAATTTTTGGATATCGTTGCGCTTTGACTGCATCGTCGTCTTTCGCTTTTTGAATGTAAAACGATTAAACGAAACGTGCGGTGCCTCGAACCATGAATGAATTTCGTTTCTCGTGTCGCCAAATAGTTAAGTATCTTTCGTACGATCGCGTTTGCATGCGCTCAAGTAGATAGAACGCGTAAGCGTGTCTAAAATCTCGCGATAAGCGCGTCGAAAGTATTCGTCAACCGTGCCGTGTTTTGGCTTATCACGCAGCGCGTCGAGCGCGAGTAATTAGCAACGTTAGCCAACAGCAGCTTTAAGACCTTAAATTAATGGTGTATTCTTACTGGCTGGCAGAGGAGCAAGGGATTTTGATGCTTTACTTAACTGCAGCCCGCCCTGTATATTCCAGGGTAACGCTCTCGTACGTACATAGGTACGTACCTAGGCTTCTCCATTATATCCTTCTTCTCCTCCTTCTTCTTCTTTTCCTTCTCCATTCTCGTCGCTCCCTCTCCTCGTACGCCTTTTGTTCCTCGGCAACTTCCTGTACGCTCGATACGGCGATAAACATGACTCACGATATATAATATAATTAGAGTAAATGAGAAAGGCTGTCAGCAATACCCCGTTTAGGTGGATTTCGGGAGGGAAGCAGTCTCGACGTTAGAAACTATAATAGATAGTACGAGACTGGAACAAAATACGTAGAGTTGCGTTTTGGTGCTTTATCGGTTGAAAATGATCTTTCTCGATCGTCCGAGAAGCACTGAACTCAATTTTATCGAACTGCATATTTTTTTCTTTTTTTCTTTTTATAGAATGTCGCACATTTTGGCGATCTACGACTCGCATCGATATATTCGACGTATCTGTAAACGTTCGCGTG
Organism: Liostenogaster flavolineata; assembly: GCA_025433975.1. Lineage (NCBI taxonomy): Eukaryota > Metazoa > Arthropoda > Insecta > Hymenoptera > Vespidae > Liostenogaster > Liostenogaster flavolineata. Next base: position 1,039,525 of record JAITYT010001945.1, on the reverse strand, counting down.
AAAAGACGAATTTTTTTAATGGAAACAATGCCTATTTAGTCAAGCGGCTACTGTACGTTCGCTTGAATTATTGCTGGATAAATATAGGGTTTATATCGCGTATGCATAAAGTGATCGTAAAGATTGGGCTTTCGCAGCGTATTATGTCGTATCAATACCCATATTTTACATAATATCCAATTATTTTACCAATTTTATCGTCATATTTAATGCAGTGTACTCTTTACTTACTCGCGCATATTCACGCATACGTTATCCTCTATCATCCACGGAATTATTTATTGATACGTCTAAATGAATTTTGTCTTTATGACACCGGGAAAAGCAGTCGCGGCGCTAAATATCACGGCATTGGTGTCGACTGAAATAAGGACGGCGAGAAGGTGTGCGAGAACACCGATATGTTCTAAAAAGAGCTCGAAATCAAATTTCGTTCGGAAGGAATAGCCTCGTGTAGCAATTTACGACGATACAATTTTGCGTGGACGGTATCGAGGCTAGAAAAGTCGAGGTAAATGGGTCGACTAGACGTCTCGGTAGTCGAGACCAAAATGGAGAGAGCTAGAAAAAGGATGTCTCGGCAGAGTGAATAAAATTTCTCTTCCTCGAGATTACTATACCACTTTAGTCGCGCTATTGTCAGCCAGACGACGTACCGATTTCCTTCCTTTTCTCGTTCTCTCGCGCTCTTCTCTCTTCCTTTCGTTTCTTACATAGCGTCGTGTCTGCCGCGCGGTTGGCTTCGGCATCGGGCGAATCGTGAGTCTAGTCGCGACCTAAATGGCCGAGCCACCAGTGCCTGTCGCTCCTATTTTACCCTTTAACCCTTGACTTGGACTTTTTTTCTCTTTCCTCCTATTATTTAGGATAGACGACAATAGAGAAAATGTGAAGCGTTGCGAGAGGAGCTTCGCTTGGATGAACTAGTCGCTGATGGCACGGTTTATATAACGTGATCACTGGTGGCATCAGTGCTTATGGCGGCACGATCACCCGTGAGCCGTCGAGTACTCGTGAGAGCGAGTTCATCGTGACATGGAAGGTTACAAAGTATTCGATTCTAGAGTCGAATATTAATTCGAGTTTGCTATTACTGAACGATACAGGTCGGTTAAAATGCAGGAACGCATTTCGATAAAGTGGAGAAAATATCGTTGGGATTGAACCAGATTAGGATTTACTATCTTCAGCGAAGCGTGTCGTGTATAAATTCGCACCAATGTCCACCTTACGTTCATGAGATATTTTCTCGCTACTTGATATGTACATATTTTGCGCAAGTAAGCCACGTAAGTTACAGAGCGACGTACAAACACTGCGATAACGTGAAATAAACGTGGCTATTATTCGAAATGTCGTCGAGTTACGGGTAACGAGAGAACTCGTGTTTGAACTTAATATTGACGCAACGACGTCGCCGAACTAAGATTTCTTCTCCCTTTTTCTCGCTCGTGCAATCTACCTCTGGCCTAGTCATAGGGCGTGCATGTTTAAAAACTTCCGTTCCTACGA
>JAITYT010001945.1:1023393-1036054 GCA_025433975.1 Liostenogaster flavolineata | reverse complement strand
TCCGGAAAGTTCGTGCCGATTTTCGGTTTTTTAAAAATTTATTTATTATTTTATTATTTATATTATATTCTTTACTTTATATTTTATTATATATATATATAAAATAAGTAATTATATATATTGTATAATTAATTTGTCGAGTATCGGAGAATATGGGCGATATTTTTAATTGACAAGGTAGAGAAATAAAAGGGAAAAGAGAGCGGAACTGACAATATAAAGAAAAATAATTCTGTGATGAATAAGCAATATCGTGTTTAAGTTCAGCTCAATGAATTTATTTTTATCACGCCGTAAAGTATATCAGCGGATTACCGAATTTCTAGAATTTCCCTCTCGAATCGTATAACATTTACTAGCCGTGATAGTCGTTCCTTGGCTAATCGAATGTCGAAAGAATAGAAGAAAACGGTCTCGAGAAATATTTCGATGGGAAGTAAAATATCCTTGATCGATGCAAATGAGAAATATTTTAGCGCGGTAAAACAAATCAGCTGTTGATGATCACGACTACAAATGGAAACGCGAATGATAGAAAAAATAAGAAACGAGATACGCGCTCCAAATTTTGAACGTACAGAGAATAACCAATAAAAGGCCAATTGATTGCATTCTTTGTCGTCGTAAAAAAGCTTCATTGTTTCTTGTAACGATATCGTTCGATGGCTTTACACGTTTATCGCGTCTTATAGTCGACGTTAATACCATCGATCCGTCGTCACGGTTTCCGTGCCTTTGCGAAATTACGTTTCGTAAGTATCGACGTTTCGATATTCGGGACGTAGGACGAATTTATCGCGTGACATAATCGACGATAGTCACTTTGTCAGGTGAAGGAGCGCGCGCATGACGGTGCCACAACAAAGGTAGCCTAGTGAATAGGTCGTACCAGCTAATTTGAATATTACATTAGGCAGGTTTGCCAAGATCGGTGAATTTACGCGATGCGTTTGGAGCAGGGCCAACGTCAAAATATTTGCGATTTCTAGAATCGTCGCGTTCTCGTACTCGGTTCCTCCTATTACACGGCTTCTCCATCCTGGCATTCTATCGAGACTAGTTTTACTTTACGTTCGATCGTGATTCTCGAGAAAACGATAGTTCCAATTCAAATTAATTTCTCGGATACAACGAAGATCGGACGAAATACGCGTATCCAATCCCAGCACGGATATTTCCATAGCTTCCAGCTGGAAAGTATTCAGGATATCGTAGCTTTTTCATTTCCGCAAATAAAAGCGTCTATTTTACATCGAATCGCGATTTCCGAAAGAACGATAATTCCTATCGAAATTAATTTCCCGGATGCAACGAAGATCGGAATAAAATACGCGTATCAAATAGCAGGACGAGTATTTTCATAACTTCCAGCTGGGAAGTATTCGCGATATCGCAGCGTTTCCGTGTCCGAAAAAGCAGCGGGGCTAGTTTACGTTGGATCGTTACTTTCGAGAGAACGATAATTCTTATCGACGTCGATTCTTCCTAATGCGACGAAGATTAAAATGCAATAGGCGTATTCAGCCGCACGACGAATATCTCTCTTGATCTCGGCAGAAAAGCACCTCTAGCTTCTTCGTTTCCGCAAAAAGGAAGGATTTTCTCTCAACTTTGTTCGGTGACTAGAAGCAGCATTTCGTCGAAGCGACCGCCTGAAATTTTCTCGAATTAGCATATTACTCGTTACTCGAGTGTTTCGCTTCGCGCTAATCCAATATCGTGAACCAAGGCCGCAAATCCGGCCTCGTCCTCGCGGCCGTGGACGTCGAAGCTTCCAACCTGCACGCGTCGTCTATCGTGACACGAAGTCGTTACGAGTCCTTGCGTTCCGCGTCGTAGCTCGTGCGCGAGACAAAACTCTCTTTTTCCTAGAAATCCAATTACTCCAACTACCGACGGCCGCTGCGTCGTCTATCTACGTACCAGGGCGTGTTCTCGATAGCGCGATACGCCGCGTAAATCGCCATTCTCGGCATCCTCGTCGAAAGTCGCTCCAACTGCGAACGAAAGCGTTTGTCTGACTCGTTACGTTGCTCGACCACTGCGCGGTCCGATCAAATCTCAAGAAATCTTTTTTTCCTTGCGATCGAAAAAAAGGATTTTCTTGCGCGAATTAAAATTAAGTACTCGGTGCTCCACGTCGAGAGTCGCTTTAATGGCAAGGGAAGATGCGCGTATCTTTGCATTTTTCGATCAGTTTTGGAGCGTCACGCGATTTATCGAAGTCGTGAGATTTTATTCTTCCTTCGTTCCGAAGCAAAGCATTACACGCGTTTCCGTGGTAAAAAAAGCCGATGGAATCTTGTCGCAATGAATGGCAGATTTCGCGCGAATAGAAATTAAATACTTATGCTCCATGCGCGCACAGGTGTTCTGCAATTTCTTTGTTTCTGCGATCGAAGCAAAACCGAAACAAAAGTATCGCTCGAATTTACATGGTAGAAACAGCGACAGAAGTATCGATCGAAAACGAACTCAAATTAAACGAATTTCGGTGGAATCGTGTCGTAATACAATATATTGCAGGTCCCGAGTGAATGAGATGAAGCGCTCGGTTCATCGGTGTCCCTCGCCTAGCATCGCTCCAATAACGAAGAAGGGCGGCGTGTCTCGCTCGTTTGGTTCCTCGACCTATGAATTTTTTCCTCTTCTCGATTCATACGACTTTACTTATCTTTACGACCGAGGGAAACGCGATTCATGCGTCTCGACGATAAAAAAGGCCGATGGAAGTATCGATCGAGCGTGAACGCAAATTAAACGAACATCGGTGGAATGATAATTCCTATCGAAATTAATTTTCCGAATGCAACGATGATCGGAACAAAAGACGCGTATCCAGTCGCAGGACGAATATTTGCATAGCTTTCAACTGGAAAGCATTCGCGATATCGCAGCGTTTTTGCGTCCGTAAAGAGGAAGGATTTTTTCTAAATTTTTTTTTGCGACTAGACTTTGAATTTTTTTTCCTCATCGACTCGTACGACTTTACTTGTCCTTACGATCAAGGGAAACGTAATTCGTGCGTCTCGACGGCAGAAAAGGCCGATTGAGGTATCGATCGAGCGCGCACGCAAATTAAACGAACATCGGTGGAATCGTATCGTAATAAATAGCAGGTCTCGCGCGAATAAGAATTAAATGCCTCTACGCCGGTGTTACAGTCCCTCTGTTATTACGTATCGTTACGTATCGTTTGTAGCGGTTGTTCGCGGCTGAGGGAAGGCGTGCATAAATGCCGGCGCGACTGTCTTTCTTTCTTTCTCCGTGCTCGCTTTTACCGTCGCTTCTTCCGCTCGGCGTTACCGCCTTCCACCTTCGTCCCGTATCGTTTTATCGAGGTATTAAACGGGTAATAACGGTTTATTCCAATCGAGTAGGAACGAGCCGTCGCTTCGGAAGACGCGAAAATATTACGAGTTTTAGTCGGTGGTCCCACGGTGGAAAGATAAACGCGTTATTCGGCGGTGCTCGGCTATCACTGCTCTCGCTGTTCAGGCTCCTTCCATTCAGTTATCAGTTTCCTCTCGTTGTTCTATTCCCTCGCTAGGTCGCAGGGAAAATCGAGCGAAGACTCGACGGAGGATCGCGTTTATTGCGGGACTGAGCGCGATTATGTGAAATATTTAAACCGATAGTCAGAAGAATTCACGCGTTCTCAAAATTGCTCGAAACATTTTTCAATTTTATTTAATACGATCGTACGTTCTTATAGAGCGGAGAAAGTGCTTGTTTTTCTTTTTTCTCTTTCTTCTAGTATTTGTCGACAATTTTTAATCCTTTGGTATGCAATGACCGACTTCGACCTTCGACGATCCACACGATCGACGTTGGAAGCCGTTTCCATCGATATACGCGGAATAAAGCGCGGTTTTATCGTCGCAATTAGAGAGCCATTAGTCCGGTAATCGCCTTGAGTAGCGGATTCAGGACGAGTTTCAAGGTGTTGTAGGTGGTCGGTTAATTTCACGAGACAAACTGCGACGACTCACGTGCTGGCTGGTGAATAAAAGGAACGATTTAACATGCGAGCGGCTAGCATGCCACGTTACAAATACGCCCCGCGAACCGGAAACTACTCCGATTACCGAGATAATGAAGCATGCGTTGAAAAATAGAGAATTCCCTTGAATAACCCGCTAAAATGCGCTAATTCTTCGTTACGTCTCCGTCCGTTTCCTTTCTTTTCGATTAAGACGAAGACGGTCGAGTTTCTATTCCCGCTCGTTCGTGAAACGTCCCCGGCGTTGATTACAGCGTCGATAGAGCAGGAAGAAAGAAAAAAAAAAAAGAAGGAAAGAACGTAGCACCGTTTACCGTGTCAATTTCGATACTCATATCCTAGCGAGCCAGGCAGCTGGAAAAAGTTTATCTTTCCGTGGCTAATTGGAAAATCCGAATGGGAGCTCCGTCTGCTGCAAATGCGTCTCCTCGAGGTGATCGTGGCAAAAAGAAGAGCGTCGAGTGTCGAGAAGGAGGGAAGAGTCGCTCGGCCATCGACAGAGAAACTTTTAATATGAGACGTTGGTCTCCCTCTCGTGTTAAGGTCGAGTCAAACGAGATGCTTCTCTCTCTTCTCTCGTACGTATCTTCACGCTCATCCATAAAACTCGTCGGACTACGACACTTTTAAAGATTTACTCCCACGGCGACGGTGGATTTTCGTCGATATTTGCGACGGATTTTACGATACCCGACGTTGCGTCCTCTTTTCATGGAGCTGGAGGTATAATTCCTATCGGCGAAATAAAGGATTCGTTATTTTAACGCGTCCGTCGATCAACGAAAGCGCGCATTAAATTGGAAAAGTCGATCGGACGCGGCGAGGCTTCCTCCACTCGTCCCTCACCTGTTGCGAGTCGCGATGCTAAACTTTCGACGATGAAAAGACTATCGAAAGGGGCCGATCGGACGAAGGAAGCGCAAAGTCATCGCGGAGCGGCCTTAATTATACTAGTGAACTTTCGTACTTTCGAGCGTTGCCGCCTAAAGCGAACGACCAATCATAAACGGATCCCGATAATCGTGCTTTATTCCGACACGCTTATCGTTCATCTGATTTTTAATGAGACTCGGTTTAGTCACGATACGCGGCGGTGGCCTATGCGCATTACGCGAAACGCGATCCCTTTCTCCTTTCGCTCTAGGCCCTTCGCGAAGTCGGTTTATCCTAAAGTCTACGGTCTACATCGTCGAGCTACCGACAAGGCGAGCTTTAACGTAGCCGGATAACGATTTGATCTATGCGTTTCTCCTCGTGCGAAAGTACTCGGTGCCCCAAGAAGGAAATAATCCAACTTGGCCGGTCTAAACTCGTACGAATTCTTCGAATCGCATTACATTAACTCTTTCACCGCCAAGATATTGAAAAATGATATATACGTCTTACGTAAGAAGGTAAGATCGTGGTCAAAATAGGGATTACGCTAATTTTTGGAACAGTTAGGTGTCATCCAAATATGGGTGACGTGGCAGTCAACGTGTTAAGGCGCGAACGTCGATAAATCGTCGATATCGCGATATTACGGGACGAATGGGATTGGATCGAAACGAGTAGACTTTGATTTTTAAATCTTTCATCGCCTTTTTTCCCCTCGTAACGAGAAAGATTTGCCAATCCATTCGCGGACAAGTTTTATTCTCCGCATCGGAAAGCGTAACGAGCTAAACCAGGACGCGCGACACTCCCACGAGAGACGATAATATTTCAGTATAGATTAATGTGATCCGTTGATTTTCGTTTTCCCGTGGGAGACGTCCTCGGTCTTTTTCTCAGTCTCTCACTCTTTCAGACTTCTCTTTTAGTTTTTCTTCGTAGCTTCGTCTATTTCCGCGTCTGCGCGCGCGCGCGCGCGTGTGTGTGTATCTACCTGATGGTACCAATCTATAACCAAGCCTTTGCCCGGAGTGATATCAATTTCTTTTCATGTATCCGCGCAACGCTTCGTTTTCCTTTGCGAGGGAGAGACTCCAACGAGAGTAAATTCGCTTGAAGATACTGTCTCGTCAATATTAAATATTGTTGACTTTGACATCGTCTCGATCATCCACGTACGCTTTCAAACGTCTCTTTACGTTTGCCTGACGACCGAAACGACCGGCATGTGTCCTTTACGTTCCATTAACTTCTCTAATGCCTCTCGTCACGATATTTTTGCAGATATTACCGCGTTACGAGCGTATTATAGAGCAAACGTTTACAACGTCGTACGTAAGAGCGATTGGAACGATTGCCACGCTACAGATGTAGCCATCCTTGCGAAAGGAAGAAAGAATACTCACGGGTTTTTTAGTTTTTTGTTTATTTTGCGAATCAACGGCGCGATTTTATGACGTACATTAAGGACTTTTCGCGATATTCTCCGTCATTTTCCTTTGGCACAGCAGCGCGCTGCCAGAAAATCGATCAGGAAGGAAGAGATTTTATCTCGAGGACCGGCGGCTAGTCAGACAGGTGGATAGGTGGATAGATCGTCGAGCAATGGGAGGAAGAGAGAGAGAGAGAGAGAGAGAGCAGGTTGAAGAGGGACGAGGTAGGCTGTAACTCGGTCAAACTCTACCATTAGATTTCGTTCTTACTTAGCGGGGGATCTGGAGTAAACTGCTCTTTCATAAATTAATTTCCATTCGCTTCGGACGAGAACTTATGGGGAACTAGGTAACGGACCGCGACTATATGCGCTCCCACCATTTTCAGAGTTTCCTCTGACCGGTACAGAGGAGCATTATTATTGTAATGATATTCAACGCCCATCTAGCGACTTCGCATAAACATTTAAAAGTTTGATAAATCTTGAACGAAACCATTTTCGTATTTTCACGAAATAGTTGCTCGTGGAAACTGAATTGTTGCGCATGCAAATATCGGTAAGTCTCTAACAACCCTTAATTTCATAAACTTCGTGCTTCTTCATCTTTTCGTCTTTGCTCGACAAACGCGTATCTAGGATATCAGAACCTTCGAATTTAATGCGTAAGCTTTTACCTTTCAACGTTAAATTGGAAGGTTTACGTTCGAACGAAGCTTGTAAAGGGTGCGAAATTACTCAAATTCAACATCTATGAGAGTTAAACGGACGAGAATAAACGAGAGAGGGAATAAGGGAACGAAATCTCAAAGGAAAGATGAAACGGAACGATGAAGTTTTTTCGCAAAATTTTATTCGTGGTAGACGCGATTATGCGCTTCCAAATTCACCATCGACGTTTCACGTTGATGCTGATTTTCCAGTCGAGTACATCGATATCATTGCGATAAGCGACGTTGGTAACTTTTTTCAATTCGTATAGATAAAGCGGATTCTCTACTCAATGAAAATTGCATCAACTCGGAACATTTTACCGTAAACAATAAAAATTCCACAATGTTTTAAAAGATACTTCCAAATTTTTCTTAACGTAAGTCTAAAAATATAAATAAGAGTATATATTATTAATTATAGTAACGTATAAGCAATTTCTTTCATTCTAAAAAATTTCTTTTTCTTTGAGAGAATTTTCATCCTTGATTACGATTGGCGGTTTCGTATTTATTACCAATCTATTATTTGGTAACACTTAATCACATTTGTAAAAGTCCTATTCTTTATTGCACAATACGACAAAAATTATGGACGATTTTGATAGGTAATTCGGAACGTTCATGTCAGATAGTAAATATAATCCTTTTTTAGCTTTTATATAAAAAGAGTTTCGACTTTATATCGTAAAAAGTGAAAAATGTTTTGCGGCATTAGAGAAGACGAAGATATCGATGGAAATAATTCGTTTAAATCGTATTGTAAATTATCTTAGTAAACGAAATGTTGTATACGAAAGTTATTTTAATCTTATTTGGAGGCTCTATAATATTTTCATTTCATATCTGATGCATAACCACGACTACGTCTCTCAATAAAACATATTTTGCCGGTTCATATTCGTCATTTCTTATCTCCCACTAGCTTATCGCTTCTAATATGAAATATTTTGCACGTGACCGTTTAGATCCTTTACATGCTTCTTTGGTTTATACGTCGCACGCACGGAGGAAACGTTATTGATAATGTGCGCGTGATAAATATATGTTACATAATTTAAGATCACGAATAACTGAAGAGAGAGGCAGCATAAAGTGACGTATTATTTTTACGTGTAAGAATAATATCGTGGAAATGTAATAGGAGAATTTTAAAATTTAACACAGAACATAAATAACGATTGTATTTTTTTTTAAGTTTTATGATGAGTCAAATAAAAGGGGACGATAATAATAATTTTTTATATTTAATATCTTTTCATTTCCTTTGCTTTCAAATAACTGGAGGAAATGTCGTTTAATGTTTGAAATATTCTCTAATTTAATAAAAGCGGTACGGAAAAGAAAGATGCAATATTTTTATATTACCTCGTGCAACACGTTTTAAATATAATGCAATTTAAATATACGAGCAATATTTAAAAAACTTGTATAGTACAAGTTAGAAAAAATTGAACATTTGTTCCTTGATAAAAGAATATGTTACTCACGCGAATGTTGAAAGTGTTTATGTATCATATTTAAAATTATCGCTTTGATTTTAATGAAAGAACGACTACTTTGAATTAAGGAACTATATTATGGTTACGATTTCTGCTCTGATTGATATAATTAAAGGAACGTCCGCTTAATTATCCTCCGTCCTTTATAACACGTAGAATTCAAGTTAAATTTTCATACCTGAGTGTACCATGATTTTCCGCGATTATTTCTAAGAGAGCAAAGGAGTTGGTTAACGTAGATCTCAACCATGGAAAATTACTAAATTAAAAATTAGTGGTAAAAGAAAATCATGAATTTTACGATTAGAGCATTTTTCGTTATTCCGATCGCTTAATAAATGTATTTAAAATCGCTAAAGATGTCAAATCTATAAACAGTTTATGTACGATGCTTCTATCGAGTAACGAATTGCGCCAATAAATTCAGCGTATCACAACATCTATGAAAGAACGTGCCAAAGTCAGTAAATTCATTCGTTCGAACTTTTTTTCTAAATCTGACTATCCGACAAAACGTTTTTCGTCTCTAAAACGCATCTTTTTATAGCATATTTATATGCTTCACAGTACGATGTAACTTTTCTCGAAATTTATTTTTCACGAATGAATGACTACTGCTATTTATCAAAACGCAATAACGAAAGAAAAAGACGGAATGGATCATTCTTTGGGATTTAAAGCGTGTACCTTCCTTTATTTGATTGACGCTGATGAAACCATGAAGTGATTTAAACAAAAATGGGATGAATGGGACTGGGGCTATTTTCATTTCCTTTGTACGTGGGATTGTAATCATGTTCTTCGAAAGCCGCGCAATAAATGACATCGGCATCTGGTGGTGGTGGCTAGGAGCTAATTACACATTGGCTGGCGGCCGTCGAATTTCGCATTCATTTTAGAGAGTAACAGACCGCTGTCGTTGTCACCGCCGTCGTTGCCGTAAGTGGACCAACTGACCGGTCGATCGCCTCACTTTAACTAAATTCACGCCTCCCACGAGTGTATCGTATCGGGTAACGACTCCTCGTCGACGTATACCACTCCAGCTTTTTTTTCGCGCGGTCATTCGCAAAATCACCGTGATACGATGCGGCTCGCACTCATTTCCTTTGTGCCGTCCTGACACGAGCGACACGCCTCCTTGCCTGCTCTACACGTATCGCCAGTAAATACATACGTATATACTTTCGACTTGGCCAACTAGAAACTAGCTGCGATCAATGACGAAACGCGTGTAGCCTCCAAATCTTAATTAAAATCGAACGTCGGTGTCCAGCAACAATTTTTTAACGTTTTCCCCTTTTCTGGGATGTTTCTTAGAAAATACTAACGCGTTAAATTTAAAATTCGTCTCTCTCTCTCTCTCTCTCTCTCTCTCCTTCTTGAAAGTGATAATAAATACACTATTTGAAATTTATCGTCGCAATTTAACGTTGCATCTATTTGTATTTCGATTAACCGTCACCTAATTAAAGATGAGGTGCTACGAGAGTTATCACATGCACGAAATTAATTCGGTTTGTATGCCATCATGTGAAACGCAAACTTTGGACTATTAAAGGTTAATAGCGTTGTAAGCGTCTTAGTCGATCCCTCCTAGCTGGGGTAATACATCCTGCCCATCAAATTCGAATGCATACTACGCAGTGAAAGGTGTACTTACGAGTTTACCGGGATATCGTAAAATCTACACGGTCGCGGTAACTTTTATTATCCGTGTAAATTGTAACTCGTTAAGGACGAGTCGATGCCAACTCGAGCGATCGTTGCTGCTAGGCGTACGCGGAAACATCTTGTCGCAAGACGAAGGACGAGTGATCCGTCGCATAATCCCGAAATATCCATCGATCGTGAAGCGTATAACAAGCAGGAAATTTGCGATCGTGTTTGCTCGTCCGAAGAAGCGCGTCTCTTTCATCGTAATATAATAAATGATGCGTGCACGGTATATCGCACGCAGTCGTACGTATGTACTCGCATTTCGAAATTCTCGTGAGATTTTATAACGGATGTATTATTAAAGCGAAATATTACGGATCTACGAAATGAAATTATTCGATAGCTAATAACAGGACGACGCATTCTCGATATTTGTACCACTGGAACACCTGAATTATTTCGACGCGAAACTATTAGACTACCTGCGAGTAGAAAGGTGACCGAAAATCTCTCGAGTTGCGCTCAAAAGGTAGAGAAGAAAAATTCTTCCTCCGTCGAATTCGAAACCGTGCTGTTCGCTGGCATCGGAGTCGAATAAAATTACGCGTGCGAGGAGCGGAAAGCCGATTCTAATTCGATACGAGAAAGAGCCTTCCATTGGCACGCCTCGAGACTGCAACGAAGAAACGCTTTCCAGACATGGAGGAGGAACTAGTTATACTTGACAACTGACCGACCGAACGACCATCCGCTCGAGCAGCCAACCGACCTCGAGGAAGAGATGCGGGCTGGTTTTGGCTGGATTGGCTTCGCGGTATCGGGTGGTACAATCGAATCGGAAAGCAAGCTCCTCGCGGAGTCGGCAAGCGGGTTGCGTTGACGAACAGGGCGATCAGGACGTAGCAGGACCCAGTCGAGATCAGTGCAGCCGGGTAGTGGGTGGTGGTTTCATGCTACCAGGCTAGAAATGAATAATGCAACGCATCACGTCAACCGAACCGCCGCACGCTGCAGCAAATCTCATCCTGTGGACGATCCTCTCTGGGTTTCCTCGTAGACCCAATAGGTTCTGCGACCTTTCGACGTCTCTGTCTCGCGAGCTTCTTTCTTCCGCCGTTTTCCTCCTTTTTCCGTCTTCTCGACCCCCGTAACTCGTTTATTCATTTTTCTATAGTCGAATATCTTCGTTTGTTTGATTCTTGAGAAAGATGTGGGATTTCTCTGCGACTTCGAATCGGCGATAGCTAACTGTATGCTTCCGAAGTCTAGTGAAGTTTTTCGACTCTCGATATTCGATTATTTCGCGTACGAAATTACCACGAGCAAAAAGTCTGCGGTTCATGAAGCGAGCAGTGCCTATCCTCCTCGTATGACCCAGCGTGGTCGGTATCGGAAAAACAATTCTGTTGTAAAAAAAAGGGCCGAGAGGAAATGGCCGCGCGTGGCCACGTTTATTATCAACGGAGCCATAATAATCCGACCATAGGGACACGTAGATTTAGCCGAAATTTCTATCGAAGCAGGAACTCGATAATCTTCCAGGATCAAAATACGAACGAGTCTGGAGATAGCGACGAATGTATTATAAATAATTCAGCTTTGCTTCGCGTTTGTAAATTATTTTCAACGTTCGATGCATTTTCGAAAAATGTCACGTCAATTTTACAGCGACTAATGGAACGACGAAAGGATGGCTGATACGGTCTACGATTTCGATAGACCGTTCGTTCAAGGGAGAGAAGGTATATGAGGTAGGGAGCAGAACGTTTTGTAATATCTTTCTGCGTTTCGTTGTGCGATAATAAAGATAATTGCACGCGGACTATGCGTTTTACGAAACGCCAGGAGAGCGTTGGTATAATTACGCATGGATAACTACGCGGGGGAGACATGTTTAATGAAAGCACGCGATTCGACGGCAGGCGTCGGTGAAGAAGATTGCTCGTGAAAAAGAACTTTCAGCCACCCACTGCGTTTGAATGAAATATACTGTAGTCTCGTCTCCGCTCATTGTTTTTTTTTTTCGTTTCTTCATTTCGAAGTTCCTGCCAACGGAGGATAGACTTCGTTGGAATTGTTCTCGCCCTATTTCCTGACAACTTAATCGGGTTAGCTCTAAGTGGTATTGCCGAGAGTTTATGTTCTATCAAGTCGAAAGACGATCGAGAAAATCTTCCTTTCTCCTTTTCCACCTCCGTCTCCGCTCTCTCTCCGTCACCCTCTCCCTCGCCTCTTCTTCATCCTCTTTTTATGATCTATCGAATCTACGATTGCCTAGAAATCGAGTTGTTTTAAGTACAAAGGATCGTATCTCCACGACGATACTTCAGTTCGTCTCGATTTCGTTCGTATCGATTATCCTGGCGGTACCGTAAAAATTGCTGTTGCGATCCCATCGTATCGATAGTCGTACCGTAATGGGCGGCTTCGATATAATCAATTGTCAGTATCAATCAATTGCATTGGACTTTCTTCCACGAAT
>JAITYT010001945.1:1006275-1020516 GCA_025433975.1 Liostenogaster flavolineata | reverse complement strand
AGAGAGAGAGAGAGAGAGAGAGAGAGAGAGAGAAAAATACAAACATCTCGAGAAGCTGAAGAAGAAAATAAAGGAGAGGACCGTCGATAAGAAGAGAAGGAATGAAGAATGGAGGAAGAAAATAATGCGAAATAGAGGAAAAACATAAGACGATGGATGAATGGGTGGAAGAGAAAGAAGGTGTCAAGAGAAAAGCGGTGGAAAAGATGCGGAATAATAAATGTTCCCGCTTCGTCGCCAGTCTCGGTCAGGTTGAATAATGGAGTTGCACGACGCCGTTCAATTACATTCCTCCACGCGTCATTTCTCCTTTTTCCCCGCGTGTTCGCCTTAAATACGTAATATAATTATCGACTTAATACTTTGGCCTACAACTACGAGTGAGACTCGTAGTAAAGAATTTTGGCCACAAACAATAATCACGAGCTTGACTCGTGTCACTTTTTCGAACTTTTTACTTTCCAAACATCTTAAAATTATTAGTTGTGCCCAAACGTCGTTTGTGATTTCACAATTTCTTTCGTTGCGTCGAACTATATATTTTCTAAAAGTTCGAGCACGCGACTAAACTATGCCCGACCGAGCAATTGGGAGATAACGGGTAGGCCAAGGGGTTAAAGACGTATACGTCGCGACTTGGTCACGGAGAACGACGTTCCAGGAAACGAGATCGTTCCTTGCGAGAGAAACGAGTCGTCGAGTCCTTCGAGAAGCAAGGAGAAACTACGTATTGTGCGAGAGCACAACTAAGATAACAAGGGGTATTCTGAGGAATCGTAGAAATCGACAAGCGCGAATCGCGAGTATCGATCCGAAGTTGTGAGTCGATGTGTCGTAATAAGCAGCGCGCCAACATCGTCTTTTTACTCCAGGTTGTCTCGCGTTTATCGACGAAGATGAACGATATCCAATATCTTTCGCAATATCGCGATGCGTTGAAAAAGTTACGATTATTTTACGCGCTTCCCTTGTTTCAGGTTTGACGCGATCGAAATCGAATCGATTTCGTTAAGACGGAAAGTGAAGAAGCAACTTTCATTAGGACGTTTGCGACACGTTCGAAATTTTCCTTGTAACGTTGTATTCGATCGGTACGACGCGATTGAAATTAAACAAATGGTGAATGTACGAAATTTGTCTACGATTTCGTTGGCAAGAAAAGGGGAAAAAGCGATTTTCGTTAAGATATTTACGACAGATTCGTAGTTTTCCTTGTAATATTCACGTGATCGTACGCGATCGAAGTCGAAGATATCGTAGATGCGCGAAAATTCATCGACGATTTCGTCAAGGAAAAAAGCGGAATAGCGATTTTCATCTTGGCGTTTGTTGCAAAGTTAATTTCGCATTTTCTCGCTCTCCATCGTACATTCGCGAACTACGAACACTTTTAACGATCTTGAAGCATGGATTACCTCCACTATCGGTACGAGATCAAAGGCGTCGCCATTTCTGACAGAAAAACAGCCGATTTCTCGTCTCAACGAGCAGCGAACGTTGACGAGTCGACAAGCGGCGTCAAACGCTTGCCTAATATTCGTACAAATATCGCGCACCGGCCACCTGTTACGCTCAAACGCGGCATATCATTATAATAATTAGTCATTAGCATTAATGTCGACGCTATCGTCAGCGTTGTCGTAATTTCGACGCGGTCGCGTCTCGCTTACTCGTGACGCGCCGTTTAAACGATACCGATTATCGCACGTTCGTCGCTTCTTATTTACCTTTAAACAAATTTGACGTTGAAAATTCGGAAAATTTCGCGCATCCAGGCTCAAATCGACAATCTTGGTAACGTCTTGTCGATCGGATCGGCTCGAGACGTACGAAAGCGACAAATCGCCGCGCAGGCGCGGCTGCAACGGCGAAAAGAGAGTGTCGTGATCGCGAATCAGTAAGACGACTCGCATCGAACGATACTCGAGCGGAAATTCGAAGCCGACGTGTCTCGAGGCGCCGATTATCGCCTTGCAGGGGAATCGAAAATTCGTGCCGCGACGCGCAACCGAATCACGTCGAGAATGACAGTCATTCGAACGATAAGGGCGTCGAACTCGATTGCCGTCGCGTACATCGATCCGATGTTTAAGCCGAGCTTCCTTGCGAACGGAGAAACCCGGGGTTCCCGTTTTAGCCCACTTTACCCTGGAATTCGAGGATGGCGAACTGCGCGCGCGCGCGCTTACGATCGCCGAAGGCGGAGATGGTGGAAGATTCGAAAGAAACCTGAGCGAAAAAGAGACATAGACAGGCACAGAGAGTGAGAGAGAGAGAGAGAGAGAGAGCACGTAAACGCGTGTACACTCTGTCCGAGAGCTACGAAACGATCGCGCGTGAATATCTGGACCGTGTTTCTCTTCCCGTTCCTTCGCGAATCTGGCAATTTTCCAGTGGCTTTTCCATGTTCGTCGTTCCTCGGCGCGCGTGCGACCGTCCCTTATCCGATCGAAAATTCGAGCCAACTTTGAGCTTTTCCCAGATTGTGTTCAGTCACCTCAAAAACGTTCGTAATACTTTCACTCGGTCGCGGATAATCGACGCGACGTCCGGTGTTACTTCCTCGTTTTGCTGACTCCTTTCGATTGCTCTGCATTTTTCACGAAACCAACCGAGTTGATTACCACCGACGTCGGCTTCCGCGTTTTCTCGACGACTCGCGGGATTCGAGTCGTAATGTAATTTAAGCAAGTTTATAGTATCTTCCGAGTGTGCGACTTAGTATTTTCTGCTTTTTTTTGTCCCTCGAAAAGAGGAAATTCACGAAGGAACGATTTTCATATTTAAGTGGACGTTCGATCAATCGAACGTTTGCCTAATGAAAATGTTCAGGAGGGAAGTACGGTAAACCGAGAAACGATACGCATTTGTAGCCTCTCGAAACGTTCGATAATTTTCTGTCTCTGCATCGACGAGCGTTCGCTTATTTTAAGTGGTCGATGCAATCTCGCATTTTAAAGGCAGACATTCCGAGAGAAAAGTGGAAAATCGTGTAAGTAGGGCTATTTCGTTATTTAAATCTATTCTTTTATTAGCGTAACTCTAATGCGCTGAATTAATCATAAGGATTCCCTTCTCGCGCTTAAGTCCACTTCCGAAGAAGGAAAGTAACGATCAAAGTTTCGTACCTGCGTTCTTCGTAGATTTAAATTGGCCGAAGCACTTTGAATTTTTGAAACTTTTTCCGAATGTTCAAGATGCATCTTTGTTATAATCTAATTGATCGTTATCGTTACATTCCTGCATAATTTATCTCCAATTCGTACGCGTCTCCCGCTTTCCTTTAATTCATCTCTACTTTACATTCTTCTCTTTCTAATTCTCCGGGTCTTTCTCTCCCTCGCACTAGCCATCGACGTTAAAACGGTTCGATCCTCGCGGAAAATAGCTTCCCTTTTTTTGCCGTACCCAAGCACATAATCGTAATCATGGTCTTGAATTTCGTCGGTTAATCGAGGCGCGAACCAAGCTTGGGTCTATCTACTTGCCTTTTGGCAATCAGATAAGAATATCTATCTAAGTGGAAAACTAATTTTCGGTCCTGAGCGGAATCAAGCAGGAAGAAGAAGAAGAAGAAGAAGAAGAAAAAAAAGGAGAGCATCGAAAGTAGTTCGAGTTAATGTATCGCGAGAAAGTTTCTTCCATCGTAAAAGTTCCGCTCGTGTAACAAAAATTTCGTGTAGGTACCATTTTCCTCCGAACGAAGAGGGAAGAACGTTCGTTAGGAAATTCCTTAATTCGTTCCTCGTAGATGAGAATCAGGCCGCGATTTTCGCGCTATGCGCAACGATTTAAGTCGATTCTAGTCGATTCGACGAACGATATCAATGACGCGTTATGGCATCAGGCTAAAATAAGAAATATGATTTTCAGATGAATACGCGCCACGCTCGAAATTCCATCACGGAGTACACATAGAAATTGAGTCAATTCGAGTATGTAAATTTTCTAAGTAAATCGTGCGTCGTGCGTGCCCAACTAATATTATATTTGCTTGCACATGTGTGTACGCGAGCATTTGTTTACTATTTGTTCGCATCGATATACGCCTACGAATCTATCCACACATCGACGCGTCTATCCTTCCAATTACCTGGCGTGCGATCAACCGATTTCTAAATTCCCCGCGTTTCTCGTCGATTTATCGATCGATCGATCGATCGATGCTTTCGATGCGGCACTAAAACGTTTGCTTTTCTTTCGTTTCAGGTGCGTACGTAACAAACGGAATCTCCGCTTTAAGGAAGGCGACCCGTAAGTACGGACACGCCGTCATCATTATTCATAGATGCGTCCGAATCGGGGGACACAGGTCAATCGCTCCACAGCCGATCGTAATGTCGTTACGATGTTACATTCGATGTCATCCTAGGAGACGATTACCGTTGCCTCGCGACGCCACGGACAGTGATTCCCACGGGAGGAAGCTTACTCGTCCAAATTAACCGCGTTAAGTCGAAACGTGCGTCGAATCTGTCGCGTTGCTTTTCAACATCTTCCTAACTCCTCGGATTCGACGCGTGACTGACGTTTCTCTATCGCGTCGTAATCTCGCGATATCGCTCGAATTTTTGAACGCAAGAGAAGTATTTTTCGTTTCTTTGCGATTTCCAAACGACTTCGATGCGACGACGAACGAGGCGTCGTATTTAAACAGAAATATGCTGTAAAAGAGAACAACGTGGATAAAGGATCGAGATTATTACGAATTTTTTTTGAAAGAAGGAGTATGGTCATTTTGAAGCTTGTCGCGTCGACGGTTTCGATTTCCTAAAAGCGCGACATTTAATATGCAAAAATCGTAGAATATCGATGTCGTTTTAATTCTACGAAACGCGCTACGTTCGTTGGTACAAAGTTTATGTCGTTCATTTTCTATGGATATAAAATTTTGCTTGATTTTAAATTCGTTACTGACAAATTCTTTGCGATATCTTTTCTCGCCGTGACAATATTCGGAATTATTTACAATAAGAATAAATACGTCATAAAACTTTCTTACGATCGACCATAAGTTCGGAAATATCGTTAATAAAGAAATTAAGTTCGATCGTTTTCCAAGAACATCGAGTCGAATCGTTCTTTTATTTCAATAATCGAGGAAATTATTGTATATATTCCCTACATATCGTAATCTTGTATTTCGTATCTGAAAAATAGCTTTATTAAGATCGCTTATCCTTCATTCGTTTGAACGCCCAAACAATTATTGATTTTCCAAAGGAATTTATCGGTTATCGATTTGAGAATAATTAATTACGGAAACTCGATTTATTAAAATCGAAGGACAATCGGCAATAAATATAAATCCAATAATTAGAATATTTTCTGGCTCGTTAAGTAATTAACGAGAGCTTAATCGAGAGGTAACACGGTAGTCATGCGTCATGATGTTTCCTTTTTGGGATATTTCGTAAGAATCTCAATCCGGAGGTTTAACGACGTCGATGAAAATACACTTTTCACTTTCTAGACGATTGAAATCCAGACGATTCTTCTTCGCGCGAATATTTATAGGATTTAAAGACCGGCTATTTTCAGATTCTCCAGAACGTACCAAGGAGTCCAATAATTATTAACAGGGTTCATATGTCATATAGGGCGAGTTTAACGTTCGGTTCTTTGATTTTCGAACGTTCCGGCAATAAGACCGATGCCTTCTAATTGCGTGGTCTTTACCGGCTTAAGAGCCAGAACAGTCGTCTCATATAACGATGATTTACATTGTGATCCTGAAGACCTTTTCGGGCAGCCTTTATACCGAGAAAAGCCTCTCTTTGTCGTCGACTCGCGCTCCGCGTCGCATGGATAACACGGGGCTTCCACGTCTATTGTCCCGTTCGGTTGTCTACCGGAGCATTTATCTGCGCGTAAATCGCCGAACGAGTATGCGACTACGCCTATAAACTGCTTATACGTTTTCGATGTCGCTTTTTATCTCGGCGATTACGTCAAGCCTTGCCAGAAACTCGGTAATAAGGCCAAGAATGTTTCCTTCGTACGACAATTATCGATCGATAAGACGAACATCGTAAGATTCGTCGATGGACCTCTTGGAGAAAATAGCCAGGACATTTTTCCGTTGAATCATTATTGCTCGATGTGCAAAATTATTTACCGAATTAGACAGAAATTTTCTGCGCGAGCAACTATTAACACGTTAATTGCGAATCACGCGATATCGCGTAATAGATATTTAGAGTACATAAATCTTATATACATAATAGAAGCATATAAATAATATGTTAACTTACTTTGAGCACAATGGAAGCTAAATAAAAAAAGAAAAAAAATTTAGCCACCACACGAAATTCCAACTTTCAGCTTGGTAATGAACGTGTTAAGCAACTCTTACCAATTATCACGATAAAGATAATATTTTCGTTGGTTCTCGTCTGGTCGCGGATGCGATTGCTGGAGGTCAATCGCGGCTAGTCTCATTTTCAACGAGAATCGGAATCACCAAAAATGTGCATTGTTATCCGTAAAGCGATCAATTGCAATGCGTTATAGACCGAATAATTATTCGTACTGATCGTTAAACGATCGGTTTATTTAACGGTGATTTAAACTCTAACGAGCACAAACGTACTAAACACGTCGCTATCAAACATAAATGCTACAAAGCTTATTGACAGTCGACTCGAAATAAAACTAACATCGGGATCAGTAGACTTGATCGCGTAAAGTCGCAGTCTGGCTCCGTGTACGTGCAAATTACCATGATCGATTTCATCCCATCGAGTTGCAGCGGTTAATTGTACCGGGTATCGTATAATCAATCGTTTTGCCATCGTGGCCAGGGGAATCGCGATTTTAAGTTTACACCATCTAAAATGCCGATTACGGTATTCCAAAGATCGATGAAGCGTGATACGTGTCGCTTGAGTGAGAAAATCCATGCGGATGATCAGGAGATTTCGCTGAAGAACCGAAACACGAACAAACCCTAGAAAAATAAGTTTCCATGTCGTTTCCCATTTTGACGTCGCAAATAAGAGATAGAGTAAACAAGACATTAAATCATTTTTCTGCGTTTATACGATATACAAAAAAAAGATAATGACTGAAAGGTAAGAATAAAAGGGAACAAACGATTAGTTAATTTTCGTTGCAACGTAAGCCAATAATTATAATTGATTCAATCGCCTTGGAAATTACGACGAATCTCTCTATTGTAGTGGAATCGCACTGCAATTTGCTTCAATTTAGCATTTTAAATTTTCATTGCCTTCTCGAGCGTATCCCTAGAGGAACGTCGATAAAAGAGTAGAGAGAGCACTTTATCCACTAGTTCGCGCTTTTACCAATTTGATGAAATTATTTATAAACAAACTTGTCGATAGTGCGTCTGGATATAAAGTATTCAATGTTTCGTCTCACTCGTCACCGTGATAACTTTACACCGCAATGGGCGATCTTCCTCCCAGGAATATTTGCTTTTACCACGTTGAGACGTTATCGAGATACTATATCGATCTTGACAACAAACGTGATCTATGAATGCCCGTCGCGTGCGATTTGCATCTCGTTTATTTCGCTGCTTTTGCCGATCGTCCGCGAGAGTTTTCGTGCTGAAACCACGACACTGCCGTGACGCGTAGCGGTGGAATAACGTTTTATCCTTTAATTCTAATATTTTCGTATCGTTTAGCCAGATCAGAATTAATTCAGGTCGAATTTAACGAACTTATAATCCCGTATTTTTCCTGCCTAGACGCGATTCTCGTCTTTCAATTTTACGACCTCGAATTTATTCTCGTCGAATTACACCTTGAAAGCGAATCGGTTAGAAGGAACATTGAAAAGATATAAAAATGAGAAAATCAACGGAGTCGCGATTGAACGATTAACGAGCGTGAAAACGCGAAAGAAAATTAACGAAGCAACGATGATTGAAAAATGTGGCGTTTACGTAAAATGGCCAACATCGACGGCGAAAAGACAGATGACCTTGACAAAGTAAAAATACGTCGCTAGGGATTCTGTAAATAAATGTTTTATTGTTTGTGTTTGAATGTTTTATTATTTGTGATACTTATGAGCTGCAGAATGATAACGGAAGAGTCGACCGATGATTTTACGAACGAATGCGTCGCGTGAAGTAGTTGGAGGAAGGAACGATTTTTCTACACGTATCCACGGTACAACGAGTCACTCCGGATACGATGAAACGAAGAAGGACGCAGAAAAAAACGCAAGCAAATACGTAGCTGCGTATTCGCTGACGTATTTCCAAGAGTTCCTCGGCTATGAATCGGCTCGTAGATCGTCGGATCGCTCGGTGGAAGTCGATAAAGAGCGACGATCAATCACGCCATTTTCTTTGAGCCCGTTCAAGGTTACCGGAATCTCGAGAAAAAGAGAGTCGAAGCGCCGCGTAAGCCGTCGATCTTTAAACGACACCATCGATCCTCGCATCTAAATTCGCTCCTATCGAGAGAGAGAGAGAGGAAGAGTCGAGCCTCCTGTCGTCTCTCGGAACAAATAATTTCCCGGTTCTCTTTCTCTCTCCCCTCTGCTTCGCTCCTCACCTCGTGCATTCTTCGCAACGCACTCATCAGCAAGCGTTCTTTCGTCGGTGGCTCCGCCAAACGACCAGAAAACGACAGTCCGGTCCGTCGTTCCCATTCGAATTCGCTTCTTGCAAATCGTCGACAGAGTCACCGACAATAAATCATGAATATTAAAACGGAGCGGCAAGAGCGAATCCCCGGGTTCCTAGCGATGATAAGATTATATTCAAAGGGAAAAGGAGAGGATCTTGGAATGAATTGAGGCTACGGATAAATTAAAACCCTCATTCACCGTGAGAAACTGCATAGGTAGGCGGACGGACCGTAATTTAAATGCAAATCAGTTTTTAGTCGATCGCGGAGCAACGCTCGTTTAACAACCGTACCTCAAATTCCTTTCGCAAGGCTGGCGGAAGACGCTCGCGTCACTTTACGCTCCTTCAGCCATTCAAATCGTTCGCCTCGGACGCCGCGAAATATGGACTTCTAGGGGGCGATTTCCTCCTTTCGTTGCTTACCTTCCGAGCTTCGTTACAACACTACGATTATACTTCGTTCACTCGACTTTGTGCCTTTTCCGAAATATTGTTCCATGAATCGTAACTGTATATAATTGGGCAGATTTTTCTGATTCGCAATTATTTCTACCCAATATTTGTTAATTCCTACGGTAGAAGATTGGTTTTTACACGTAATTTGTAACGATCGTTGCTGATAATAAAATTATAAAAAGACTAAGGTTTAACAATTTTTTAAAATATCGGTTTTTAAAACAATCTTGATTACAGTATAAAACCAACTGGATTAACTACAAGCAGATATATTTTCATGTGCCGTGATGATCTTGGGATTTAAATTCTGCAGAAAACTTGCTGGATTCTTAGTGGACGATCAACGTATTAAATTCGTGACTAAGACGACCAATTGAGATCCAGACCGATGATCTTGGAAAATCTAATAACAACATTAATCGAGGTTTTGCTGATTGTTAATCCAGAGTTTCAGAGAAATGTTACTGCTTTGTTGACCGGTACGTAACGGGTACGTCTTGGAACAACTATGCATTGTTTACTATTGACATAGTAATACGTCGTTCTAGGAGATGTGCTTGCTGAATGGACATTAGACGCGCGTTTCACGTATTCCTGTCAATACGAGTAAGTTCTTCGTAGATGTTGACGAGTCGGTAGATCGCTGATGCCGATTCAGCTCGGATGAATCGACGGTTCATGCGACTACGAACCAGTGTTGTTTCTGCGAGTCTCAAGTATGCTTTAGTGTCGTATGTGGATGAACGTTTCCCCCACATGGAAATGAATAGAACATGGGAATACTTATATACGAATGCAATGTAGATGCCTTATTTGGATCACTCCGATATACTTTAGCGATATTTTGGTATAAAGACACAAGGGTTGTAATGTCGAGACTGTCGAGTGTTCAGTGACGGTTGATCGAAAAAGCAAAGTACGAAAGTCATTTATTTATTCCCACTTCTTGGTCAGAGGTCTGCAACGTGCACTTTAGGGATTTATTCATCTCCACTTGATGGCAAGTATGCTGTAATTATGCATGCAGTTGTAAAACTGTACGTGTTTTTAGTCTGACATTTTCATATCTTATCAGTTTGGTTCCACTGGAATGTGCAGGCACGATTGAGCCTTGAAAAGGAGTGCGAGAGAGAACTATTGTTAAGAACAGAGAGGGAGAGACGCGTTGCTTCTTTTCAATCGTGTATGGCCATTTTTCGTAACTCTTTGAATCTCATCGTTTTTTAGCATTTTAGAAAGTCTGTATTTAGATAGATTTCGCGCTAGGTAGCATCGTGTTGACGCTTCAGCACTGAAGATCGTACAATTCGCGATAATCTTCCCGATACGAGTTCAACCGGACGACAATCGTTGTTAACTGTTGACGACTCTACACAAGCAGAAGGAAGTCCTTATCTCGTCGATTCGTCGATTCGTTGGATGTTATTGTTGCTATGCTCGGTATAAATGAATCTTTTATATCACTTTTTGCAGAAGTCACGAAGCAATCGCGGTCTACGAATATCGTATCAACGACTATAATTAAAACTGAAACGTTAAGATCACGATGAAAAGTGCAATTAAATTCGGAGTAAACGAGCGTAGAAGATTACGAACGGACATAAGTAATAAAATATTTCAGGACGAAGCTAAGACGATCGCTAACTTTCTCCTAACAACGCTCGATGAAAGACATCGTGAGAACTCGATAAAATCGTCGTCTACTAACGAGAAGAGTTTCGCACGAGGATGTATCAAAGATTTTCGGCTACGAACGTATCCAAAGACGAGACACGAATCGTTTGGCGATCCAAACGAGATCGTGACCATAGGGAACTGTCTTGCATGCGCGACGTGATTTCACGAGTGATCCTTGGAGTTCGTGAATAACAAGGATGCGTGATTTCGACGTAAGATATTAACGTAACGAGGAGAGAATTATCGGTCGACCGTAGCAAGAAACGCGAGGAGTACATACCCTTAGAGACGTTCACCGAATCAGCATTTCTGACCGCACGAGATATACGATGTTCACGGTAGCGTCAGTAACATGCTACCCGAAGGAGCTCTTAAGGGTTCCCGGTTTGCATCGAGAAATAGCCAGATCATCGACTTACGACCAACGACCACGATTCAACATATCCTGAGAATTTCGAAGGAACTCGGTGTTCCTAGATATCGAATACGTTGCCGGCTGGAGAGTAGCGTGGGATAAAAATCGACCACGCGGAACACAAAAGAACGACTGCATTACCAGCCAGGGACGATCTTCTCGTAACGCGCGACCACGATAACGTGACGGACAAATCGTAGCACGATATTCCGGATTTAACGAGTATCTTTCGACACGACCGAACTGGTATCCTTCAACATCGACGTAATCGCGGTTGAAAATATCGATCGGTGAACGAGAATTTGGCGCTTTTCCGCGCGAGGAAACGCGCTAGACAAACCGTAACTGCGATAGGGGCGCGAATAGCCGAGGAAAACCATCCATCGCAAGATCAATGATACCGATCCACTGTAATTTCGATCCTTCCAATCCGACGCGATAAACGATATTCGACGAACCCACCGAAACTACGTCAAAATCTACTCGGATTTATCCGGCCTGCGGTATTCGCCACGAGTACCTTTCGTTTGGCCAATTACTTGGCGTTTCTCCTCCGCCATGGGCTCTCACGTGGCCGGGTGAAAAAGCATCGCGTGAAAACGGGCAAATCGATGGACGAGTAACGCTCAAGGATTTCGATTTCGAATCTCTCTCTCTCTCGTGGTGGTCATCGCTTTGAGGGACGATGAACCGAACGGAAGGATCACGTGGAAACAAGAAGGAAGAAATCGATGGACGAGTAACATCGGAGGATTTCGATCTCGAGGCTCTCCATCCATTCTTCTTTCTCTGTCTCTCTTTCTCTCGTGGAGTTCACCGCATCGAGCGACGATGGACCGCGGAGGGAAAGTCGCGCGACTGTGGTCGAGAGACGATTAAACGCAGTCCGGTAGGCGCTGAGGTTCGACCGGTGGCAGTTGCGGACAGATAGGTAGTAGGTAGCGGCGAATAGTAATCGGGGGTTATGTCTCGCCTTGGCGGCCGGCGCGTGCTGATACCTCGAGGCATCCGCGCCGTTTAAATCGATGCGCGTACTCGATGCATGCACTCTTCTCTCTCTCTCTCTCTCTCTCGGTGTTCTCGGTTAATTGCATCGAAACGACGTCGTAGCACCGCGGCCGCTTTATCCTTTTCGTACCATTCAGCGAAGTAATTGGACGGATAGGAAGGAAGGAGAGAAAGAAGGACGGAGAGGATCGTTTCATCGCCCGTACAATGACGATTGGCATTTACACCGTAGACGAGACGAAACTACCGATTCCGAACGATGAAATGCATTTTCTACCTGTACGAGGTCGAGCCTCTCGAACCTCGTCGTCGTTATGCCTTCGCGTCCGTCGCTGAAGTCGGTTTTAATCGTGGGAACGATCGACCACCGGGTCGACGTCCAGAGTTCGCACCGGGTGACTCGAATAATTATCGAGTCGCTTCTTGTTATCGGACGCTGGTGCGAGTATTTTCCCGTTTATCGCCGCTTACGATTTTATATAGTTTTCGTTCCTCGTGGTCATCTGGAAGCAAACGATTTTTCTCTCTTCGCACCTAGAGGAAATTCTCTAGTCGATGTTTAGGAAATATTTCGTATTTGAGACTGTTTCATGTTTCTTCAACGTTGAGCAATCGCGATTGAATCTAGTACGTCGATAGTTTCGTTTTCGAATGAATTTCGTTTGATATTTTATATAACAATTTTTACACTATCGATCGAGCAAGTAGTCGCGTAGCTTGCGTTAAAATCACCGATGCTTTCGCGGATAATTTGTCGCTTTTGGTTGTCTGCGTCGATCGATCCGTACGACAACGATGGCGTTGCATTTCGCAAATGGTTGGTACAATTATTCAGGACTGTAAATATGCACGTCAAAGTGATAACGTGTAATATCGAGGCGTCTGGACGAGACGATGTAAAAAGTACGTAACCACGATGGGTTCGAAGGCGGTATGCTATGCGAACGAACTGTTCTACGATGGACTACGAAGTTGATAATGACGAGAACGACGACTACGACGACGATAATGACGAGGCGAAACAGGACAATGATGATTGCGACGATGACAACGATAATGGTACGGACTCGCAAATAAATTTCCAGACTGGATACGCCGTGACGACGTAATGGACGCTTAAGTACTGTTTGCAAATGTGGTTTAAAATGATGGATACAAGGCGCGTTAATGTTTTCAAAATACGATAGCAGCGTGGCAGCGTTCAGTCGGAAGTTGGAAGTAACATCGAAAATTTCTAACGCGTTTATTCCTTTCGAATATGCGTACATCAATTTTATTCGTTCGATTCGAATTTAATCGTTTAATTTAATCGAGTAATTTGTTCTGGCGACGACACGCGTACGAAGATAATTCGACTGCCGTGAGAGGGACGAGGTACCGATTTCCTTGTTGATTCGATTCATCGAATATCATCGTTCGAAAATGAACACGAGATCGTTTTCAATTATTTATTTATTTTTATGTCAACGCCGTGATGCGTTCAATGCGAAGAACTCGGCTCTCCCGTTCGTACGTAATGACAAAAATTAACGATATATTAATTAGGGTCATATTCAACGTGCAAAGCGTAGGAAATCGCTCCTCGATCG
Source organism: Liostenogaster flavolineata (assembly GCA_025433975.1). Lineage (NCBI taxonomy): Eukaryota > Metazoa > Arthropoda > Insecta > Hymenoptera > Vespidae > Liostenogaster > Liostenogaster flavolineata. The sequence goes on along the minus strand of JAITYT010001945.1, from coordinate 1,006,760 downwards.
TGTACGAGAATGTAAAAAGCCGTTGTGGGGTTTTTATCGGCTATCGACAAAAAAAAAGTCGAGGATTGCCGATCGATGACGTTTCAAACTGTCAAATAGAAGAGGGAAAGCCAATAGCTCTAATTTTTTTTATTTTTTTATTCGTGTGGTGTAAAACAAACGTTTTCCAAAGGTACCTTGAGGAATGATTTTGAGCAATATCGTGAGAGCGTACCCACAAAAACAGACGATAAATCTTCATTATTTAAATGTCTTATGTAAAACGATAATTAATTTAAAGAAAGTAATTCGCAAATGCGAGCAAAAGTTTAACGATCAGCGAGTCGTAGTCTGAATCGTACGATATTCAGCGTATTGATTCAAGACGATAAAGATACCTACGCGGTACCTCTGATAATTCTGTCAGAAAAGCTCACGAGGATCCTTCGATGTTATCCTATCTTTCGTCCATCAAGCCGATAAACGAAAACGAGGGGCAACAGAGG
>JAITYT010001945.1:961078-976418 GCA_025433975.1 Liostenogaster flavolineata | reverse complement strand
AAAAAAAAAACATAAAAATAACGTTTTTTCACTCAAGAAAAACGAAATGACTTTTCGAACAACCTAATAATTCTTCTCACAAAGGAACGATATCGACGTTCGTTGCTTTCCCGTGACCCGACCACGATTTATCTACTACAATAAGCCTGTTACAGCGCGTATTTCCACCGCTATATTATTCTAACTGCGAAGGCGCTTTCGGTGGAAGAATAGGAGCGATTCCATCGTAGGTTCGCGGCCGTTAATTTCGAAACGAATTGCACTCGTCGTAGAACGCGTCGTTTTATCGGCGAGAGCGTTACTAATTTAGCAGAGCGACGTGATACTGAATAGCATTTGAGCTATTATCTCTTTAATACGGTGAAAATGATCTCGGTTTCGCAGAGCAACGATACCGTTGCGAGAGGAAGTTCGCGCAAAGAGAGCTTCTCCTTCGCATTAAATGGCACGCGATTGCTGAAATTGCAGTGAAGTACGCGCCTCGAGTTTTAACGTTCATCCGTTGCCCCTCTCGCCCTGCTAGCACCTTCCCGCCCGACAGAGCCTCCTTTCGCTAATCGTCCTCCATCGCGGCAAAACAGTCGCGAATGTGGAAGCTCGAGAAAAATGGCGTTTAACTGCCAACCCGTTTTTTTTTCTTCGGTACGTTCGCGTTTCGTTCGCGTCTTCCAGGAGCATCCACACCGAGGAAAATACGTTTGAATCTTACACTAGGTTGGTCGTAAAGTCATTTCGTTTTTCCCATTCATTTCATAAAGACAACATAAAAAAACATAAAAAACGAATTTTCGTTTAAAAAAACTAAATAACTGTCCAAACAGCCTAATAAAGCGCGAGTAAAATGATGGTACTCATCGCGGGGACTTTCTTTTCTCTAGAGCGACAACAAACGAGTTTTTCTCATTTGAATTGAAAATTCCGATACTTGTGAAATTGCCGTTATTTTTTATCAATTCCGTAGTGAGTGCGTAGCATAACAGGCGCAACGAAGTATCGTAACTCGTGGATTTTGTTCCATATAATACCTTTTAAGTGGGAATAAATAACAGCAATTACGTGGAGAATACGTTGGTGAATTTTGGAGCGAATGAAAGCATTTTCGAATGGAAAAGTATACATCGATATCTCTATCTCACATATTTTGGTGCACTATCTCGAAATACGCGTTTTATGCAAAAATGTAGTTTATTTGTTAACACGATTTACCACCTTGCTTTCTTTATAACGTTTAATGGACTTGACACGAATGCGTGGGTTGTTTGATTGAAGTGGAAAAAACGTTGCTTCGAATATATTATTTGTATATCTAAAATATTTGTTGGGTGCTGTGAATCGACCTATTATATTTATTTACTCGCGTGCGTAAGTATTATCGATTATAATCAATTTATTGGAAACTAAATTTTTCTTCTTTTAAATATGATTTCGAAAGAAGTACCTGTATTAAAAAAAGAAGACACCAAATTCTCGCCCTTAATGCTTATCGGAAAGGAAAATACGCGGTATCAAAACATATATGCGAATATGCCCGCAAAGGAAATTTCTAGCGCGAGTCCGTTAATCAAAATAAACTCCGTCTGACGACCGAATTTTATGGGCAGATGCAAACAGAAGTTGCAAAGTTTTGAATAAGTTGTTTCGAGTCGTGTCGAACGAACGCAAAAATATTCGACGTGAGCAACGATTTCGACCAATCGACGAATAGAAATTGCAATAACGAAGAATACGTTCCATATTCGAAATCGCATATTTTTCGTCACGTTACGATTTTTTTCCCCAGATACGTCGATGGTTGCGTAAAGGCCACATCCATCGCGCCGATTTCTAACGCGAGCCACGCACTCGACGACGCATTCCAAATACGACAAATATTTGACTAACCCCGGCATTCGGCTTATGCGCTCGGCCCATTGGCGGTACACGCAACGCCGTTTATACAGGCTCTGATATTGGATCTTATTTCAATATTGACCGTACAACGACACGTTGCAAGTATCGCTACGTGGCACGAATGAGAGTTACTTCGCACGTACTCAACTGCCACCACCACCACGGCTATCTTCACCGCCACTACCACCACCAGTCGCCTCTATTACACATTCCTGGCATGTAATTTATTTTCTTACGCTCTAACTCCTTTCTCCGTTGCTTTTTCTGCCGCCTCCGCTTTGCCCCTCCCTGGTCTCTCCTCTCGAGAAACGTGGTACGCGCATACGCGCCTACGTTCTTCGACACTCCATTCTACGCGAAATAGCGACTAACACCGGCAACTGGATGCCGAATGGAAGTGAAATAAACGGAAGTACTGCCGACGATACGTTTTGAAAAATTGCGCGGTGGGAAAGCGCGTGCTACGACAGATATACTTTCAACGCGTTGAGCGCGACGAGACGGACAGTAGACATCGTTTTTATGATATTTAGTTTTTTCTAGCTTTAGCTAGTTTTAGCTATATTGCGTCCAAATGTTTTTGTATTTATCGTAATATTTAGAACTATATTTACATTTTCATTGGTTTAATTATTGGTATACATTGTATTCTTTGAATACTGCATCATTGTTCGCTTGTTCAATGTGTTGAAACAAATTTACCATATTCTTTTTTTAAGTAAAGATTATTTTCTTCGTAACTTTCGCAATCCTTTCGATACAATCCGGCGTCGATTCATCAGATGCGCAAAAAATAACGTAACGAATTTACGAACAATGAATGCACGTACACTGTGTTTGCTCGCCACGTACATCGAATCTGCCAACGTTTTGCTACGTTTTTGAATCGATTATCCAATCAAATAATTGTAAAAGATAAATTTAATAAAGGTCGAGATGCGTAAATACGATTTAACGACGTTGTGTCTGAAATATTCGTGCAGTTTCGAGTGGTCGATTCGAGGATCACTTTGATAATAATTCGAATAATCGTAGCGCGTTTCCACGAAGTTAAATGGAATTTTCCAACTCGGAAAACGGAAGATCGAAGAACGAGAAAGATTTCGCAAAACATCGGTTACGATATTCGTAACAAATAAAGTCTATTCCTCGTTCCGATGCTCGAACTGTCGACGGTAAAGTCGAGCCTCCCTGCCGGTGACGTCGCGTTAACTGCCCTGCGCTAAGACCGAGTTCGAGGATAAAAGGTGAAATAAGGGTGGGTTGGGAAAGTGGGGGCGGGGCAATGGATGTGTCTCGCCCGCTTGATATATTTTCCAGCGCGAGCAGCGCAGCATTTTCGGCCACGGATCCACGGTGGTGCGTCGTCAGAAAGAAGAAAAACCCCTACTAAATTCCGTAATGGCTGCAACGGTTTTAAACCGACGGTTTAAAACTCGAGAATAAACTAGAACTTTTATCGTGCCTCCGATGGAATTCACACTCTCACGCTGGTTTTCCGATCGTGCGAGATTAATATCGATCAGAATGATTCCAGTCTGATCAGAGTGGAAAAGGTGCGTTTATCTTCAACGAGAATGTCGCTGCTTTTCTCTTAGATTACGACGAGGGGACGCGCCTTATTTATTTAAGTCAAAGCAGCGCTTTGGAAACTTTTTCGCTGTAGGCAAAGCGAAGAGTTACAAACACTCCGTCGATTCTCGGCTCTCGTGAAATCCCGCGTGAATTATCGTGTTTCAAAGTCCAACGCGATACTGGGAGCACTTTCAGAGACATTGAACCGATTTACAGGCCTACTTGGAACTCGATAGTCGAGAATAGGCTTTTTAAAGTCGGAGATGACGATGACGATGTTAAAAGTAAGCGGTCGGAGAAGCGTCCATCGATGACGCGACGATAAAGTAAGCGCGTGGTCAGAATTTGCGGAATCTCCGCGTCCAGACACGAATGCGTAGGAAAATATCTCAGGCTCGAATAATCCAGCTGGAGAAGCGTTCTCACGGTGCTCCGGCTACGGTCGAAAATATAATTCTAATGTATGCTAATTCAGAATTTATTCAGAGCGCTACAAATTCCGCGGTTACGAAGTTCTGATAATTAAGCGCGGACCAGACGGCATTGAAGCACTACTTTAGAAACGCACCGGGCGTGCATCCTCTTTAAGAAGCGGTAGCCGGCTGCCCGATTCGACGAATAATAAGAACTTTCTTTCTTCTGTCGGTGTTCCTTTAAAACCTTCTGAATTCAGCTTTGGCTTTGAAATACGACGCTCCAACTACTGGAAAACGAAAGCAGCAACGGGATAAAGTAGCGCGTTGGAAGGGAGAAAAGGCGAGCGGGAAGGAGTTGGATGGGATTTCCTCCGAGTAAAGTTTCATCGAGATAACGAGCTCTTTTCGTCACGGGAGGAAAAAAGGTGCGCCTAATGCTTCGTTAATATCGCGGTGTTCCCGTCGAGACTAGCATTGTAACTTCGTGACGCGTCCCGATACCTTGCAGCTCTCTTTCCGTCTTCGTTTTCTCTTTCTTTATTTTTCCGCGGAAATAACGCCGATGCTTCTCGGCGCCCATAGGTATCGTAAAAGACGCCTCTTATTACCCAATGTTTGCCCAACAACTCGTAAAGCTTCGTGTCTCTTGCTTTTTCGATAATCAAGACGCTACAATTATTCTAACGCAGTTAGACGATCCACGTGATTCCAATTGAAGTCATTATCGGTTCTGTTTATCGTTCGTCGATCGATGAAGCTTCCTGGAAATTGCAATGGCGGAAAGAGCGTCGCGAGCTCTTCTAGGCACAACGGAACGATCCGTCGTCGGCGCAGGAAGGAACCGATAATGGGAGTCAATTAAAGGGGGTCCAGTTAGTCGCTCGTAATGAGACTCCGACGCAGTATCCGTCCTTCGGCGACAATAACAATAACGACGTCGTTGACGAAGACGAGGATGACGACAAGGACGTAAACGATGCTCCGGCGGACCGCGTAAGAGACGTAAGTTACATTAAGGGCGATGCCTGACGGACGACAACGATAACAACGGGAAAAACTGCGATGCACTGACCCTCGAATCGCAGCGGCAACCAGTGTAAATTCAGCAAAACTCCTCCTGAGTTATTATTCGGTCGCGATTGCGCTCGGTGAAGCATTTCCGCCGACTCCTGGCACTGGCAAAACGGATTAAATTACCTCGTTAAGTCGACAACTTTTTTTCTACTGTGGCTCTCACCCGGAATACGCGTACGCGATTTTTCGTATCGTTCGTCGCCTTTGTTCTCGGATAAAAAGAGAATTTTTTTTAACCGCCGTTCGTATTATCGAGACGAGTCTGTCGATATCGATACTAGGTTCGAAAACGGCGCGGAAGCACGCGCGAAAACGTTTATATATGTTTGCGTATTCGATTATTCCCAGTTTCGAGACGAGATTTTTTTCGGTTGGAATTCTCGATTCCATATTTTTTTTTATCGTTTCCATTCGAAGCTTCGAATTCTCCAGCGAATTATTATAGTAATTGGCATTGCATTCGTACGGCCAGTAGTAGTTTTATGTCGCAACACGGTAGTAGCAATAAGTGCAAGTCATTAGAACCCTACCGGGTCTGGTTTGGTATCGTCCATCTTGAACTTCTTGGATCTTTCAACGCAAGGACGATCGATTTAATAAGCGTCGGAATCATTGCGCTTGTTAAGGCTGCCGCTGCTGTGGTGCTTTCGTAACCCGAGATCCGCCGAGCTTTTCCAGCCTTTGTTATCGCAGCGCTCATGGCGTTATTTCTTTCCTTCTTACAGCGTCTAACGTGCCTCGAAACAATCCTCGAGATACTTATTTCTTTTTTGCCCGGGTGGTAAAACACGGGATCAGAGTCTTTCAGTCGTTATCGTTAGCTTCTATGTCGCAAGACCAAAGATGATTCCAATTTGCTCCTTTCTACGTAAACTAGAAATTAACGATTTTCTTTAACCCTTTCAACGCGAAAGGCGTATATATACACAAGTATACGCTCGCTAATTTTTTCCCCCTTACAAAACATCTGTCGTTTTACCAAACCGATCTGACGTAGAATTTTTCGTCTCACTCGATAAAACGACCGGAAGTAGCTGATAGAGACAGTCGGCAGTGTTAAAAGTCGATTGGATTTTCCCAATGATACGTTATGACTGAAATCGCCGAATGATGGCGAATATCGCGTCGTATATATCGATGGTTTCATGCGAGATTGCGCAGGCAAAGGGTTAACAACCCTAGGGACAAACCCTATTTCAATCGAACTCGAACGTTTCGAAAAGAGATAGCCTTTCATCGAGACCATCTTTTCGACGACGAAAATCGATGGAACCGTCGTTAAAGGCGCGGCGATCGAAGGCAAGGACAAGTAGTGAGCGGCATTGTTCGATCCGGCAGACGGCGGCTGGCTCGTCTCCTCGTCGCCCCTTATCGTAGTTTCGTACTCCTCGGTTTCTCACAGCGTGATTCGCTTATCGTACCGAACTCGCATAGTACATAGGCGGCTAAATACACAAATATCTACCTATCTACCTATCTCTACCTACCACCACCCATCGAGCTGTCCTCCTACGCCCGCGTTACCTCCCACGCACGGAGACACCCACGTACGCACGTCCACGTACGCGCGTGTTGGTCGGACATATAATTTACGACACGACGGTGCTCGCGGCACGTACCACCGAGGAGGAAACGAAGGGCCACAGGGAGAAGGACGGATAGAAAAGGGCCCGGGGAGAAAGGCGAGGACGGACTAGACAACTCATTACCGTGGACGGGCAAACAGAAAACTAGGTTATGCAAGCTCATACGTCATCGGAATTAGAAGCGTAGTCTCCTGTATCTCGAATGTATGCTATCGCAGGAAACGTGTTTCTCCGTGATAACATCGAACGGACCAACCTTCTTCGCTTTAAAATCCTCCGTGCTCTGCTGTCGACCCCTTCGGGCATCCGTTCCTTCCTACCGTTTCTCCTCGATTTACGTTGCGTCTAACGCGACGAATCGCGACCTCGCGCTCCTCGACGAGACTCAGGGACGAGAACGCGGTCATCCGCGATCGATAACAAGAAATTTCGTCGTTTCGCTGTCCTTTGGAGAAGCGGTCAAACAATCCCTTACGAGAGAGAAAGAAGTCGTTAATTTATTAAAAGAAATAATGTACAATATATATTTCCATTTCTTTTAAGCAATATGAACAATTAAAGTAAATTTTAAGGAGGGTCATTTAAACCCGCTTGGTACGACTTTGACGTCAGTCGCAATCGACGAGAAAATTAAACATTATTAAAATTTTTCTTTTATTAATTCGTGCATACGTTAGACTCAGGCGAGGAAATATTAGGTCTCCAAGCACAAGGAAGCACGAAAATCGATTTAATTTCCTCGCAAACCGTTGCGGTATGAAGTAACGTTTGCTAGCTCAAGTAGTAATAACGCGAATGGTCGGACATCTTTCACGATCACGATTTTTCTTTTACAAGAAACGATTCAATATCAAAGTTGTTACCTGTCGATTCTTCGGCGACGCTACGCTCTAGTCGTCGAGGGATGCTTTAGTGGAATTGCCGCGCGCTCCATCGCGCGTACAATAAAACGACGCGAGGTAATGCGTGAAGCTCGAAGTTGCAGGAGACGCGTGAATTTTTAAACGCGATTCTCTTCTATCTTCTGGAGACACACAACGCGAGTGGCGCTCTTCGTTACTTGATATTTTCTTATCAAAAGAAACATCCAAGAAACGATGCGTCTAGAGATTTAGAGCCACCGTGGGAATTTCGCGCACTTCGCTGATATTTTTCCTAGAGGGCTCGAGATTCGGGATAAGAAAATCTCGCGGTCGCCTCTTAGGGAAAACAAGGTCGCGTCGACGTGCTTGTCATCGTCAGATTTCAGCGGGACGTTTCGGGATTCCGAAGGGAGGGTGACGTAGGAGCCCGGTGGTCTTTCATTTCGTCCTTGTTTACAGATTATTCCGTTTTCTCGGGTCGCGCAGCATCGCTCGGAAGTCGACGTGAAAATATTTGTGATGTCGGCGCGATACCGCGCGAGCAAATCGTTAAACGATCCCGAAGACGCGTGCGCGCGCATCGACGCCGGGATCGCCGTGAGATTTTCGTCTAATCGAAAGCGAATATCCGGCCGTCGAGCTCGCTACCTCGGTGCTCCTTTAATCTTCTCCTAGGAGAGGAGAAGTTGCATCGTGCCGCGCGGTTTTACTTTATAGAAGCGTTCTTACTTCGTGTCTCGGCGCCGTGCCACGGGTAGTTACTCGTACTTACTCGAACCATTAAGGTGCAAGTAGTTTGACACGAAACAAAGCGGACTTCGCAGTTCGGCCAGCGGAAGCGTTAGAAATTGATCTTTCGTGTTCCATGTCGCGTCGAACGAACTTCTCAGCCAGACTTCGTTTTCCCGCGTACTCTCCGCTAATTATACGTAGCTACGAACCTTGCGAGGTCTCTTCGCGCCTTTTTCACTAGCTTCGAATTCTCACGGTCGAAACCTCACCTTTTCGATAATCGCTCGAAAAGTTTCCTAGCGATTTTCTCACCACGAAATATCCATATCGTTGTTATCGCTTATACGGACACGTTTCGTGCGCGACGGACGTTTAAAATTTATTCCAAGTACGTACAACATCCACCAGTCTCGAGCGTAATGGCACGAACGAAAATGGCTAGTCGCGAGGGCTCGACTCGCGTTGGCGTCTCGTTTGAATAAAGCTCGCCCGTTTCGTCCACGAAAGTTCAAATTGCGCTCGGCTAATTCGGATTTCATCGTGGCTCTTGGACAACGACGCACCAACGCGACGCGTAATGACTCTCTTTCCACGAAGAAGCGCGAATCGAAGCGATCTTCGATCGAACGAAGAAGAAAAAATTACGATCGCGACTGACCGGTGCAATCCGTCGATTACTTCGCTTTCTCGCGTTCGTAGAATCGGACGAGCATTGTCGACGAAGGACTAACGCGAGTGTAACGCGATTACCCAGTGATCCGCTCGATACACAATCGCGACGAAAGCGGAGCGCTGTTTGTCGAGTGACGTGACAGTGCGTCCATTGCTCCTGCAAAATTCGAGCAACGCGAATGGCACTCGAACGACACTCGAGCTCTCTCCGATGGCCGTCCGCGCGAATCGACGCACCGCGTGCGATTTACTTTGTAAAATGATTCCTGGAACGTGCGTGCACCCGGTTGGATAGCGAAGACGGACGACGCGGGCCGCAAATCGACTCGAGACTCGAATATTCATCGCGCGTCGCGCCGTCGTTAAAATTGAAAATCGATGAGAAGGTCGTTAACGACGAATGCTCGCGTTGCGAAGCGATGCTCGTATTTTTCGTACTAGCCTTCGTCGACTTTCCTTTCGGCTCGCTCGTGAAAATCCACTTTAACTCGTTCCACGGGAGTGACACTAGCGCTGCATTTTACGGTACTTGAGTCCCTATGCCGATCCGCAGGTTCTCCGTACTGCTACGAGGCGAGTAAAGAAATGTACGTCGTTTTAATGATCCACGATGAAGAATTCTTGGAAAAAATTAAATTCCGTTTGTCAGATTTCACGTTGAGTTAAACGTATTCGTGTCGTTGTGAAATTATCCTAAAGGTATGGAGGGTCGAGTGTTGGGAATTACTCAGCGAGAGTAAATTCAGTTTTATCCTTAGTTAGTCTTACTTTATAAAGTAAGGCGAATAATACAAAGAATAGCGCGCATTTTCTCTCTCTCTTTTTCTGCATTTATCTCTCTTTACGATTGGTAACATAAATGAACGCGTCCATTCAACATCTATGTGCCATAGTTGAAGAAAAAGGAGATCGTGAGTCGACGGGTGGTTTTTCTCCATGGAAGTCACCTGCAATCTGTCAGCGACGACGACATCAGAGTTTAATGGGCTTAACGTCTGAATGAACCGGTACTATCGGATCAATATGTGTAAGGGACTTCGGAAATCGGCCTGTCGAGAGGTTCGAGCTGTCATAATTTCCCGAAAAAATTGTGCTTCGACATCGCGCTTTGTAATGAGCGATGTTCTTATAACGCGTGAAAAATTGGTTTTAATTGCCTTCATTGTAATTATTGCTTTGATAAATAACGATAATAGACTGGGTTCTGAAAATTACGTTGGATTATTTTAATGTAATATGAATAAATTTTGCATTAGCGAACCCATACTGAGATTAAGGAAGAAATTTTTAAACTTTTTTGTACTTCGTATATTCGTACTTTACTCGTTTGAATATTTTTGTTCCTTATAGTAGAACGATAAACGGCATTATCAATACAAAAAACTGCAACGTATTCGTCGAGCAGTTCGTGTTAACACAATCGTCGTGCGAAGGATATAGAAAGATGTACGGTAATAGGTTTGGAATCTTTGTTTCGAATAAAAATTTGTACCGCGGAAGCGATCTCTTTTATTACGTGAATTTCATCGATATCGACGGTATTACTGGTACGTTTTTTTGATTTGAAATTCTTGCATCGATGCAGATGACCAGTATCGAAATGGACGGTCAGAAGAGTAAAAGAGGAAACGTATGTTCATTAGAAAGCTATCCATAACATTGACATTTTCCTCGAGGCCGAGATCAGGAGTTTAATGGATATAACGTTTGAATGAGGAGGTACTATCGGACCGATATATCAGACCTGGTGAACCGAGACTGTGTCCTGACGAACAAACGAACGAACGAACGGCACAGGAGTAACCGGGATTTCGTGAAAAAGCACCCTGGGGAAAGTTTCGTCGAATCGACAGAATCATTCGACCGCGCCTCGACGTCGAAAGAGAATGGTCTCCTTCCCTTCGAAGATAACAAAAAAATCCATTCTATCTTTAAACGCGTCTCGATCTTCCACCCACTGTCGAACGTTTCAACGAAAACGGCCTCAAGGTATTTGCGCCGCGTCAAGTCTTAATTGTGCTGACGTAGTTCGAGCGTACCTCCGTGACACTTGCTGAGAATTTAGTCAAATAATGGATCCGGGAAGGTTTGAAATATTCATTCGGACCTTCTCATCGTGTCGGCACTCTTTGACGATTTTTCAGCTGATAAGTAATTCTATTAATTAGAGGGCATGCAAAGATTACGTATAAATGTTTTCTTCGAACGATCGACAATCGAGGATATTTGAAAATTTTTTAAATGTTTTATAAATGTATCCTACTTTTCTGGAAATGAAACGGTGCCTCGCTTTTCTCATCTTCTAGGAACTTCTTAGGAATACTTTCATCAAAAAGTATAAAAAGGTTATCGTATTTCTCCATGAAGACCGACATCGTAACTGTTATAGGCTCTGACGGAGTGTAGCAGCGATCTGAAAGGTTATTCCAGTTTTAGCCCGGAGCATCTAATTGCGGAAGTTAGAGGCCACGAAACGGTAGGATTCGCGACCAGCAGTTTTCATGAAAATTAAATATCGTATCCGGGGATTTACGTAATTTCGAGATGATGTGTACTTATGTTAATGGGAAAGGTAGGGCCTCCAGGAACGTTCCAGTTTTGGTAATCAACCTCGCGTGAATGCGCTTTTTTCTTACTATTTTTCTTCCTCTGTGGTTGGGAATTAAACGAAATATACTCTGCTTCAACTTCGAAGGAGAGCATAACATAATCGACATCAATACTTGATTTGAAAGGATCTTTTTATGAGAAGACCAAATCAAATCAATTTATTACTAATTATAAAAGGTATTCCTTTATAGAATAAATGCATAAAATATCTTTCAGACAACACGCAGATATTATTGAAATGATTTTCATTGCGACGCTTAAGAGAGGCAACTACGAAAATTGAAAACAACAATGGTGTTTAAACAGGAAAAAATGGATAGTCACAATTTCACCGAAATGGCAAAAAATAGATGAATTACAATCTTAAAGACCATCGAAACTCAAAGGTACACATTTAATAGTACTTTATTTTAAAAAAAATCGTACTTTTAGGTTTTTATGATTTTTGAGGACTTTGCCTATAAGAACATATAGGTTTTAGATTTTTTACGATTTAGCCAAAATTGACAATCCGAATATTCGAGCTTCTATTCGATGTAGAGACTTAAAATATGCTGTTCCTACATAGTTTCAAGAAAAGATACGTTCAGAACGATTTAGATGCTATATTGTCTCTCTTGTTTTCTCTTGGGGCAGAGTTAGATGATACATTTTGTATAAGATTTTGTAGCTCTTACGTTTGTAATTTTATTCGTCGTAATCGTTTATGACAATTCGTTGTGATGTTTTTATTCTTTGGATATACAAATACTGAACTAAAGTGTGGGATGAAGTTTTACTTATATCTACTCAATTTATAATTGCTGCAATTTTACTTTAAGTATGTTCAAATAGTAACAGAATGAAACGCGATTATTAGAATTCCTCTTGTAAAAGTATAACGTACTGCATGCGTTTATAATATATACAAAATTTATCGAAATTAATGTTTGTTGAAGTACCAAAGCTTACAGTACGCATTTAAGCGTAGAATACTAATTCGGTAGGTGCGCCTAAACTTCTATCCAATACAGAATATAAACGTACGATTCGTGATCTTACGCAGCTGTACAATCACAAATTATACACTATTCAACCTCGAATCTTGAATATTCAAGTTACAAGCAGTCGCACCTACGAGCATTTCACTCATTGATGAATCGCAGTTGCACATCGCGTTTAACAAATGTCCACTTGAGTGATATTTGAAAATCACTAGATCTTCAAAAATCATTTTCCGCTAATGTCTAAAGCTATCTATTTTTGCAGCAAATTGATTCTTTCATCATGAATGACTAATCACTGTCTGCGAGCTTACATACGTAGTAACCCATGATTATTCTAGCGAACAATTTAAATGAATTAAACAGAATGCTCCTGCTCAGATTTAATAATCGACGAGCAAGTGAACATACAAAGACAGGGAGAGAAATAGAGAGAGATAAGGAGAATGGAACAAAGTCAGCTAACCTAGATTGTCTCCTCTCGCAATAGCGCGTACGGTGGTCTTATTAAATCTTTCGTAGTCAGCGATTTCTACAAAAGCATTAACAGCACATCACGCACAAATTCTAGAAATCTATAACTAAATGTACGACAGGAATCTTTCATTGAAACAATAATAAAAATAAACGCTTTCAAACCCTCGTATCTAAAATTATAAAAATTGAAAGCGTTACGAGCACAAATCAAGAAAATATGAAATTATCTTCTTATTATTATATTTTGTTCTTATACATGCTTATCTTCGTCGTCGAACGGAGATAATTAATTTTCTACCGTAACAAAGATACGATGCGCAACTCTAACGATGACTGTAATATCGAACGACAAAGTCTTAGTAAAGAAAATTGAAAAAACGCATCAGTCCCTTATCTCATTTAACCGAGGTCGTGAAGCAATTCGCCCTAAACTGGACGAAAGCGCAACAAGGTAGCGCCGAACACGTCGCGCACTCATCGGATGAAAGATTCGTCCGCGTTCACGATGCTCCGTGATTTTCATTTCATCCGATTCACGGCGCAACTGCAATTTTGGCCGGAAGTCCGGCAGCTGGCGCAAGGAAACCATGTTAGTGGCGCGCCGTCGAGTTTAAACTTCCTGCGCCGAACATCCTGCCCAGGTCAGGACAACGTAACGCCCGTCTAATTAAGACTAAATACATAATTAGAGTGTTGGTCACGTGCGACCACGACGCAATTGAACGGTCAGCCTTTCCCCCTCCGTCGCCCCACCTGGAAGGGAAACACGTACCCCGCAGTCAGCGCGTTTAGATTTTAAGTCTGCGGAAGGCGTTCCTTTGCGCAGTTCTCTTCGACTCGCTAATCCACACCGCCTCTTCTCAGCGGTGAGATTTAATTTTTTCCGGATTGTCGAGCACGCGATTAAAAAGCGTCCTCTAGAAATTTTCTTTCCATATTTTCTTGATCTTTTTTTCTTCGTTCGATAAAGACACTCTTTTTGAGATGATCGTGCTTCGAGTACCACGAGTACGTCGATCGAAGGAAGCGCTTATTAATTTCCTGGAAGAAGTACAAGAGGTACAAGAGGTGTTTGCTTTTGAAGTTCGTCTTTGCGTATAATTGAAAAACGAAAAAATAGTTAAGTCGATAAATTCGTACGTAATGGGTGCTACAATTTTATTAATTGTAATTATTGATGGTATTTCAAGAATTTAAAGAACACGTCGATCGAAGGATGCGTTTGTTAGGTTCCTAGAAGAAATTCTAGTGTCTCTATTTCTGAGATTCTTCTTTGTGTACAGCTGAAAAAAACAGAAGAGTCGATAATTTCGTACGCGACTGACGTTATAATTTTCTAAGCTCTAATGTTTAATCGTGTTTCGGATATTACAAGTATATCGATCGAAGGAAGCGCTTGTTAGTTTCCTAAGTTTCAGGTGATACGATTAGAAGCTTCGAAACGTTTTAGAACGACGCGAGTAACTAAATCATCTTTCGACTTGGAACACGGCTCCGTTGTCCCCGTAACGCTAAATCGAGCGCTACGGGAATAAAAATACCGATGGAATCGAGCAATCGAAACGACCGATGACCTCCGACATCGTCTACAAATGTGTCGCATGGACGGTGCTCGTAAAAGTTTAACGAACCGCTCGATGAAGCTGCGCGAGCTTTCGTTCGACGCGACGTTAATCGATCGTAAATATCACCAAAATTTGAAAATGGACGAGGTAAACACGATCGCCGTGTCTGTCAGCGTGCATCGCTAAAGTGACGCGCGCTTTCGATTTATTCGATTTATCTTAAGTGGCCACGCGTTTTATCGACGACTGAAACGAGTAAAGTGATTCCCCGACGAAAAATCGTGTCACATTGGCGAATCGTACGAACAAATCTTTTCGAGTTCTTTTCTCCTGAAATTTCAGCATTCGAAAAATCGAAGCCGCGTTCGATCGAACTTTCGCGAACCAGAAAGTGTTCATTAATAAACCCATCGTTGTTTCATCGATACCAGGTTCCATGTTTCCATTCAAAAGCGGAAGCGAGGACTACGTTTCACGCGACGCCCGGAACACGATCGCGCAAACTACGCTCGGTTCTCGACGAGTAACGACACGACCAAACGAGATAGACGAGTTCGAACGAACGAACGATCGATTCGAACGTAAGCCGACAAAACTACTCGACCAAAGCAGGATATCACGGAATACACTTTCGAGCTATGGAACTTGTATTCAGTTAGCGCGTTCGGAACTATCTCCTATTCGTATGCATCGGGTTCGCACTCGTGCTCATCGAGTTATGTGTCTCGCATATCTCGCTCTTTGGTTATGTCTAATTAGTCTGTCCTTTGAATTTCTTCGTCCGCGAGAGACCGACCGCGTGAAAGTCTTGATTAAGCCCGATCACGAGGTACCCTTTTGCTATCGTTCGTCGAGATTGGGTTCGCACGCACGTATGTGCTTCAAGGTACATCCGGG
>JAITYT010001945.1:938466-957339 GCA_025433975.1 Liostenogaster flavolineata | reverse complement strand
AGAGAGAGAGAGAGAGAGAGAGAGAGGATGTCGTCCTTTATACGCGTATAGAACAAAAGGAAACATCGTTGGATGATTATTGAACGAGATATCGACTACTTATTTTCAAAGTCTTTTTTTTAGTGGCAAAGGACTGCTTTACGAATAATAATTCAATTCGTTGGCCACGTCGTAAGAATTGCTTCGTTCTCCCGAATACGCGAGTATAATTTATCAGAACGACGGCGTTAACGCTTAATGACGATTAATGATACGGCTCTTGGCTCGGTGAGAAGCCTTCCTTGCCTTCCGTCGAAAAGATTTACGGAAGGACATAGGGAGCGTGCGGATGAAAATTTTAAGGGGTGGATTTTCAGGAAATCCCGAAATCGGTAAATAAATAAAAATAGGGGATTAATGTAGTATTATTATTATAATATTATGATATAATATTAAAGTTTGAAAAATCGTCAGGATGAATTAACTTACACAGGTATAATTTTAGCGACAATTTTAAGTAAGCGACTGCGTATCATCGTCTCCTCGCTATTCACTCGAATCTCGATACGTACAAGGAAGGATCCAGTTCGTCGCATATTCGTAGATAATAAAAAGCGACGCTCTCTATTCTTTTTTTTCAGAATGTTTTTACAACTGGTAACATTGGAGTTTGATATTTTCTAACGAGAAAGGGCCTGCCTTGCTCTTCGAATTTGCTACATTTTTTGCGGTGAGTGCCTTTCACATGGGTTTGTTTTAAAGCCTTGAAAATATGTTTTAAAGAACGTAGCTTTTACTGGGAGAAATCAGGCAACGGTTCGCGTGCAATATGATACGATATGTCGTATTCAACATTTTCTAGCTCGATTCCCCCAACGTAACCGAACACACTTGGTAAATATTTGTAAAATCGTTCGCTTTGCCTTTTTCCTCCGATGCGACGTAGAAATTTTTCAAAAATTCGCAGACCGAATTCATTCGGGAAGATTTTTGCTTTTAGCAGTTTGATCGTTGATTCCATTTGGATTCCGGTGATCGAAATGCCGAAAGTCGTGGGTAACGACGGTGCTGCAATTACCGTGGTCTACGATCGGTACGAATAGTCGCAATGAGAATTCGCAACTCGTAGTGGCTGCTCTACGAACATCGGAAAGTTGTGCAACGGGCAAGGGCACGTAGTTAACCCGATATTTCGGCCGTCTCCGTCGTTATTTCAACCGCTTCAGTTACGGAATTTTACAAACGATTTTTACGCGCGAACGGAATTCAGATCGGAAAAGTTCGACTCATATTCACCGACGAGTTTTCTTAAATCGTTGGTGGATCTCCGTCAAGAAGTCGAGATAAACGCTTCGTTTAATCCTTTGCGGTCGGGTGGCACAGTACCACTTAAAATTTTCCTTCAAACTCGGACGTCGCTACTACGTTTTCTGATAAAATCTTTCCCCTAGTAAATATACGTGCGATTTTTTAAATAAATAAATTGTCCAAATATTTCTTACTACCTATCGTTCCTTCCAATGGCGAAGTCTTGAAAATTATTGTTGGAAAATAATTTCATTCTTTTATCATTTATATATTCGGAATATTACCGTATTATATCGAGCAAACAATTACAGATAATTTTGTATCTTTGATATTCTATGAGCTGGGTTGTTTGATAACACTGTAAAGATGTTAAAATGACAAAGTCACGTTTATTTTGCTACTAAGAATAGAGACAATAATTACCAATTGCAACGATATATTAATGACAATTAATATGATTATATCGTAGATAACGATTCTAAGCCTGGCCACGAATATGACAATTTCCATATTTATACATATATAATTTTAATATTTATGCAATCTATGAACTTTCAAAATTAACTAGAAGTTAAAATTAGCTTCGATCGGTTGATAATACTTCGAAAAAAATTGGCCGGCATTGACGATCTTGAACTTGGAAAAAGTTTCTAATTGAACGACGTTTTTCTGTTGGATGGAAGGGACGATTAAAAAAAGAACGAAAAATATTATCGCGCTGGACTTGAAATTTTCGTCGCGAACGACTTTTCTAACGGAAGTTTAAAAGAACTAAAAGTTAAAAGTGAGATCTTACTATCGATTTCTCAGGGACGATATCGTAGCGTTACGATGGAGGGCAAACGTATCGCGAAAAAGGGACGTTGCTATGCGGTGACTAATGCGAAGTGGTAACGCGGTAACGTGATTCGAAGCCGTCAAACGACGGGACTCGACGGCGTGGGCGGAATTATAAATTGAGCGCAGTCACGATTTTTCGTGCGAAATCGAGGTGTGTAAACACGGAGTCGAGTCCGTGTCGTCGACGTCGTTGCCATTGATATCCAGCGATTTTCGCGAGGAAACCTCAAAAATAGGCGCGCGTACCCTGCCACCGCGGAAAAACGAATCAAATGACGTACAACTTGCCGTACTTTTTCGAATACTTTGATGTTTAATGTTGAAAGGGGCCCTACGTTTTGCTTGTAATTATCCAAAAGATAGAATTTACGGGAGTACACGAGATATGAAATTTTCCAAAAGGAACCTGATTTCGTTTAAATGCGATTTTATAGTATTAAAATGGGTATTCTCGTTTCTGTTTCACGCACGATTATTTTACAAGACTGAAAATGTCAGAGAGGGAGCGCTCCTTTTAAACGTTCCTTTGGGAACTTTTCATTAAATTCACGATAAAATACCTTTGTCGAGTATTACGTAGAACAGTACATCGTCAATGTGACGAAAATGTAATGTATGGACTAAAAAGGTTATAAAAATTGCTCGTATAATGGGTAGTCGAAAAAGTATTGAGATTTTAAACTCAAAATCGAGATAATTGTTCTTTATCCGAAAGAACTTCAAATTCAAATACATAGAAACAAAGAGTCGACTACGACTCTTTTCAGTTTTCCTAAATTGACCTTAGGTTTTTCTCCCTCGACTTAGGTCGAGGAAAAAAACGAGTTTAATTATCAAATACGTAAACCAATTTTTAATTTAAAACAATGGAGTAACGACGTATTTAAGACTTAATCCAATCATCTCCTATGGTTTTTAACACTCTGGAGGCTGCATCTTTAAAACAGAACTTCGAGGAACTTTTATAGCGCATTTTAGAAAACCACTCGATTAAAGCAGACCGAAATCACGGCTATATGCGTAACGTAATGCTTTCTACAACGATTTAGTTTAAACGCGAAGAAATTCAAATGCAAGAAACTCGGACAATTCCATCAAATCAATTCCAACAACGCACCTATTTAATTTTTCTATAAATCGGCGATAGGAAGAGAGGGCCGTCGTCGAACCGTCGTAGATCATCCGGCGTATTTTCTCTCTTCGGTCTTGGAGCAGCTCGAAACGCAGAATACCACGGCTCGTTCACCGAATCACCAACGGACGAGCGAGTCGCGTTCGGCTCGATACCGCAGTTCGACGTGATTACCTCGAGCGTAGCCAATCCCTTTACGTGCGTCGGTCAGCGGCCCTCCATACCGTCAACTTCCCTCAGTTTCGTCGGTCGATCTCCACCCTCGCACGCGGACTTCTTCCGCTCGCCACTTGATCCGAGCAGCCGCCAGTTTCGCCCTGCTGCCTTGCGGTGCTTCTCTCGCCATCTCGCGAGCCAGTCAGCCGCGTTCCGCTCGCGGATGGAAGCGCAGCCCCTCGTCGACCTGACACGACGCTTCGATCAACGCGTTACGACGCACCTCTAGATCAAAGGCGCGTAAATTGACGCGAAGCCAGGATGAGAGGAAAAAGTTTTCGGTAAGAGTCGTTTCACCACTTGCGCTACGATTTAATTTGACTTAAAGCCAACGTCGTAACCAGCGATTTTATCGTTCTATTCGACTTCGTATACGCGCAAATGTTCGTATGGAACACATGGAAGAAAAATCGCGATTTTAATGTTTCGATTAATAACGATTTTCTAGCTTTTTGTTGTTCGATTCTCGCACGATATTACAGCGCAAGAAATTAACCCTTCAACTGTAGCACGCTCTGAAAAAAAAAATTTCAACCCTAACATTATCGAGTTTTCTATTTTCAATGAAATTTAATCTATTCGTGGGTATAGATACTTCTTAAATATCGATTATTCATCGCAGAGTGTATATCGTAATTTGGTTTGGATTTTAACGAGTGTTTCGTTATTTGGATTGAAAAATTTGAAAGGAAGAAGTGCGAGAGGAAACGTCGTTCTTCTTCGTTCTCTTCTCGTTTTCTTTATTTTTTTTCAGTAACGAACGACGAAACGAAATAAATAATTCGCAAATCGTACGTGAGCTCGCTATCGGGCAGTTTCAGTTTTACGAACGTCGTTATCCGTTCTATCGTAGCGGGAGATATCCGAAGGAGGAGAACGCGTTCGTACGAATCGTGATAACGAGATGTTTGTTGCGACGACCATCGCACCGACATAAATACGCGCGCACCGTTAGTTCGATCGTGGATTAAAGGATACCTCGAACGACTATTCCTGATTTCGATTCACGCGTTACGCGTCCCGAAAACGAGACGAGCGAACGCCTCGTATCCCTCTTTTCCTCTCCCTCTCTTTTTCGTCTTTTTATTACCTTTTCTCTCTCTTCGACCGGTTATTGGACTTTTGTCTTGTCTGTCTCGGCCCTCGAACGAAACGAATCGATCCCGAGTCGACGAAACGCGTGCAAGCGGTAGAAAAAATCGTTTTCTCCCTTGGATATCGTACATCGACTTTTCCTTAGCTTTTAATCACGATGCCTTAAAATTACCAATGTCACGACTAATCAACGTTTCGAATTCGTTCGAAAGCTTCGTCCTTTGAAGGTTTACGAATCAAAGAATCTCGCGTATACGACGAAGGAATTCCTGAACTAACGATGAAATTCTTTCGTAGCCGTAAGCTTCGAGTTTTGCCGCAAGTGGCGTAACATCTGCTGCTTCTACCGCATTGTGAAAATTGTACCTTTGTATTACAACGAAAAGACACGAAATTCGCCTGTCGCTATTTGTGCGGTGACCGAAACAATAGGAAAGAACTGAAAAAAAATAATACGACAAAATATTACGTCGCAACGAATAATTCGTAACATCAAACGGTGCGAAAACGTCGTTAGGCATTTTTTATGTAAGATTATTTCGACAAATTGGAGAATTTCGATGATTTTCGTCGTTCTTTACAACGAAAGTTTTACGACGATGGCCGATCCATCGTCCGCGTACGAATTAGGAGTAGAGATTTAACACTAAACATACCAAGCAGAGTCAACTGACCCTTTTAAAAATTTACTTTAATTCTTTATATTGCTTATGAAAATGAAAATATATTTTATTCATATATTTTATAAATACATTATTTCTTTCAATAAATTAACAATTTTTTGTTTAAATCAATGTCTGTATCTAAAATGCCGGTACGTTAATTCATCCGCTCGAAATCCACTCGCTTACTCGAGTAGTCGCTGACGAGTCGAAAACTCTCCACGTGGAGCGATCGTGCTCTCGCGAGACGAACGCAATAATAGCGTCGATCCCTTGCCAGACAGAAAGCAAAGCAAAGAGTCCAGCGGGAGAAACTTTAATCCGATATTCGTAAAAACAAGCTGCCCGGAGAATTTGGCCACTTTCGTTGAAAATGTTAATTCGTTCGTGCGGGTTTTCTCATCGAGACCGAAACTCTTTATGCGCTATCTCGACGCGCCGTCGGTACCGCAATTATTAAATCCAGTATGAAAGTGGAATGAGATATACAGCGGTTTAAAGGGCGTGGGAGTGCAGGGGATACGCACCGGTATATTTACTTTCGCGTTTATTACCGTACTCTCGGTAGAAAGTCATTTAAAGCGAGCACATTTAAGGCCACTACCGACGACGACGACGACGACGACGACGACGACGACGATGACGGCCACCCTTTTTGTTTAACGTATACCGCATTTCGTCGCGGCCGTTCTAATTGCACGGCTATTTCTCGGTTACCTTCTGGCAACTGGGGCGAGGAAAGACGAGGTACATAGAAGCCACTTCACCTTTCAATGCTCGCTCGCTTTCAATTTTGATGAACGACGACGACGGTGGTGGCGACGAAATTCATGCAAACGTTGGAACGTTCTTAGAAGAGCGACGTCGTCTTCGTAACTTCGCGGACTTCAATCTAGTTCTCTTTTTTTTTGCGTTTCCGAGCACGATTTGCAACGACAATGTAAAGTCCAGCGCGAAAAAGACGACGAGACGAATGGAACGAGACCTGGAATGATAACGATCGACTGATTTTTCAAGCACGGAACGACGGATTTCGACGACTCGGTTTACCCCTATCTCGCGGACCGATCGACGTTCCAAGATCTCGTGATATTTGCGTACGATGTGGAGACGATTTGGGATTTCTTGATATCGCGGTAAAAGATACATTCGACGTCCCTCCGCTCCTCTCGACGCGATTGATTTTTATCGGATTCCATTTAACGGATATTTCGAGGAGTCCTTGCAGAAACTTTTCATCAACCTTTGACTGCTTAAGGCGTATACATACGCTTTTACAAGTCTATCTTATTATCGTTACTACCATTACGTTGAAATTGTCGAAATAAATTTTTTTGTCCTTTTTCCAATTTATTCTTTATATTTAATTACCACCTATTATTATTAAAGGAACGTATAAATTATGTTAAATAATTTAATAATAGAATAGCTTAAAGAGTTACTTAAAATAAATGAAAAAACGTGTGTTTTTAATTTACTCGCAATTATTATTTTTGTAACCTTAACCCTCTTAGTGCCAGTGGGGCTTTCCTTAGCCTCCAAGACATCGGAATTGTGTTCCTTATAAAGCTATTCATACAAGCGCACGTATCAAGCATTCTTCGCATGTATTCCGTACAATGCCTGGCACTAAAAGGGTTAAGATTAGTCTCGCCAGGCGTTGAAATTCGATCCAAGAAATTTACAAGAAATTTTAGCGTTTAAAAACGCGTTCTCCGTTCGAAAAGCGACGCACCTTTTCGAGAACGAAATAACCGGACGCTCGAGTTGAAAATTTATCTCCAGTGTTAGACGAGAGGCGACAGTCGATTACTCAAAAACGAGAGATCGTCGTCGAACGTTAAGGATTTTTCCCGGTCAATCGACGAGCCCTACCGGTTAGCTCGATCGACACTTTTCGAAGTTGAGCGTCGGAAAGACAAACTACGAACGATCGCTACTCTCGACTACGCGTCTAACGAGTCGAGTCGAAGGCACGATTGCGCGGCGTAAGACGATGGCGGCGCGCTGCGCGGGTTAAACGCGCAAGTAGACGTGTAAGTAGGTCGTGATTCGGTCTTTTGTACCGATGAAATTCCACGTTGATCGTGAAATACGAGATTTTGCGAGTTAATAAGCTCCTGGTGGATCGGAGCCCCGGTGCGAGTGGATAATTCGAACACGCAAATAGGGAAACAGGAACGAAGCACCTTTGAGTGCTGTATCCGTAAGCGGGATATCTCCGTTTCCTCGGAACAAGTACGCGCGAGGACGAAACCAGCGGGTGAGGCATGGAGAGAGAGCGATAAGGAGGGTGGCGTGACGAAGGACGAGGGAGGAGGGCGAGAAGGGGAAGCGGAGGAAGGGGAGAGAGAGTAGCGCGGCAGCTTCTCCAACGAATATACTCCACGTGTTCGTAAATTACGAAGTATGAATGGTGGAAAGAGGACAGAGAGAGAGAGAGAGAGAGAAAGAGAAATAAAAAACAGAAAATAAACAAAATCGTAGCGTCGTCGTTACGCGCATTTTTAAGGAGGGAGAAATTGGAAAGGAAGCCGAAAAAGATAGACGAAGACACGACGAGGAAGGGGAAAGAACGGAATAGTCTTCGAGAAGGAAGAATAGTGATCTTTTTTTTACGTCCTTCGTGCGGTAGCGGATCCATCGAGAAAGTTTTTTAAAGAGAATCCACGTCTCGATATAAACGTCAGTTCCGTGGAAATGGATGGGACTGCGCCTGAGGGTTTGGTCCCCGTTCTTCCGTCTTTGCATTATATTCGCTTTGTCGACCGGAAGTGGGTTACTGGTGCATCGATACCGCTACCGCTCCTCGGATTTTACCGCGTCCTTCCTCCTCTTTTCCTCTGTACCTCTTTAAAGGAGCGACAGACCGGCGTGGGGTTGCGAATCGTCGCATCGGCTTCGAATACGCGATCGACTTTTTTCCGGCGGAATTTCCTCGCTCCTTACCCTTTTATACCGAAGGTAATTCGAGTCTCCGGATTCTTTCGATCGGATGAGACAATTTTTACGACGTATTTTACTCTATTTTGTAGAATTCTTCGCGATTGAAGCGGGGTGACGCACGCGACACGATGAAAACAAGAACGAGAAACGCGATCGATCGATCGATCGATCGGTCGCTTCTTAAGGGCCTCCACCGAGAGAAGTATAATCTTAAAGCGACCGTCCTCGGGGGAAATGCGATATAAAGTGCAGGTAGACCCAACGAACGAACGAAACGACAACGTAGCAACAAGCGAATCGCCCGGAGCCACGATTGATTCCTTTCTTCCTTACTCCGAAAAATTTATGTTCGTACTTTTCTACTTCCTCGCATCTTTCGGAATTGATTCCCGCGGGCGACGCCACTATACCTCGTTGTTAGAGCATCGACGATCCCGATGGAAGGAATAAAAAGCTTGAGTTTTCGCGATCGCGAGTCGACGAAATTCTAATTTTAATTCCCGACGACGTTCGTACGTCGGACAATCGGTAGATAATCCTCGAAGAAAGTCGTCTCTTTCGATCGAATTCGAAATAATAATAATTTAATACGTACAAATATAAATCGTGATACGATATAATGAACGACAACACGATAATTACAACGATGATACGATACAATATAAAATAATTATGTCCGAACGATAATATAATCTAACAGAAAATATTTAACGACTAGGGAAACCGCGATATATAAAAGTATTGGGTTGTCCGGTAAGTTCGTGCCGCTTTTGATCAAACTTTTTTTCTTTTTTTTGAAGAAAAGAAAATAATTATATAATATATATATAATTATTAATTTTATATATATAATAAAATAATAAACGAATTTCAAAAAAATGAAAATCGGCACGTACTTTCCGGACAACCCAATATACGTACAAGGTCTTCGTGCGAGCGCGAGCTTACGTGTTTACACACGCTGTACTTTTCCCGTTGGTTCCTTCTAGCACCTTTCGAATAAATAACGTTCGTTTTTTACTTCGGTTACCAGAAGATACCAACCGCGTATCTGTCGTATGCGATCAGAAGCTATAATTCGAACTCGATGGCAGAGTAGAAGAGGGGCTAGGTACGCGCGGATACCTCCTAAGAGAAGAACAAAAAGACCGAGAGAATCGCGCAGGGACGTCTAGGCTCTCCTCGAGCTGCTCGATACGACGAGGTAGCGCCGTAATTTCTGGGAGTCGATCGTACTGTTCGAACTCGAGCGGGCACCAGCCATGTATGCATCGCTAAAAGTCCCCGAGGTCGATCGAGCGGCAGCCTCGTAGACGCCACGAGCGCGTTGCCGTTGATGAGAGGGACTGAAGGAAAGTCGAGGGGCCGGAAGGGAGAGGAATCGAAGGTGGAAGGGAAGCGTGGAAGAAGCGCGAAGGCAACCACGGAGAAACGGCATCGCTTGGACAGGTTAGGATCCCCCAGAGTGGACCGGTTGATAGATCTAGAGCCTCCAACGCCCGGTAGAGCAGACAGGCAGCCAGTGGCGAGCCTGCAACGGTGGCGAACCTCCATTCCGCCGACTACAAAATAGACCCAGGAGTAACGCAAAGGATAAATTTAGTGGCCGACACGGCGAACGCGCTACCGTTTAAAAATACACTCTCCCTTCGATCCTGCGAAAAAAGGAGGAATATCGACGAAGCGGTTGGCTGGATCGTGGAGAGATACGTTCGTGTCGAAATTTCGTTACGTCTTGTAAGCTTCCGTCGCTACAACTCACGTAGGTAAGGAGTAGTAAACGTTGAAGCTAGTGATGCTAAGTGTCATTGCTACTCGACGAGTTCTCGTTTCTCTCCTTTTTTCTTTAATAACACGTTTTGATATCTACGGAGGAGTCAGGGAAGCGATCGAAAGAGCGAAAAGTAGGATCTTAAGATCGTTTCCTCGAGGAAAATTTTTCCTCCCAACTTTAGAAATTTCATTGAAAGTTACGCTTTACTTTTACCAGAATTCTCGGGAATAACGAACGAGAGGCGGAACGGAACGCACGTCGCTACTCGTGGAAAAAATTGCGGTCGAATCGATCGCTTTAACGAGTTAACTCTCGCTTTGATTAATTTACGGTCGCTTTATTTTCGTCCTTCGTATTTCGTCTTCGAGATCGATGGTGACTCGACATTTTATTTCTTCTGCTTTTTCAATCGTTAATCGCGAGATAACTTTGACGATAATTTTAAAAAGATCCGTCGTGAAACTCTGGACGTTCGAGACGAACGTCGTCAAGAATTTTGACGCCAAACTCGAAAACGTCACCGAATGAGATATATTCGCGTATGTCTGTACTTTTCCCGAACTAATTATCATTTATATGGAAGGCGAATTTCTTAACGACGAGAGCGTAGTCGCGATCTCGTCGCGGAATATCGTGCGCGTAAAACGAATTTTGTCGTCGTTCTAATTAATACGAGCGTAGACGCGTTTAATAACGCGATATCGACGTAACGACCACGACCACCGCGATTTCTCAAATCGAATCTTCCTTGGAGTTTCAATAACTGGAACGAAAAGCTTTTCCTCAATTCTATTACGATCGTACCGTGACGGTTCCGCCGGATGGTGGCGGAATGAAAAAGAAACAAATAGCGAATTTACTTGGCATAAATGGCCAAGAGTCCTGAAAATGGTGGGAAAATTTACTTAGTTCTCCCATGCCGGGCGATTCAATTGCATAACATTCTTGGAAACGAATCGAAGCCGTCTCAGCTAGAAATTTCAGACGTACGAACAACCGGTCGAGATACGTCCAAACTCCTCCTTCTTCCATCGTTCCTCCTTCTCCCTTTCTTAGCATCGTTGTAGTCTGCATTTCGCGCTCTTTCTGGTCTCTCTTCCGTATCTGTAAACAGCGCGAAATATCAGTCGAAAAAGCAGTCGAACCCTTCGTTTCCACGCATTCGAATTCGCGAATTTTGCGTATCATCGATTTGCAAAATAAATACAAGTAAATACAACGCGGTAGGAAGATCGTTCCATATTCGATTTATTATCGCGCGATTAATTCAATGAACCCTATCAATTAATTTCTGCTAAGTTATTCGCTTGTATCGTTCTTTTGAGAGACGCGAGAGGCGTTATTTCGAATTAATATTCTCCATATTGGCCCGATGCGCTCCGATTTTGTTCGAAATAGCTATAGCTTCGATGAAAAACGACGTGCGCTCGCAAACGCGACTTCTCGAGAATTTTAAGTCCAAATAGACCCTTCTTTTTACGAAGGCGATTCTTTCTACTTCGTGGCACGTATCCATGATTACGTAAGTACCTACGTACAACTTTCCTCGCGACTATGAGCGTTGAATTTAGCGAGAGCATCGCGTACAGAATCTCCTTTTTGGTATAACGCGTTTAAACTTCCTTTAATCGAGCATCAATTAAAAATCGCATTTTATACAGAGCGGCGTAATCGCCTGACGATAGAGGAAACGGGCCAAATGACACATAGATAATGTTCCCCTCTCCTGTACAACTCTGCCACGAGGAAACTTTTAATTACGCTTTCTTCGCCGACCAAGTGCCACTTAATTATAAGTTTTAACCGTGCCATACGCTTGACATCGCTTAGTTAAGCTAACCGGCGACTGAAAACGCTGCTAAACTACCGTTTTCGTAAACACGATCGCGCAGCTTACCCTAAACTACGTGAACTGCAAGCTCTGTGTTTTCGACTTATCGCTTCACGTGCAAAAATAAATTTCTATCGTTGGAATGTTTTTCGGAAAGTCGTTTCGTTTTTTTAATGAAAAAACGTTGCTTTTTTATGTTATTTTTATAAAAAACTGTTGGGAAAAAACGAAACAACTTTCCGAACAACTTAATCTTTCTCTCTGTTTGTGTAATTTTCACTCCGGATGCGACTCGTTGGACCAGTCGTTACGATTAACGCGTATTTAATCGTCGATCCGTTTTCATATCCGAAGACAACGTTATTCTCCATTTCACATCGTACGATGGATGTCTCCCATCGCACGAGATACTTCGTTGCTCGTTCATCACGACGGATGGCAATAAAACGGACGCAAGACGAAACAAGACGGCAGCTCCTTAAATCCTGTCCGACAGTACCGTCGTTTCCGTGGCGCCGTGTCATCGTCGAATTCGAATCACTCGCGCCGATGCGCTCATTTACCTAACTACTGCCCGGAGAAGCCAAAGTTACGCGTCCGTGCTATTACGATTGAACACGTGAATTTGGCACCTGCATGTACATATACCGTTAAGTACGACAGAAGGACGAACGATAATAGTTCCCGCTAAATCGATTTCCATTAGAGCCTCTCGTCTTTTCGGGAAATTACGACGTTTCTCCGTACGTTCGCAGAAATTTATCGATCGTAAGAAACCATCTTCGAATCTGGATCCTTCCATTTTCTTCAAAACGCTCACAGCGCGTGAAAAGTTCGAGTAAAATCTAATTTAAATTGGACGTTTAAATGGTGGAATGGAAAAGTCTTGCGTCGAATCGAGAACTACAGAACGGAGCTCGTGTTGCCGATGTATCATAGAACGAGGTAATCCTACGCTCCGTGCTAACTATATGCAAGACAAAGCTATCGCGTGCATCGGACATCGTGATTGGATACGGAAATTCATCATACGCGTATGCATACATCGTACTGGATAACGGTAGGATCAAATCCGTTGATGTACGTTGATTCGTTCGGTCATTGCATACGTAGCGAGGTACGTGTACTAGCGCGTAGTCCGCGAAGATCACGATCTGGACCCTTGAACATCCTTCTCCGTTCCTACGGTTAACGTTTTCCAATTTTAATCGCGTTCGAGGAAGCTTCGAGAATCGCCTTCGAGATTAAGCTCGCGAGCCGATTAAAATCTGCTTTTCCCCAACGACGGGAATGAAAATCGACGCCTAAAAGGAAGACGCCATTAATATAAGAGTACACTCGTCCGTGCGAGACTCTTGCCGGATTATACTTTTAGATGAGCACATCGCGTTCCTACGAGGAGCGTAAAATTATTTCTCGCGCGCTCGTGGACTCGTCATTTCTCGGCGTAACGCGAAACAAT
The DNA here is from genome assembly GCA_025433975.1 of Liostenogaster flavolineata. NCBI lineage: Eukaryota > Metazoa > Arthropoda > Insecta > Hymenoptera > Vespidae > Liostenogaster > Liostenogaster flavolineata. The sequence continues at coordinate 944,094 of JAITYT010001945.1, read as the reverse complement.
AGGACGACGCCTCGAGATATCTTGGAGCGTACGTTACGAAGATGGCGAAGAACGAGGAGAAGAGGAGACGTAGAAGGTGGAGACGCGCGCTTTTTCATCTTTTTGCGTTGGTACTCGAGCGAAAAGGGGAGGCATTCCGTTCTTTACGATGGCGGAGAAACGTCCGTACCTGCTCGCGTCAAGACGAATTTCAACGGAATCGCCGGAACTTTTCGTCCCAGGTGTAAGATCGATATTGGAAGAAAGGTGAAATTACCTTCCTAAAACGGAGGCGATCTTCGTCGAATGCGAGATGGAAGGGAAATCGATCGGTGACGATCGCGCGCGCTTCGACGCACCCAGCAAATTTCTCAGACGCTCTGAGAACCTTTGTTTCGGATGGACGCGTCGCGAATTCATCGATCGCGATCGCGATAACCTAGTCATTCGGGTAATTATGCAAGTCAAAGCCGTTACGAGCATCCACCGTCGTGATTGAACGCACCGATTTCTCCTAGTAAGCTCACCAATACGAAGCCATCGCCCTACGTCCCACTGAAATCGCTCCTAATACGTCGATCTACGCTGAACACGTCATTGTCTTATCGCGAATCCCGGCGCGTTCGACCAGATTAGTAGTCGCGGATCAAATGGATCGTTTACGTACTCCCTTCGACGTGGATCCTCGCGACTCTCTGTCGTCGCCGTAACGGATAATGGTCGACCGTGGTGCATCGTAATCGCAACTAATTTACCGCGTTTATTGTTTTCGTAATTGCCTTCGGTAAAATATCTTGGCGTCTAGTCGCGTGACTCTTCGAGATTGCTCGTATTATTCGACGTATCAAGGCCAATTCTAGCGATGCACGACGCTACGTTACGTTTCCCTGCAATTTTCGTCGACGAGTGGATCGTATACGATCGTGAAGTGATTCGAGCTCTGGCCTCGATTTTTCCCGTGATCAACGGTAGTTAACGAACATCGAGGTGTCGAGTGACGTCGGAGTAATTTGAATGGTTCGAGAAGGAAGCTGCGGGAGTCAAAGGAAATTCGCCCTTCGGAACTAGACTCGAAAGGTTTAAAAGGCGTTCGGGATGATTAGATGGGACGGGAGGAGGGTGGAGGTTCGTGGAAAATATCGAAAGGCGGAGAATGGTGGCGGCTGTCGGTGATGTCGAGAGAGGGTGCCGCGACATAAAAATAATTACGCTGATAGAACGATGGCATCGTGCCAGATGGGCTACTGCGTTCTTGCCAAAATCAGATAGCCGCGTTGTTGCGTTCGAGTGCATTATTCGATGAAAGAAGACACGACTGGAAAGACACGCGGTGTAGGAAGACAAATGTGCCAAGCTGGCCGCACCATTGATTTATGCGTCCTCTGAACGTCCGATCTACCCACGATATCCTGCTACGATGGAATTCGAGGAACGTTCGCGATGATTTTACTCGACGTATCATCCGATTAAACATTCTCAAACGATCGATGTTATGAAACATCGATGTGTGAAAGATTTTCCACGAGGTTATTAAAGCAGCACTCGAACGGTTTCGAATTCGTTTCGACTCATTCATGACTGACAATGCGTGAAAAAAGGTGTCAGGCAGCTCGACTCGATCGGTAATGATACTTAAAAGATGGAAAGAATGTCGAACGAAGCGGAAACGCTAAGTTCAACAAAATCGTCGACTATCGCAATGATTTGATCACGAATCAAGAGGAGTCAAAACAAAACTAGTTTGGTGGCAAATGGAGAGGAATCGAAACGAACCATCGAGTTCAAAAGGACCGACGATAATCGCAATGATTTGTTCACGGATTAATAGAGGTCAAAACGAAAGATCAAAATCAAGGAAATGGACGATTGTCGCGACTATTCGATCGTGAATAGAGAAGAGACAGAACGAAACATCGAATTCAAAAGATTGTCACAACGGTTTTCCACGAATCAAGAAGACTCAAAAGGTAACATCAAGATCGGAAGGATCGACGATTATCAGAATGTTTGGAAGAGACAAAACGAAACATCGAGTTCAGAAGGATCGAGAATGGTTCTTGAAACGCGCGTTCGTTCGACCTATGAATTTCAATTTCCACGCGGCTTCGGGCGGTACGATTCCAATTTATCCGCGCGACTGCCTCGTAAGACGTCCTCCTTCCTTGTCCCTCTTCCTCTTCCGTCCTTCCTAGCGTGCAGTTCATTCCGAAAGTACGCGGGGCAAAGGAATGTCGCGATTGTGCCCGTAGGAGGCGATCGACGACGTCGGTAATCGCTTTACCACGTAGAAAAATAGGGCGCTAGCCGGCTAGCAATGTCGGCGTCTCTCCACGTCGACTTCCCATTTCACTTTGTACTTTGGCCGCCTTACCCACCAACGGTCCCCTTTTAATTTCGACATTTGTCTTTGACGGGGTGGCGGAGTACGCGTACGGAAGCGGCAGGAAATTGCCTCTTCGCCGTAGATACACGGGGATCCGTCTCGGCGAACGCTTCTGGACGTGATCCAGGTGATGTTTTATCGTCTAAGAATATTAAAAGTAGCTTCTCCATCGAGAAATGGGTTCTGGGGAATTGCTTTGTCTCGCGAGAAAACAGGATCGTCCTCGCCATCCTCCAAGGCGCTTCGATCCGACGCGCGGCTACTTTGTCGCACCTTTTACGAGGAGTCAACCTTACCGACGGAATCGTTTTATTCCGTCGAGTGAAAAAACAAGTTCGAGGATGGCTCGTACGTGCTCGTGGATTTTTATATCGTACGATATATATTAAGAGAATGATTTTTCTTCCATTCAAAGTGGAATAAGTTTGTAGACGAGCCATTTATCGAAACTCGTTTATCTATTTTGTCCGATCGGTTGCTATTGTAGTGTCGATGTTAACGTCATTTCGATATGTCGCATTCGACGCTTTTAATGGATTTCCATTGACAGAAGCGATTTAATAAAAATCCTACCATTATTTTCCCTTGTCGAGAGAAATCTCATTTTGGCATTGTACGAAATATAAATTGCAATTGCGCTTTTTGGAAGAGTTCAAGTAATTTTGCCGGTGAAATTTTCATGATTTTCACGGTGATACGCAAAATGATTGATTTTTCGAAAAGCGACACGTTTCCCTTAATTAGACACGCGTTCTCTTTGTTTAACGGATCGAAGCATAGACGACTAATTCTGTTCTTTTCCCTTGGTATTCGCCGCTGTAGGGAAAGGTTATCGGAACCGAGGAAAGAAGTTAAATCGAACGGGAGACTTGTCGATTGTCGTCGGACATCCAACAATGATTAATCGCTCGTAATTAGTCGAATCGAGCGTCGGTAAGCGTCGACAACGCCGATGGAAGTGATTTTTCCCAGTAATTTATCAGCAATTTATCTTATTTTTATCGTAGTACCACGAACCGCAGTTTCGCAAAATATCAGCAATGGTCGACACATTTCCTCGAAAATATGAATACACTATGAATAAGCATGCATCGCATCGAGTATTCGAGTTCGTCTCTTTATCCTTCCGTTTCTTGAATTTTACTCAACTTCGTTAAAACTGCGCTAGATAGGGAAGTTTGTTTTTTCTCGTCATGTAACATTATGAAATGCTACGTAACGTATCATAGACGTTTCAAGACAATTTATTCGCTGAATATCGAGAAGAAGGATGCTTTCGATTCTTTCTATTAAAATATTTTGTAAAACTTCTAGCGATTCCCAACAAACACGTTGCATGTGAAAAAGTAAATCTTCGTTACTTACCGGATTATTAGCTTGAATTTTATATGATTTTCTTTAGAATTATAAAAAATTGTTCTACCACGAGCTACTTTAATTTCATCCTTCTGTTATCAACTTCATTTTTACCTCTAGTTGAACTACGAGAGCGTGATAAGATCTTTATCGTCCATGCATATAACGTGCTCGTTTTGTTCGGAGGAAAAGAAAATACTTTGCAGTATCGTAATAACGTCTTCACATCTTAGCACGAGATCGAGAGATAAGCAACGAGTTTACCATTGAGAAATATTTAAGGATCGATTAAATTCGTTAAATCGCTTTTCTCTTCGTCGAAAGATGGTGCGACGAGTCATTGTGATATAGAAGAACGAAATGTCTCTGCGAGATGAATTTTTCACAGGGAAGGTTCGGTGTTTTCGTGCTCCAAACTCGTCGTGAAAGATGCGCGAGAGCACCGTCAAGACGAATATCAAGAAGGAGCTTCATTCGTGCTACCCAGCTACGAACAACTTAGCAACTAGGAAAAAACGCGTATATACAGGCTTGCGTGTGCGTGCGTGCATACGGGTGTACGTACGTACACGTAAAGTCTGTGCTTAACCACTCAGCTGAAACGTTTAAATTTACGTAATCTTGTTTCTAAGACGCTATACAAACGACTCCACTACGCGAGGAAGATGTAGATTTTCCCAATGTCGATATAAAAGCTCGCCTTATTCCTGAAATATCGAAACATTCCTCTCGAGAAAACTGAGATACTGTCGTAATGAGTGACATTTTTTTTTAACGAAAAAAGAATTGACACGTCATTTAAGAAAACTTTTAACCATTGTATCGTAGCGATGTTTCGATACTATTCGTTAAAAATACGAGGAAGAGCAGTAATTTCAATAAAATTTTCCGTTAAAAATGTCTTCGAAAATTTTCGATCGTATAAAAAAGTAAATTCGTGACGTTCGACCTTTAACGGCAATATTTTCACATCGTACGCCACACTATATCCGCTATCAAGAATTGACGCGACGTTGACGGGTCAGACTGACGGCTATCACTCGACGTGACTTTGACAGGCGGACTATCTGTTTCTATTTCTTCTTCCGTAGCGCTCTTTGAACTCGTATAACTCAAAAATCGGACGAGTTTCTCGTTGACCAACGATATTTTCCACGGACAACGCCAGCGAGTTTTATCGAATTTTATCCACGAATAAAATACAGATGAAGACACGACGAATAGATAGGCTAGAGTCGAATCAATTTTATAAAATATTAGAATTTCTTCTTCACTCGAAATTACGACTATTTCTATTTTTCTTTTTTTACCCTTTCACCTATAATCTACGTCGATCAAAGACTGTACGAAAAAGAGCGACACGGTCAATCGATAACGGACAGGAAGAACGTGAAACGCACGAAAAAAGCGAATAATCACGGGATCCTCGATTTTTCTACGAGGAAAGAAGAAGCGAAACTGGAGTTCAAACGCGATTTTTACGCGTTTTACGTGTTAGCACGCGGAAATAAACTTCCAAAAAGAAGAAGCGTAGAGGTAGAGAGAGAGAAGAGGAGAGGAGAGCGGATGGAGCGCGAGTAAATTCGACGCGACTTGATTTGTGGATACAGGTGTTCCCCTGCAACGGGCAACCGCGCCGTGCCAGAAGTCCTGGCAAGAGTCCCGATCTATAGCGCCGCAAGAGCGGAATATAATATGTCAGGATCAGCAATTGGATTTTCTGATCAATTAGCAGTTAAAGCCGAACTAAGTGTCTGTCGCGTTGGATTAAAGTTTCCACGGGCTCAAGGGGAGAGGCGCGTCTCCCCAAGCGAACGGAACGAACCACTGAGGGATGAGAAAGCGCACGGACAACTCGAAGGGAAGGACGAAGAAATACGTCGGTCGAGCCCTGCTATCGATATCTCATC
>JAITYT010001945.1:924350-935380 GCA_025433975.1 Liostenogaster flavolineata | reverse complement strand
AAAAAAAAAACTGCATTACTCGCGTACGTCTTTGTTCTCGACAAACGTTTCCTTCCGAAACACGGTTCTTATTCCACCTGATCCTTCTTCGTTGGTCGCGTCGAATTTTTGTCGTACGCGGCAACTCGACGAATCTTCTCTTTTCTTCCTTTTTTCTCACCTCCCTTTCGGGATCCATGCTGACTCGACTAAAACAACTCTCGCAATTACTCTCGGAGGGTCGTTAAATTCGACCTAACGGCGAATGTGCCGCAGGTATGTGCGCGTACGGCCGTCCTACACGGAAATCGGTCGATGATCGGCTTAATTTCGACACGGTCGGGATTTCCGAGTCTTCTATTCGTTCTCATTCTTCTCCGCGCTCACTCGCTTTCTCTTTACCCTATCCGGATTTTCCTTCCTTTTATGAAATGGATAATCAGACCGGTGAAGACAGGGAGAGTAACGTTGCGAGTCATTTAGCCTCGAATCAGACGAATTCCTGCGAAATCGCGCGTTTAACGGTAATAAGATGAAAGCTCGAAGCGAGCAAATCAAATAAAATTGAAAACGATTAAATTTCCTTTTTTTTTGGAAAACATCGATCATCCACCGTGCTGCTATACAAAGCTTTAATTACGCGCAAAATGCATCGAGTGAGTATTTTTCTAAGCACTTTTAGAACGACATTTCGTCGATAATCGACAGACACAGAAGAGAGGAAAGTTACAGAAGCACGATCTTATTATAATTCCGCGAATAGAAACTCGTGGAGAAGAACGCGCGGCGCTCATCATTTCGAGAATTTCGAATGGCGCGACGAAGGCAGCGTGCGTCAGAGAGAGAAAGAGAGAGAAAGTTGCAGCCGAAATTCAGCGCTCAAATCTCACCGAACGACTCTTTCGATATACAACGATACGTACCTACCTGGCTTTTTTTTCGAAACTTGAACGAAACGTCGAGGATAATATCGCGCGATAACAACGATGGGAAGAGAAGAGGCGGCCATGCGCGTGCGGTTGCACGGCGAATGCATTCGCCGTAACCCGAAAAAGCAAAGTCATGCGATCCCGTACGTAGCATGGAATTACAACGGCCGACGAAGCGTATAGCGCGTAATCTAAACAACGAGCCCGGCCAACGAATTGTTTGCCATTTGAAAAGCTATAGGTATCGTTATACGTTCGTTAGTCGATGTATCCTATTCATCGACGTACGTACATACTGTTGGTACTGCGAACGATACGGGCTCTCGCTTCGTTTCTACCGATGCCATAGGAGGTCCCACGAAATTCGTTGCGCGCTACCACCCGAAATCGGCAGGCATCCGCGCACCTGGAGAGCCGAGATAATAAAAATATTTTCGTCGAGCCTTACAAGCGGCGTTTCGTTCGGCCATGAACGAGGAGATAAATAAAATCGCTCTCGCGGTAAACTCGATTTGATTATCGTTCGGAAGGGCTCGATCTCGAGTAACGTCGATTACGAAGAGGATGCGCGTCTCCGCGTGAATAGACACGGAGCGAGTACGTATCCGCGTGGGCATTTTGAAATCCAATATCGCCAACCACCGTTATAATCGAGTAGTATAACCAATAACGACGATACAGTCCAATAACAAGCCAATAACCCTGGAGCTTACGATCCGCGAAGTGCTATGAAATTAGCACAGATTCTCGCGGTGCGAAGATCGTTCGTTCGTACACGATAGGCTTGTAACCTTGCTAACGACAGCTTGAGAGTAACGTTCGCGCGTAGACGCTCGATGCCGCTCCCTTCGTCGGGTTCTACTACTTAGGACGTGCGCATTGCGCTAGTGACGCGACCAAAGTTTCGAGATACGGTGGATCAAAGAGTCGAAAAGCGCAACGATTTGTTCTTGGTTTATTTTTAGCTCGTAGTGCCGTTCGAAATATTTTTCTTCCTTTTTGTGTCTTTCATAGCGAGTTCCGTCATCGATCGTCTTTTTTTTACACTTGCCTAGAGCGCACTCTCGTGACAATCGCATTTTCAGAATTTTCGGTCGAGCAGGTTTCAGCTCTTGAACGAGCACACCGAGTAGAAGAAAATGCTTTTATAGGACGTTAGAGGAGGTCGAGTGGAACATCGTAAGGTGCAGGCAAGATGTTCCTAAGTAGAGGCGTTAAAATCTGACCATGGCGACTTGTGTTTTTCCAGGTGATATCGTATGTATTTCGATGCAGCCTGTCATAATTCGTAAAAAATATTTATATTTATTTATAGCGATAAATCACGAGTCTGGAAGATATTTTCACCTTAATGTCTTTATCTTGATACCACTTTACCTTATGCGGTACCTAGTACGCCTACCTGCGCTTGCATTTTTCGATGGAACAATTTTTTTCGGGGTATTTGTCGATGTTAATTCGTGAACGGCCGTCGTTAGATCCGTATCCTTTTACGTCGTTTGACGGTAGCGTACTTCTATTTGAATTACTTGAAAATGTTGGACGGAGAAAGCATCGCATAGTTACGTATATCTGCGCGAAACTCTCAACGTTAAATGCACAAAATAGTTTGGTGTACTTTATATTGAACTTTCGTACGAACAGACATGTTATCCGGCAGACCTTGCAAGCTTTGCACCGATTAGATGCTGAAAATGGACGAAATTACCTCGTTTCTACTCCCCTTGCTTCTCCTCTGTTTCGTACAGTCTTAGACAGATAGACGTGTTCGTGTCCAACAAAGCACCAGACGTGTTTCAAACAGTGGTCGACCCCAGAGAACTTCGATAGACGCTTCAACCACTGTGTATTTATCCAAGAGGATATGGAGATACTAAATTGAGTTTCGTTGTTAAAAGTTTGATCGAAGAATCGTGCGAGACACTACGAGCGATAATGACGTATCGTTTGCGATCAAGATAAAATCTAATTTCGAACGTTCATTATTTACATATAGGAGTATTCGAAAAAATGTAATACGATTCTTAGATTTTATTAGAATTCAGGAACCTACGAAGTCGACAAAAACTCAAATATTTTACGTCTTCTTGGATTTTTCTCGAAGACTTTCGACACGTCGACCGAGAACTCCTTCAATTCGTAAGTCGATCGTAGCATGGAGTTCCACGAGCAGCCGGATAGCGGTATGAAATTCCGGATTTGAGTGCTCGTACATTCGTATCTCGTCATCACACCGGCCTCCTATTTCTCGTGCTTCAACTACTCTGTAAGATAATCTAAGCAGTACGTAGACACAGCCATGTATATCATACGTGAAATCACCGTCGCCTCTAAACATCACTCAAGTTACTTCATGCATTTTAACATTTTCACTCCTCTGAATCATGCAGAAGTGTTAACTGCGATTGCGCAATGGAACGTAACGTCGCTTCAATGTTACGGCCGACGTACGAGTAATGGACTTTGAATAAGATCATTATGAAAAGATGACAGTCGTCTTCAACGTCACTGTGAAGTTTCTTCAAAATCAGTCGTTAAGAAACCTCTTCTCACGTTTTAGCCTCAATAAATAAATAAACAGTTGAGATGCGTGTCAAACGTGTCTGGAAAACTTTTATATCGTACACGATTTATTTTATTCGATTTAAATTTGAGGAAAATAAATCTTTGCGAAGTTAAACCCGATTTCATCTAGAAGGAGTATGATTCGATACATATGTTATCTCTGGTCATACATACTACCAATTAAGCTGTGTTTAAAGTCAACTTGTGAAAAAAAGGATTAATTATTTAACCATTAGCCATAGAAATGGTTTTCACTTAGTGTCTCAATCCCGATCATTAAACAAAGTTATTTTAAATACAACAAGTGAGTACGGCTCGTGTATTTGTATAATCTAAGTGACTAGCAGACAACATTTTCATTCAACGTCGTTAAATCGAGTCTCGGAATGACGAATTCAACGGCAATTCCCGTGTAGATAGGCTAAATCCTCTGTCATGACTCACTTCACCTCTTAAAGTGGAGCCATCTAAAGTCCCCTTCTCCCCTCGTCACGCTACCTTTCAATGCAACACGCGCAGAAAACTCGTAGAAAACTCGAGGCGTCTATGAAATCGCGTGCTTGGTCTCACTCCAACCCTAATTTTGCAAGGGAACGATCGATCGAGGAGACGTGGACGCTCGATAGGAGCCGCGACAGCTGCAATTGCTGCATCCGATGCTCGGATTTATCGTTCGGTCGCGAGATTGGTCAGCTACGCCGAATTGTCTTTATATTCGTCGTTTGCCTGAGTTTGCCTTTTCGTAGCCATTACGAAGGTGGTGCGCGCCCTCGAAGGCTGCAGCGGCGTCGGTCGCCTCGGTTTCCACGAAAATGAGCCGCCTGCTGGAACTTTCGGTCGGACGAGGACACGAGAGAGTGACAACGAGTACACAGGCGACGATGATGGCGGTGGCGACGAAAGGGAGACCGACGTCCGTAACAAGGGACTATCTCGAAAGCGACGTTCCGAGTGTCGGCGAACTGGATAACTTCTCGCGAATTTACGGCGGCTGCGGTGAACGAAGCATCGACGTCGTCCTCCTTTCCAGGCGATACGCCTCGTTCCGCGTGCTACAAACGTACGAGCGGTCTCGACGACTCGACGTTGCGTACTGCCTAAGTTTCCGACCAAATTGGAATTCGCGCCTTTGCGTCGATTAAAGAACGCGTCCGATCGGTGCGTTGAAGAAGAAAAGTTGACGCCTCGAGTGCCGCGTCAGTCATCGGTGACTGACGGTGTAAAATATTAGATCTACCTGGGGAAGTTCCGTCGCTTTTTAATGGAAAGAAACCAATTGGTTTTCGATAAGATTAATTAATATTTAGAGAATTGTATAATTTTGATGGTTGCTGACCATCTCTTCTCGTAGATATCGAGCGTATAGATAGAAATGCAATGGGACGAAAGAGTCAATGTTGAAGTTTGTGATGACGTTACGTGACGGAATTTTCCAGTAGACCTAATATGATATATCGAGTCGGCAACTGAGTGATTCTTTTGTCTCGTCAACGTGTTCCAAACATCTAACCTATATTGTTTTCTTGTTGTTTGGACTTCCACCTTTAATTTAGTAAAAAAATGGTATCGATTAGGTATTTAGTTTCGTTTTTATCCCAATTTTAAAATGGAAGAACAAGACGAGCATTTCAGACATATTTTATCGTATTATTTCCGAAAAGGCAAGGACGCATAGTTCTGGTGATTTTTCACAGAAAAATGGATCCGACGGTCCAGTTGAAGTCAATGAGACCCACGAGACTCGATTCAGATCCTCATAGCACAACGCGTGAGACTGCAGAAAAACTCGATGCATCGCATACATGCATTAAAAACAAATTAAAATAACTTGGCAAAGTCAGGAAATTCAAACTTAAGAAAATTCATTTGACGCAACGCATTAGCATCTGCCATTCGCTTCCAAAACGCAACGAAATCGATCCATTCCTTAGACAACTGATTACGGTCGAAAAAAATAGTCTCAGACTTCCTTGTAAATTCGCGTGGCACTCAACGCGTTACGGAAAGTAACCTTTATCGAACTAAAGGGAACTTTAGCTCCCCGTAAAAAGTGGATGTCGTTAATCGAATGGGAATCTTAGTTTCCACTTCGTTTCACTTATTTCCCGCTCCTTCTACGAGGATACGTGGAGCGCGTCCGTTCAAAGGCGGATCGGTTTTTGAAGCTGAATTTAAATGCCCGCAAAAAGATCGACCTAAAGGCTCCTCTACGGAATTTAAACGTCGTCGATTAACATTTGCGTTGCCGCGAATGACGTCCGATCGTTGACAATATGTAGGCAAGTAACGGCTCTAGCTGCCTCGCATATATGGCAGTCATAAACGATTGAAAAAAAAATGTGTTTCCGAGCGCGATCGTCAAATTAAAAGAGTGCGGCAACGTGTTAAAGGTTTAAGAAGACGCACGGATTCCATGGTAATTTTTCGGCAAAATTTAATCATTCGATATCGACGAACGTGCGAAATTGATTATCGCGTTTAATTCGCGCGTAACTTTAGCAGCGTGGATAGCAACGACGTAGATAGCACGCGTAATACGGTTATGCAAGGGAGTATATCTTTTAAAGGAATTAAACGAGGCTTCCTGATATCATCTGACAATTTGCGGTGGCAATTTACACAGGCGCGGTGGGAGAGTTTCGAAAACGTCTTCTTATCGTTAATTGAATGCATAAATTACGATGAAAACGACGTCGAAAAATACCTGGAATATGGTGGAAGTAACGCAGAGCGATGATAAGATTGTACACAGAATAACCGGAGGACATGGTCGAGATAAAGCGGGTAAAAAATATTAACTGTACGAAAAAAAGAGTGGAAGGTAAAAAAGATCGTAACGATGGTAGCGCGCGTGCTAATTTGCGAGTGTAAAATGCTTCAAAAATTGCTGGGAGATGGTGCGAAAGTACAATGCGACTCGACTCTTTTCACTTACGCCGAGTAATGCGATAAACACTCGTGATTTATGATCGGTAAAAATACGAAGAAACTTGAAAGAAAAGCATAGATACTCTCGCACGGTCGCACGCGAGGAAGATGAAGATAAAGAAATAAAAATATCCGAAAGGGCGATTATCTCCGAGGTGGAAAAAAGAAGTAATCGACCTACGCGAAAGCCGCTAAAACGCATCGAAAGTAAAGTTCGTCGAAAGTTAAAGCGTTTAATCCTCTCGACTCGAGACTCCGCAAGCACGAGCGAAAGCGATCGCTCCGGCAACGTTAGAAAAAGCGCGCTACGTACGGAAAAGCAAATCATCGCGGAGCGACGTTTCTTTTGACATCGATACGCGAATGTAACTCGACGTACGTCAGAACCGAGCGTAACGGCGTTCCTCGAACGATCGAAATACGCGGCTCGCCGTGGCTAGCCTTGCGAATAGTTTCGAAACTATTCCGTGAACGAATTCGTGCGCAAAACTGGCAATGTGCTTTCGATCGGACAAAGTCGTTCGCGTTCGTCGAGCGAAGAGATGATTTCAACGGCGAACGGAGCGACCGACGAACAAAAATACGACCGTACCCACACCGAAATGAAAGCGGAATGGCGGCCGTAGAAATGGCGAAAAAAGGAAGACGACGCGAAACGCCAAGCACTTTCGACGATGAAGACGCGAGCTCCGTTTCCTTTCGTAATGTCATCGACCGCGATTGCTTTCACCGATTATTATCATTTTTCTTTCCTTCGAAATTCGAAGAGACGATCCCCGTGTAACGTGGTCGAATACGTCCAAGAGTTCGATTTTAACCGAGCGATCGACACGCTCCTTCGGAGGAGAACAATGGCCCCGCCCGCGTTACGACGCTGCCCTGGTATCGATCCGATTATCGCGATCGCTTAATCGGTATCGCCATGTCGGAAAAGCGAGTCAAGAACGCGCGATTATCTCGGCCTGAAACTCGACCTACTCCTGCTCCCGCTAAATCACCACTGTCAGACCTGTAAATCCTGAGAGGCGGTTTCGCGTATGCGCTTTGATATCTTCATCTCCTACCGAAGATGGAGCGCGCACGGAGTTAAGGTGCATGCAACAGATACAGCGGGTAAGTACAGCGAGATAAGCGGATAACGATAGAGCCGCGCTGCCGAGCGTGCAGCCGTTGTGCCACGACTGCGCCCGCCGCCGCTTGTTCCAAGTTAGATAGACCGGTACGTGAGATCCGCGAAGTTATACCCGGCAGAGCGCCGCTGGTATTCGCCTTTACGCGTTATTTATTGCTTCGAGCGCGCAACCTATGTGTGTCCAATCGGTTACGGGAAAGATTCGTCGGGAATAGTTGATGTTACGTTCGTGAGCGCTCTCGATTCGACCGGTGTGTCGCGACGCTATCGAGCTGAAAAAGCTCGACTCTGTGCGCTTTGCGGTCGTATTCTGTCGGTCGGAATTATTTCGATACGACTACTGGCGAGTAGTGAAACGTTGGTTAGCTTGTGAGATCTACGATTTTCTTTCGTTATATCGTTACTTTTTGTATTCCTGCGAAAAATATTGCTTATTCTATATCGACGTACGGTTGCATTTTATCGTCTTTAGATCGATCGAATTTCTGAATTTAAACGGTGTGAATTTTTTCGAAATCGTTCGTTTCGAATCAGTGTCGAGAAAACGTTACGGATGAGTGAAAAGTGACTCGAGGAAGATCATACGGTTGATTTAACGAAGGCTGATTTTTCGACCGAATGCGAACGAAAAATTCAACGTGTCGTCATTAATTCAATCCTTCGTGCGCACGATCGAGTATTCGTCGAAATCCGTCGTTCCACATCGTTTTCATCTTAGCGCGAATACGCTCTGTACGTTTCTAGGTATTTGTATTTTTGTTCGTATCGCCCTCGTAAAGTTTTCGAACGATGCTCGACTATGCCCTTACGCGAAATCCGTTTTTCGCTTTAATGTACGGGAATGCACACGCACGAAGGTTCATCGAATTTTAATCGGGCGCCGTTTGTCATGCGACGTGCGACCCGAGCTCACCTCGAAAAGCGTCCGATAATTACGGCCGTTCGATGCTTCGTATAAACCGCGCGCACGCGAGGAAACGAGAGGGATGGAAAACAGGTATATGACTTTATTAACTTCTTTCCTTATCATTGATCGTATCGTGATATAATTTAGACGCTAGAGAATTTGGAATGTAGTAAATATTCGACAAAATTTACTCCTTTTCGAGATAATTAAGTTGCTGTTCCGTTTTATTTGACAAATTCCTACGTTTCATTTTTTTCGTTTGCTTAGTTAGAGGCGATGTTAACGCATAAATTGCACGGCAATTATCGATTTTTCGACCACGTAGTCAAGTAAATAAATCCATATTTCGTACTTCCTATTTTCATTGGGTTGCGGTAAAATACGTGTCTATGATTCCGTTCGTACATCTGAAAAGAATTGGCTTTCAATTTCGAATTAAATGTTGATTCATAATCGTTGCACTTTCACTGTTACGTTAAATAATTTTATAATTAATGTAATAAAGAAGTATCTAACAATAAACGTTACAAAATAAAACCAAAGAACTGATAAATTTTCTAATTCTCTGTTCTCTTTCACCTATCTCCATTATTTACCTCGTTTAACGCTGTTTCGTTTAGCGCTGGAACTCGTATATACGATGTTGAAAATATTTATACACCGATCAATTTTATACAAAACGTTATAACTCTGTTATTCATTGTTTAATTTTCTGTACACGATAAATATTTACATATTCTACGAAACATATAGAGTAGATATATTGTGAAAAAAGTTTAATTTGTTTAATTTGCAAAATTTTATAACATTGAAACGTAGAAATATATGCGGCAGAAATATACGAACAAGTATTCGTACAGTCCTTTTGCCGAACTATTTACAACAGAATTTATGATGTAAACATATCGCATTATTGCTTAATTAATGTTAATATCGTGCTATTAATATCGACAGTATGTTCGAGAACGTTAGCAATATTAGTATCAGAGCTTCAGAAATATTCATAATAATCGTTCCAAAATAAACGAAAATATGCGGAAACTAATATAATCCATGTAAAAATTTAGTAGGAATTTCACGTACTGTATCTCGATTTATCGTATAAAGTGTAATTGACGAGAATAGGCTAGAACAAATTAACATAAGAACGGACGATAATGGATAGTTTTACGTAGCTTTACGAAGTCAAGAATCTTATGGCCGAAAATACTTTCTGAGTGATTACGTTAAATTTAGTTAACTCGATACTTAAGAGAATTGCAGCGATCGTAAAAGTAAAAGGACGTACAAAAAATACTAATTATTAGTTCGTTTTAATTTGTCGATGTTAAATTGGACCAAATTACGCATATTTTGTTAAAAATTTTAGAAAAGATAATGACTGGACGAATACATGATGCTCGTATATCTCTCTTGACCTTTTTGTTTTTTTTTAAATTAATTTTATAAGTTAAGCAGATAATAAACTTGTTCGCAGTGCATCTAATCTATTGTTTTCGTAGAACGTGTAGATAAATGGTTTCGTAACATTTTCTTTAAAATTGATCGGTATACGAATACTTTCTACGCCCACTATATATCTTTCACTTACTACCAAATTTCGTGAAATAAATTATTGTTTTAAACACGTACGTGCATACATTGTAATTAATTCGTTGTTTAATTGTCATATATTGATCACCGCGTTAATTAGCATATCTCTATTATATTGTAAAATTGTCCTTATTAATCCACGTTGGGGCTTTCGTAATAATTCGATATCCGTCATAATATGAGCATATATTGCGATAATAATCGTGGATAATGTTTCGAACATTTATGAAAGAAAGGGAGGCAATGATGCACGATACGAGAAAAAGCTAATCTTTTTTCGGCATTGACCAACGTTACGTTGAACGAGTTAATGTCGACGGTGGATACTCATGGGCCAGTTAAGTGCATCGTAAAAACCATAATTGCGCGACGAAACAATTAAAATGTCTACAAACTGTTTTTTCGTGTCATGGGAACGAGGATAGGGACACGGCACACAGAAGCGAAAAAAGAGGCAACTGACTGACGTCCGTGTGTTTCCGTATTCCGGTGACCTAGATGAATGAAGAGAGAAGAGCGAGGAAGCGTAACAAAGAAGAAGAATGGAACTGTTACGCAAAAATATAACTGGAAAAGGAGAACGAAAGGGCAAACCGGAGGAGGAGGAGGGTTAGAGAGTTGCAAGGGAAAGAATGAGCGACAGAAATATGCGGAGAAATGAAGGAAATTAAAAGTGAAAGAAAAACGTGGTAGCAAAATAGGAAAAAGGACGAGGGCGATGGGTGGTTTGACGAATGAATGAAGAGGATGGATTTGAAATAAAGAGAGAAGGGGGAAAAAAAATTAAAACCGAAGAAGAAAGCGGCAGATTGGAAGAGTCGAAGAAAAACAAGGACTTCAGGGATGGCGGGTGAGTGAGAAAGGAGATTCGAGAACGAAAACGAAAGATTAAAAGAGAAAGAACTCTAATAGAATGGGAAAATAGAGCGGTAAAAATAAATACATGAAACGAGTAGTAAAGCAAAGGAAAAAAGGAGAGAAGATTTTAGAAGATTTT